>JARHVA010006823.1:412500-490000 GCA_037957365.1 Torreya grandis
TAACCTAAAACATACAAAAACATTCAAGGGAGAGAATTTAGAAGTAATCAATAATTATAAAGAGATTCTTACCATCACTTTGATTATCTTATCTTCCCTCCAAGATATTCAAATGGATTCTTCAAGGATTTTGGATATGTTTGGTGGATTTCTTGATAATGGTGGCTTCAAGATTTAGAATGGATGCAAGATGGATCAATGGCTTCTTGGATGTAATGGTATATGGATGTAAGAGAGTATGAAGGCTAATAGGGCTTATGCATATTCTAATTAGTTCAACCAAGATCTATGATTGGTTATTTATAGGGTGATGAGGGATAATTAAAAATAATTTTAAATTCATTACAAACCTCTAGTTTTAAAGGATTTTAGAAATCTAGATAAGGCTCTAGACTTTAAAGGCTTCTAGATTTGATTAGTAGTTAATAGGTATAAGTTAGGGGTTTAGAGAGGTGATTAGATGGGTGATTAGGGATTAAGGATGTAAGAGATCTTAGGAATAGGATAGGGTAGGTAGGATTGGAATTTTAAATTCTAATATAATGGTCAAGTGGGGTTAGTTGACAAATAAGACATGATTCTATGAATTAATAAATTTGTGGGGTAATATAAGGTTAGTGGATGAAGAATAAAGAAAGGAAATAATAGAAAAATTACTAGAAGGGGTGATATTAGGATGGAATCAAAAGAGATAAATGAGTTTAGATGACATAAGTTAAATTAGTGTTGACTAATAGTAATATTAGTGATGATAAATAAAGCAAGCAAATTTAGATGTATAAAATAATCACAATACTTGTTATCTTGATACCACTTAGGTTTGGGTTAAATTTCATCAACCGGTTTTTTATTAGGCCAAGAAATCATATTTTAAGTTAGTATTTTTTGATATACAACCTCAATAGGCTCTCCAATATTATCAAATGGTATTTGATTGAATTAATTCCTTAGAGGAGGTGGTATTTGTAAATAAAGTGTTTATGGTTGAGGAGCCTTATACACTAGTGGTGATTGTATTATGTGGATATGTATTTCTTCTATTACTCTATTAACAACCACATTATTATTATGATTCAAGGGTTTGGGATTAACTTAAACACTTGTTAGATTTGAAGTTTATTTTTTATTTTGGTTTTGAGTTTGATGTTAGAATTGATTTTATGAATAAATTTTAATCAATTCTTTATCAATGCTATCCTTCTCTATTTGGATACCTTTATTAATGATATTATCAATGTTTTATGGATAATGTATTCTAAAGGTTAAGAGCTAGTTCATAATTCAAAAATTTCATGAATAAGTTTTCTAATTTACTATCAAGAAAGGAATGTGGACATTTGTTAGCCAATGCTCACCATATTTGAATATATGTAGTAAAACTCCCACCCCCTTGTTGTTTAATACTACATAAATTAATCATGGTCATCTCATGTTTAATGTTATGTAAAAAATGCTTAATAAATTTCTATAATAAATCATATATTTTTTTGACATAACCTTTTGGAAGATGCATAAACCACTCCAAAGCTTTCTCAACCAAACTCCATGAAAATAAGTGAAGAAATTATTGTCACAGCCTAGTTCTTGGCAGGTCATGAAAAACTCTTTTATGTTTTCCCTTAGGTCTCCCATTCCTTTATACTTTTAAAATTTAGGAAACTCAAAATGAGATGGAAATAGTATCTATAATATTCTTGAATCAAATGGATATGAACTTATGTGATCTAACTTGTATTTTCAATCTAGACTCTTGACTTGTAATCCTAAAATTATGTCTTTAATAACCTAACATTCATAGGTAAAGGAATTTTATAGTTGAGAATAAAATTGAGGATTGGCTAGATTTGTGAAAACTCTATATACTAACCTATTAGGATTAGTGGTCTTGTTACCAAACTAGAATTGGTTAAGAGGGACTCAGTTTGATTAGTATTTAAAGATGGAATTTAGTCTTTTTGTTGCATTATCTTTGAGTGAGAAATTAATTCTGATTTGTGGGAATTTATTTTTGATTAGAAACAACTTGTTGTCCATATGATACTCATTTCTATGTATTAGAGAAAACCTAATGGGTATTAGAGGAAACTCGATTGACTTTAAAGTGATTGTGTTTGGGAATATGTGAATTGGATGGTATACTTTGTGTGTTAATATGGACTTATTGGAAATGAGTTAAATTATGTAATTTTCTAAGGGATTTCTTTAAATAATATTGTGAGAGTGGGATTAATAAGAACTTGATGGGGATTAGAGAATGCTTGTTTTGAATTCCCAACAACTATTTGTGAGGAATATACAAGTGTATTTTAATCAAGAGTAATGGATGTATTTAGAGTAGGAAATGGGTCAATCAATGAATATTTAATCTAATGATCAATAGGCTAATTGAGATCTATAAGTTAAGGATTAAAAACTATAGTAGTAACTAAAAAATTTGTAAGATTAGTCAACACTTGAGCAAATTATTGTAATTGGGTTACAATGTTAGGTGAAGCTTGGGGTGGTGATACAAGTATTTCCTTCCCCTTTCTAGATGTTTTTATAACTAAAGGTGTTTGAATAATTATTGGACCATGGCTAAAGGAGGGTAAATATTCAACTATTTCTATAATTTTGATAGTCTTATGGGGTTGATATTTTTCAATATTATGAAAGTTATCTATATAATAATTATGGGGAACCTTAAAACCCATCACTAATAATCACAAGAGAGATTCATCTCTATTCTCAAATAATTCTTTATCAAATTGAGCTCAAGTTATGTCATAGGTAAGTGAAACATCTTCATACTTTGGTTGAAGAACTTCCATATCATGTGAGTTCATAGAGTCATGTTTATTGTGTGGATAATTTGGTTGTTATGGAAATGGATTTATATGGTGTTGTTGATTTTGTGTCCAATAATCATCATAAGTAACATTATATCCATGCCACTTCTCATGTATTGAGGCATATTGGACACTGTGTAAACCAAGTAATTTGACCTAAACACAAGTAATTAGACTTTAAATTGAAATATACCTAGACATAAATGATAATTTGACATGAAAATGAAAAGAAAAATTTTTGAACTTAAAAGTTTTACTTTGAGCACGATAATTGGTACTAAGACTAGAATTTGATTGTAGTCTTGAAGTAGTTTTGAACTAGAAATTTGTAAATTTATTGAAATGGGTCAAAATTAACATGGATAACATAATGATATGTTTTTAGACAACAAAGGTATGTGTTTGGATAAATTTTGATAGAAAATGTAGAAGGGAAAATATTTGACTTGAAATTTGGGTAGAGTAATGCCTCTTTATGAAGGTGTACATAGATTATGACAAGTTTTTGACACCAAATCTAATCAATGAAACCTTTAATTTTATGACCCTACTTTAGTGATTAACATATGAATACTCCATGTTCACCAATTCTTTCGATATACTCATCTTGAGAGAATATTTTAGAATTTAAAATTATTTAAGTAATTAATATAGTTTATTGATGGTATTTTAATCCCATCCTTATCTCAAAAGGTATGTACATTAAATACATCTTCAAGTTTTGTTACTGTTATAATCATGTGGTAATGAATTTTTTATGGCCAAAAGGTCATATTCTAAAAAAATTGGCTTACTAAATGGTCTCAATATACTTTACGATATGTGGCCACAAAATCCATCAATAGATGTTGAGATTTAATGGAACATTCAATAAAGGTTCTTTTCCATTTGTGACCAAATCATCTATAATATTTTAATGAATTTCTATTAAAAAATTAAATCTTTGAGGTATGTTTTAGCTAAGATATTATTGATGTAGCCTCTATTTATATGCACTATTGGATATGTGAGGTTGGTGTAAATGTAGGGCAATGATGCCCCTGTCACCATGCCCTAAATACTCATGAGAAGACAATGAAACCTCAATCGTGCAACCAAAATAAAAATAAAAGTTATTTTGTTCTGATTCATAGGAATCCCACTAATGACAAGTGAATGACATAATAGTAAAATATATCAAGATAAAAACAATTGATCACCTTCATATTTTCTACATCATCATATGAAAGCGGGGAGCATACATGTGAAGGGATCACATAAGCACACAATCTAACACTTAAATAAATAACTAAAGAAATATGAGTAGAAATGAAACTATTTTATTGCACCAAATTGAAAGATGCATTATTTTTAAAACACTAAAGGAAATGTGAATGATTAATATATGTTTGAATAGTTCACCATGCCCTTTTAGAATCTATAATCAAAATAATGTGAGTAGTTTTACTTGGTGGGTCTTCATCAAATGAGGGAGGTAAATTTTATATGTTCTGAAAACTCAATTTTTGGGACATAGAAGAAATTTTTTTGTTTCATAGGGCCAATTTATTATTTGTAAAAACTTACAGATAACATAGAAAAAATGTAGAAAAACAAAGATAGAGGTGAATTCATTGATATCGAGGTTAATTTCATCAATTATGTGGTCATTTTCATGGATAAGATATCAAATTTGCTAAATCCAAAGTCAAATTCACTGATAATATATCAAATTCATTGATTGGTAAGAAAATAATTCAATACAATAAATGCGAGTGATTTTATCAATTTTGAATAAATTTCATCAATTTATGGATAATTTCATTGATTCATGGATAGTTTCATCAAATTTTAGATAATTTCACCATTTTTGAGATGATTTTATCAAATATAGATCCTATATAGGATACAAAACATAAAAGAAAATAAAGAACATAGGTGTTTTCATTGATTAGTAGATCAATTTCACTAATATAATAGTCATTTTTAAATCAAAATAAGAGATAAATTCACTAATTTTAAGGAAAATAATGTGTTACATGATACTGATTTCACCAATTTCTAAATCAATTTTTCCAATTCATGGTCAATTTTCACTGATTACATGGGCATTTTCACTGATTGGTAAAAATATAGTGATGAATTAACTATTTTCCAAATTTAAATTCACAAATATATAGAGGTGGAAAACAATGATTAAATTATCTTAAATTATCCAAAAAAATCATATTTTTATTAAACAAAATTATAATAAAAGTTCATTAGAAAGCTTGGGTTATGGGGGTCCCATATAGTGTGTCATATGTGTTATTAGGATTAATATAAGGTTTATAAACTTTATTAAATGAGTATATAATCAAAACTAAATATGTTTCTATCACCTCTATCCCAATTCCTCATGACCAAAGACAAAGCTAAGTAGAACTAAAATCAAATGAAGAAATAATCAATTATTACCTTCCCTTTCAAGGATAATTCACTTTATGATAAGCAGATTTGGCTCAATTGTAGTCTTAATAAGTCTTTAGAAAATTTATTATCATGAAATGTACCATCTCCTCTTGAAAACCTTGAATAATTAAATTGATATAATTTGATCACAAGCTATATTAAGAAATTTAAAAAGTTTCACTATCAAACCTAAGTATGGATAATTATAAAGGGAAAGGGTTTGTTAATAGTAATTTCAAATCAATGAGTACCCTTCATCTTGATTAAAATATGGATGGTTAAAAATTAATCCTCAATAAGGCACTTGGATTAGAACATGTATTGATAAGATGATCCCTTCATCTTATGTAAGATGAAGGGTGGAAGAAGTCTCTTCAAAATATCTCAAAGAGGATTAATATGAGCCATCCATTTTGTATGGAAGATAGAGGGTGGATAATTTTCCTCAAAATATCTTTGTAAGATTAAATGTGGGCCATTCATATTTTTACCAAAATGAAGGGTGTAAAACTATTCTAAATAAATCACATGGATAACCACATGGATCTTCAATATAGGCCCTTCATCTTATTTCTAAGATGAAGGGTTGACAATACTTTGTAAAAATCTCAAAAGATTCATTATGGGCCTTTCATCTTATCTCCAAGATGAAGGGTGAATAATAATCCTTCATATTATTTCATTTATTAATTAGTGGGCTCAAAAAGTATATTCCATGGGATCTCAAGATTATTTATTAAATTAAGAAACCTTTTGGGGGAGAAGAAAAAGGAAGAATTAATAATTAAAAATAAATTTTAATTTCATTTGCATAAAATTATAGTTAGAAGAAAGATTACTTAAATTAATCAAAGATTTATTTATTTAATATAATGCCAACCCCGTCTTGTACTAGGGGCTATGTTTGATGCTTCTCAAGCATGAAAAAATTCTATAAGGGAGGGAGGTCCCCTAGGAGGATCCTCTACTAGGGAGGACTTCCTAGAGTAGGACCCCACTTTTGGGTCCCACCACCCATACATGAGCACCCCCTAAGCTAGACTTTCTAAAACCCATACCAATGACCTTATTCTCAAGCTCATCATCCCCAAAACCAAGCTAATCACCCTTGAAAAAGGAAATTTTGAGGAGGTTGATTGAAAGGGTAAGTATATTCTATTAGAGGAGTCAAAAAATAACAAGGAAAAATTAGAGAAATTTAATATCAATGTGCAGGATGCAAGACTGACCCTTACCAATCTCACACAAGAGGGGAGCAACCTAAATAGGGAAGTTAATTCCACTATGAAATCCTTCATCCAATCCACTAAGCTTGATTGGACCCTTGTCAAATAGTTATTGAAGATCATGAAAACCCACCCCCCCCCACCTAGTTCCCCCAAATTAGTTGTTGTTAAGAAGACACCCCTACAAGTTTAAGGATAGAAGAGGCCATGAATGATTCTTCCAAGAGATGAAATAGAAGAACATGGTAATCACACATAGGAAAATATCACAAAGTTCAAGTGAGATATCCCAAAGAAGACTCCTAAGGAGGAGGAGATAGCACTGGATGTCCCCCCTCTTGATCTTTCATGTTGCTATTTTTCCATGTTTTCAGTATGTTATAATTAGTTTTATTGTTTTTGTTGGTCTTCCATGGATGGGCCTATTGATACTTATATATAATACTTTCATGGTTCCAGGATCCATGTAAAATCTAGTTTTTTTACCCAATCAAATAAAAAAATTAGAATAATAATTAAAGGTAGAGAAGGGGAAATATTTGAATTAATTGATTGAAAAAGGATAATTAATGAATTTATCATAGAAGAATAATTGATCACAAAAAGTGACTAGAATTATAATTGAATAGATTTAATACGATGAGTTATCCCACCTTGGGATGCTTCAAGGTGAATTAAAACTTGTGAATTAGATGCATGGAGTAAATTAGGATGAGCATATATATTATTAGACTAGTTTGCATACAATTTTTTAAGAAGTCATTCTATTTTGCAATATTGACATGGAAATGATTAAAATGGAGTGTCTATAATTTTGTATTGGACATCTACATATAATCTAAACATCATTATTGATGCAATCATCCAAATTTTATGCAAGTGTCCATAATTATAGAGGTATAATTTATAGAATCTGGTGACTATTTCAAAATATTGATCCAGTCCACTTTATGAATGTTCTATATCTAGATCTTTATTATCATCAGAACCAAGTATCTAATTTTTAATTATTATTATAATATTTAGCATAGATTTAATTTCTAATATTACCATCTTAGCATAATAAATTCATTATATGTTTATCTAAGTTTTGAAAACAATTGGCATACTTTAGATATAGTCTACCATCCTTATGCCCTAAGCTATCTCTTTCCCTTTAACCCTAGATTCATGTTAATCTATATATTAGGGATAAATAAGTTAAATATATTATATGATTGAATCTTCACTTTGACCTAGCTTGCACACTCTAAAACAAAACAATAATAAAAAAATCATTAAATCATTAAAGAAGCATTATAAATTATGTATTATAAAAACTCTTAATCAAATATCCATGTTGTTATATGGTGTGTGAATGGAATGGATTGATTAAGTGTTTGAACCTCATCTTCCTTGGAAATGAGCAATGAAACTATTGAATTCTAATTACCCTCATTTGGCATAAGAAAATATGTAGAGATAATAATATGGGTAAGTGTTGAAAGTGTGTAATATTGTGAAACATAACTTCAATGGAAAATATTGGCTCTAGGCTTGACCATTGGTTAAAGTGGACATGAATGTTATCATATCTATTGATTCTCTCTTGATTCGTAGATGCCCACATGGACTGGCAAGACCTTGTATTTGTAGGATAATATAGGAAAATCATGTGTGCTATATGACTTTTGAAAATACAAATAGGAAGGGCTAAGGTAAATATTAAAGGATAACACACATAACTACCCACAAAATTAAAAGGGATAGACCTTCAAGGCTACTAGATTACATATGGTAGGCCAATACATCCATAAGCTTGTCTAGGAAAAAATTAGAGTTTTATTTTTGAGGTAGGGCTAGATAACATGTGAAATGTAGTTTAAATTATGAATACCTTTTAGATAAGTATGAATGTGATGTTTAGTCTCAATGAACCAAATAAAGAATCATGTGGGGTTGTGCCCATTATATAAATGGGTTAAATTGTATAAGTTTATAAAGTAAGCTAAATTAGAAATACAACACAAGAATAAGGGTTTTATACCAAATTTGGTTGTCCACAATTGGAGTTCAAAATTGAAATAAAACAAAAGAAAACCCTTAATAAAAAAATTATAAAATCTAAATATAAAATTAAGTTTTGTTAGTGAACATAAACAAAGTTCAAATGCTTAAGAAAAATTTAGGACAAAAACTAAAGTAGCTAAATCTTAAAACTATAAAAGTAATAGATCCTAACTACATATATTATGTTTTTTGTATATTAAGATAAAAATGATTCAACCCTTTAACTTTTATCCTTTGAAATAATGAAATTGAAAAAATAATTTAAAAACATCTAAATCCAAATGTAATGCCTTAAAAATGGAACTAGTGAAGGAAAACAAAATTCCACAATATATTTTAAAAAGGCAATGCAAAAACCAAATAAAGGGTTTAGGGAAAATACAACTCTATTGAATATAATAAGAGCACTATTGAATATAAGTTTTTTAAATTAATATCATAACATTTTTTTCCATAAAAATTAAAAATGAAAATATGGCATGCTTAAGATATTTATTGCATTTATTGAAGATCAACCAATTGAAATTTTTAATTTTTTTAAATCTAAAAATACTTTAGAAAAATATTTAAACTAATATAAGCCCTTGAAAAAAGATTAAAAAAATGGAATATCTAGTTTATTAATGAGTGTAACCCACACTGAAATAAATTATAAATTACCATTTATTTGAAATGATTAAGGTGAAATACTTATGTAGATCAGGTATCCAAGAGAGGTTAGTCCATTATTAGTGAAATAATCAAAACAATTTTTATGATCCACACTTATCATATTTGAAACAATTGTAATGTAGATCAACATAACATAATATATATTGGTGGGCCAAGATGCCTAAATATTCAATATATATAGAAATTGAATAATCACCCCTTACATAGGGCAACACCATATAGTACTCCTTTAGGAAGGGATAACTCCATAATGTCTCTTTGAGAGGACAACCTAAAATATACTTATAATTAACTAATAATGATACTCACCTTCTTTAGACATACCTATAATTAGATAATAAAGGATGAGTAACCTCCTGATCTAAATTTAGGTTGACCATTACCCAATGCATTAATTCCACAAGTTACTCATTTATCCTAATATAATAGACCCATATAACTAACTAAGGGGGATGCATGCCACATGTTAACATATCCATAAATCCATATACATTAATATATCATATCCATGGGTACATAGCATTCCTTCCCTCCTTGGCATGTTTCATCTTTGAAACATAAAAAGAAAATATTTAATGAGTGTGATTCAAATCATTGCACACTTGTCTCCAAGCATGATCATCCAACCATCCATATGTGATCTTGGTTAGTGATATCTCTATAACCTTGTTTTCAAATTCCAATGTGCTACTATAATTCCATTCATGATCATAATTCTACCACCTTAGTGTCTATGCATAATTATTCCTCTTTTGATTTCGTTTACCATATTATCATGCACTACTTTGATTCCATTCATGACCATAGTATTTATTATTCCATGCATGGTCATAGTGATTTCCAAACTAATTCCATGTTTCATAGGTTGTTGTGCTACTCTTATTCCATGCCTAACCATAGTAGTTATTTTTTGGCTTTCATATATAGCCATAGTGATTGGTACTCTGATTTTTTGTATAGCTAAAGTGATTGTTGTTATGACACTCCCTCACATGGATCCATGATTTTTTCCTATCATGATGACATTTTACCACAAAAGTTTTCAAACATTATACCCATTAAAAATTAATTACCATTCCCTAACATCGATATCATCCTCCCTTGAAAATATTTGTAACCTCACGATCCACAAAAAAAGCTAGGGTTAATAAAAAACCCTAATATTTAAATAACTCATATAAAATTAATCAAAATAGTCCCAAAATTTAAACTTAGATTCCTTGTATAATAGTGGAACTTCAGTAAACATTTTGTGAAAAAAATTAAATATTTTCTATTTTTAGAAAAAATATATGAAAAATCATGAAATCACACAATGAATACCACAAAAATTGTCTAAAAATTACAAAATTTTGACTGTAGATCCAATTTATAATGATACTCAACTAGTAAACATTTCACTAAAAATGCCTCTAATTTTGGTAGATGTGATCAATTTATTCAACCTTAAAATTTTAATAACTCCCTCAAAATTGAACATTAAACCTCAATTTTTTATTATGACTTACAATATTCTTCAACTCTATTAAAAAAAATTATACAAAAAGTTCACAACTTATTGAAAGATATTAATGATTCCACAAAACTATAGTCAAAATTTTAGAATGCTTTGAAACATTTTGAGTGATTTATTATGATTTTATGATTTTTCATAGATTCATTATACAATAAAAAATGCTTGGATTTTGTTCACAAAATTTTTATTGAAGTTTCATTATCATACAAGGAAGATTTAGTCAAAATTTGGGACTATATTGATACATTTTTCATGCGTAATTTAAATTTTAGGGTTTTTTATTAACCCTATTTTTAATGAATCATGAAGTTATCAATATTTTCAGTGGAGGATGATATTAGTGATAGAGAATGGTGGATCCTTTTTAAGAAGTATAATGTTAAAATAATTTGGTGGAAAATTCACTTCTCAAATTTTATTTATGGTCATGCAACTCTTTGGTGGGATGAATTGGGACTAAAATGATGGAAGTTTTCATGGGAAGAAATGGAACAAGTTTTCCTAGATTGATGGGGAATACAATAAAAATATAATATAGAAAAGGAATAAGAGGAAGAAAATGATGATGATGGTAATGAAAAATAGAATGGAGATTATGAAGAAGAAAACTCGGTAGAAGAAAATAATGACAATGAGGAATAGCATGCAAGTGATGATGATGAAGAAGAAATCAAGTATAATGATGATGAGGAGAATAAAGTTGATATAGAAGGAGAGGTAGAGGATCTAAAAAATAAATAATAAGGATTGGATGATAAGGGTTTGAATAGTTTGGTTCCAAATAAATAAGAGTTAATTTTTCAATTTCATGGATGCATTCAAAAGAAGGTCATTATGTCCATAAACCCTAGTAGCAAGTATAAATTCATCAACATGGATGTGGCTCAACATCTACATGTTCAAGCAAGAAATATCAAGGAGTTTCGAATAGATGGTCAAAATATTTAGGATTTTAAATATTTAAATCTCATATGGATAAATATGTTTTGCTTTCATATTTTTATGCTTTGGATATGGATGGTGTGGATATGGTTATTGGATATCCATGGTTAGAAACTTTGGGAACAATCAATATTAGTGTTTAGAATAAGTTCATACATTTTTGGGATAGGAAAAATAAGGTCAATTTACAAGATATCATAGTTATAAAAGCACAAATAATAGTCAAAGTAGATCATGAGGATGAGATTGAAATAAGTGACAAAGATTATGAGGATGGTTTAGATGATGACATAGATGAAGAAACAATACAAGCAAAAAAGAACACTCCATCTACTCAAGATAAAAATGAATCACCAAAGTAAAAATGGAAGAGGTAAGATAAACAGTGGGTAAGGTCAAAGTATCAGAAAAATTTGAGATATATAAACACCCACATCATTATGAGAGTAAATAATCATGGATCCATTTGAGAAAGTGTCATAACAACAATCACTCTAACTATATTAGAAATCAAAGTACCAATCACTATGGCTATGCTAGAATCCAAATAATAACTATTGTGGTAAGGTATGGAATCAGAGTAGTGCAGTAGCCTATGGAACATGGTATCAATGGAGAAATCACTATGACTATGCATGGAAGAATAATTACTATGGCCATGAATGGAACTAGAGTAACACAACAAAATATAGTCAATATAATCAAATGAGGAATAATTATGCATGGACACCAAGGTAGTATAGTTGTGATCATGAAAGTAAATAAAGTAATACATTATAATTTGGAAATAAGGTTGGAGATCTATCACCATCAATATCACATACAGATGGTTAGATGATCAATATTAGAGACAAATGTGCAATGATTTGAATCACACTCATTATTTGGATTCTTCTTATATTTCAAAGATGAAACATTTCAATGATTTAAGGAATGATATGTACTTAAGGAAATTATATATTAATGTATATGAGTTGATGGAGATGTTGACATGTAACACACATCCCCCTTAGTTAGTGAGTGGGTCTAATATATTATGAAAAATGAGTAACTTGTGGAATTAATGCATTGGGTAATGGTTAACCTACATTGGGATTATGAAGTTACTCATTAATTTTTATTTAATTAGAGGTATATATAAGGAGGCAAGTATTATTGTAAAATAATCAAAAAAGTGTTGATTCTTCTAATGTTTGAAATATAAGTGTTCTAATCCACACATATAATATTTGAAATATTCAAAACATAATCTAGATAAACACAACATAATATATATTGGTGGGCCAATATTCCCAAATATACAATATATGAATAAATATAATACTCACCCCATAGGTATGGAAACACCATACAATACTCCTTTAAGAAGGAATAACTCTGCAATGTCTCTTTTAGGGGGCAACCTCTAATATCCTTCTATTAAATAGAAGACTCAACACTTGATTGATTTATAATTATACTCACCCCATTTATATATACCTCTAAGTAACTAATGAAGTATGGGTAACCTCTCAATCCTAATGTAGATTGACCATTGCCCAATGCACTAATTCCACAAGTTCCTCATTTATCCTAATATATTAGACCCATATAAATAACTAATGGGGATGTAATCCACATGTTAGCATCTCTATCAACCCATATAAATTAATATATCATATCCTTAGGTACATATAAAAAACATAAAAATATAACTTCTCAAGCCTAATCCCTAGGTTGAGATACATGATAATCAAATAAGAAATACAATATTAGAATATAAACACAACATTTATACCTCCTTTGAATATGAGATTGAAAATTAATCTAAATAGGTTGAGATTAACTTGTATATGTATAAGTCTTAATCAGTTATTGAGTCCTTACATGAGAAGCACCTCTCCTTATCTACTCTAAGTCTTGGCTTTGGCTTGGCATGAGAGAGAAAGTTGATGAAGTTTCTTGGAATAATCAAACAAAGTATGTTTACACTAGGAAGTTTTATGAAATGAGAGGCATGAGGGTTCTATTTATATAAATCTTGAATAATTATATACCGTTCATCTAATATTAAGATTGAGGTTTGAATATTAATCCTCAAATCCATGATTACACCTTTGGAGTGTTTAATATTTGCCATTTAAGGCCTTATTGGAGTATGAAAGGCATTTCAGAAAAAAAGTGAATTAATTTGTTAAATTGAGTATGTAATATGGGAAGAGTGTATAAAATGGGTGTAAAATATATAAGAGTGTGCATAAGTGGTCATGCCATAAGCCACCTTTCTCACACTCTACTCCATTCCATTAAATTTCCCCTATGACTTCACCTATGTGATGCAATAATTCAATTTTTGATTATTATCAAAATGGGATAATTAAAATCCATGGGTTTCCATATTAGAGGAATGATTAGGATAATTAATAAAGGTGATTAATTGGAAATTAAAAGGTAAAGTTTTTAATGTTTCTTTGTTAATCAAGCATTCACTTAATTATCTTATGAACACAATTGCAAAGTGTTGAGTTAATTTAAGATGCACTAGATAATATAAATGATGCAGGATAATCCATTGCCCTGAATAAGGATGTATTGTTGTGATTTTGGTTTAAAATGACAATTCTATTGGTGAATATATTTTAGTTGGATATTTATGGTTAAACATACATGTGATTGAAAAAAGTCATTCTATGCATAGTTTAGACATGAAAGTGGTTAAAATGAAGTGTCTACATTTTTTCTCTATTTTGGAATGTGTTTTAAGACATTAAGATCAGTAACATCTTTTTGAAGATTAAAAAAGTCATGAAGAATAAACTTGATAATGCTTTAATAATGATGTATTTCACTCTTCTCTTTTAAAAATTTTATGAGTTAGTAAACTCAGATTGATGTCCAAAAGGGCACTCTATTATCCTAAGATTCCCTCTCAAGGGGAAAATTGGGGAAGAACTTAAAATAGATGGGCCCTCAAAATATAGGAAGAATCCAAAATGAAATAAATGATGGACATGGCCCCCAAAAGTGTAATTTTGATTAATCATAATAATTTTCCCCTGTAGGGTAGATTTGATCATGGATACAAGGAGGGGTGAATTTGATTGTTTATTAGTCTAAATAGTTTTCCCTAGTAGGGTGGATTTTTATTCTATAAAATTAAGATTAGGCACTTGATGAAATGATAGGCCAGATTGTATTTAGAATCATAATGAAATTTATATTTCATGATTAAAATCAAAATGGGAGAAAATAATACATTTAATAGACTAAGAAAGACTATTAATTTGACATTCCCAATGACTCTTCCTATTGCTATGGGAATGAAAAGCTTATTGATATGACAAAATATTAGACACCTAGTATTAATAACAAATATGTATAATATTATTACATCCCCCCTTAATCTGTAGGGGTATTTTTTAGACCAAGCATTCCTTTAAACTTTTTATTTTTTTCTCATCCAAGTGCTTTTGTCAGGATGTTTGTTGGTTGCTCTACTATCAGGAAATGTTACAACTTGGCACTACCATATCTCACATAGTGTTAAATCAAATGCAATTTGGTATTGATATGCTTGGTTTGATCATGAAATATTGGATTATTTTCCATCTAGATTACAAAAGTGTTGTCAACCATGAGAGGTGTTGATGAAACTTCTTGCTCCTACAAATCTAAAAGAACCTTTCTAAGCCATAATATCTCTCTAGTTACCTCTAAAATGGGTATATATTATGCTTTTATTGAAGAAATTATTGGAACCGATTGCTTCTTGGATTTCTAATTGACAACTAGTGTTCCCAAACTCATTAGAAAACTTGACGTAGAATTTTCATCTTCATCATCACCAGCATAATCAAAAAATAAATAGCCAATAAGTTTGAAGTCTCCTACCTTATAGTATTTGAGCCCAAAATGTTATGTGCCTTTGAGATATCTAAGGACCTTTTTTTTTTCTACCCAATGACTCCCTAGGTCATTGCATGAATCTTGAGAGGACACCAACTATAAATGATATACTTAGTTAAGTGGTAGTCACATAAATTAGACTTCTAATGAGTTGTCTATATTTAGTGGCATCAACCAAATTTGTTGAATCTTCATATGTCATTTTGAGATTTTATTCCATGGGCATGCTAAGAGGCTTACAATATTCCATTCTGAACTTGCTTAGAATTTCACCAATGTAATTTTTATGAGTGATGAATAAATACTTTGGTTTCTAATTAATTCAATACCCAAATAGTCATGAAGATAATCTAAATTAGTCATTTCAAATATTTTCATCAACTTTGATTTAAATTTTGTAGTGTACCATTCACTATTTCTTGTGATGATCAAATAATCAACATACACCATCATAAATAAAACTATTTTGATAAAAAGAGTTTCATCTTCAAACTCAAAATATTTAAAATTCGTGTTCACGAAGTGCTCAGCTAGTTTTTCATACCATGCTTGAGGGGATTGCTTCAAACCATACAATGTTTTTCTAGTTTGCACACCTTGTGCTCTTGTCCCTTTACTAAAAAACCATCATATTTTGTCATATACATCATTTACTTGAAGTATCCATTTATAAATGTATTTTTAATATCTATTTGGTGAAATTTCCATCCATTGTGAGCTACCAAAGTCAACATGGTCTAAATGGTAGTCAATTTTTGTATAGGTGCAAATGTTTCATTGTATTCAATTCATTCCTTTTAAGCATACCCCTTTATAACAAGCCTTGATTTGTGATTTCCAAGTGAGACATATACCTTGTATTTATTATGATAGACCCACTTATAACCAATCAGTTTGAAATCATATGGTGGATCAACTAGATTCTAAGTCCCATTTTTCACCAATGAATTATACTCATCTTTCATTGTTTTTCTCCAAGAGTCAAGAATCTCAACTTGTTTTAAAGTTGTTGGTTTTGAATAAAACACAACATTGAGTTCCTATTGAGAATCATCCAATGTGATTTTTCCAATCATGTCTTGAATTTCATCAATAGACTTGTTTGGTTGAGAGGAGGTTTCATATGCACTTAGAGTGCCTATTTTCCAAACTTCATCAGGCCTCACATCTTTCAGTGTTTGAGTGGCCCACTTAGGCATCTTTTTTAATGTTCTAGGTGATTTTGGTTCACCCTCTAAAGTTCCTTAACTATCTAACTTTTATTATGATAGCCCCTATTCAATATATAGTGAATTTTCACTCTCTCCTTAAGGATGAGTTTTAATCTCATGTATAAGAGGCAATATAAAATCAATAGATTCCCAACTCTATGTCCCCAATCATTGTCTAGAATATTTAAATCATTATCTTTGTAGACATCAAACTTTGAATATTAATCCATTCAACTCAACTACTGATCAATATGTTTTTTCCTTTGTAGTTTCACAAAGTACAAATTATCTTCTGACAAGGAACTTATTCTCTTTCTCTTAATATAGCCTATATGCCTTGGAGGAATCAAAATATCCCAAGTTGATAATTTTTTTACTATTATGGTCCAATTTGTTTCTCTTCTCCTTTGGAATCAATGCATAACAAGTGGTTCCAAAAATTTGAAGATGTCACCCTGAAGGGAGGTGACCACACCACATATCATATAGAGTCTTTGATTTAAGAACTATTGATGATGTTTTGTTGCGAAGGTATACTTCTATTTTACTACTTTGACCCAAAAGTGTGGATTTACCCCTTTGAAATAAAACATTACACAAACCATATTCATCATAGTTCTATTCCTTCTTTCAACTACTCCATTTTATTATGGAGTGTGAAGAACTATGAGATGGCGTTTGATCCCATTTTTCTCAAGATAGGATTCAAAATTATTTGTTGTGGAATCACCACCATTATTTGTCCTGAGTATTTCAATATGATTTTTTGCTTCATTTTTAATCATTGTTAAAAACTTTTTGAAAGTATCAAAATCTTATAATTTATTTCTCAGAAAGTATATCCATGTCATCCTACTCTAGTGATCAATGAACAACATGAACTAATTATGATCATCAATGGAGAGGATTGGAAAAGAAAATAGGTCTGAATGAACAAGCTATAATTTTCTATCTACTTTCCATTGTGACTTCAAAAATGGTTCTCTTATGTGTTTAGGCAATATTCAAGCTTCACACTTCTCATATGATTTTGTGAACATTGTAAGCATGCCAACAAAACCATTCTTTTACAATACATGAATGTTATTAAAGTTAGTGTTCCCAAACTAATAATACCACAACATCTTTGGATATATTCTATCTTCTATGAGATGAGCATAATTTTTTAAATTTGATGGCTCACCCTTGAGTTCGAGAAGTTTCCCTTCCTCATATCTAGTCAAGATGACTACATTGTCACTTTTCCTCCTTGTTGCGACATCACCATTATCCAATAGAATATAATGGCCTTGTTTCCTTATAAGCACTAGGGATAGCAATTTTTGTTTCAATTCAAGAAGGTAGAGAACATTCTCAAGTATGTAGTCTGAAAGCCCTAGACACTTGAGTTGAATTTTACCTCCTCCCTATGATTGTAGACTTCATAAATATACAAGGTATAATGATCCAAAACTTTATTCAAGGTACTTCTCAAAGAAGTCTTTTTAAAAATTCATATGTTGAGTGGCACTAGTATCAAGAACCCAAGCATCAAACCATGAGGAAGTGATCAAGACACTGTTTGCTTCATCATCTATATTGAAAAACACATATTCACTGGTGATTTGGGTTGAGTTTGAATCTTTTGATTATTTCTTTGGATTTCCCTCTTTATTTTTATCATATGCTTTAATTTTATCCCATGGAGTCCTACAGACTCAAGGCTACCTTTTCTATCACACTGTTCATAGTAGAGGTTTTATTTATTAGTCTATTTTTGATGTTAACCACCATGATTTTCATTTTTTCCACTTTTTCACTTGTAATTTTTCTTATACTTGTTATTTCCTTCATTTTTAGAAGGCATGGACTTTTTTTATTCTTTGTAATAATTTTTTTTGACATATCACACACTTTCACCTATTATGGTTTTGGTTTTCCTTCCAAAAGTTTTTTCTCTTTCTTCCATCTTTCAACGAACTAGTCAAATGTGAGAGTATTAAAATGATTACTTGCTTGCAAAGACTCCAAATAGGTTGAATATTTGGGAAGAAGTGATTTTATGAATGTGATCATTTACATGTCAATTTTGACACCTATTACTTCAACATCATGTTTGATAGCTTGTATCTCTAAAGCCAATCTCATCACATCACCATCTTTCAACTCTAAGTTGAACAATTTCAATTACAACTAAATTAATTCCAACTTTGAATGGGATTCATATAGGTCCTTAAATTTATTATATGATTCCCATGGTGTTTTTCATCATTCTATATGATGGACATTTTCATCCACTAATGCCCTCATCAAGGCCAAATCCTTCTAGTTTTTATGCTTTCATGTATGAGTGTCCTTTGCATTCACTATTGGTTCAGTTAGTTATTTTAACCCATCACAAATATCAAACCATATATCTTTGGAGATGAGTGTGTTTTCCACTTGCCAAGACCATTCTAGCCAACTATCTTTGCCAGTCAAGGTAGTGCCAATAATAGTTTTGATGAAATGTATGGTTTTGAGTTTTTAGAGGTTTTGAGTTTTTGTTTAACCCCAATTGGTTCCTAATCACTCAAAAATGATCCTTTTTTAATATACACAAAGGTACTGAAAAGGATTTACTTTGTCATTAACCCTGGTTTAGAAAGAAAACCTCATACATCAATATACTTGATTTTTCTTGATTTATAGATTTATGTTTTTTGACATACACAAATAGGTAAAAATAATATCTCTCCTTATTTCTCATTGTATTTACAAAAATTGGTTGTTTTTTGCCAATTTTGCATAGAGTAGCTTGTCTTCTGGCAATTTCAAAAAAATTGCTAAAAGTTTTAAATGTTTTCAAATTTAAATATTTTTATATTTTGAAAAAGGCATTTAAAATGGAATTTGATTTTTAATGAAAATTATTAAAATATACCTCTCTCATTTTATTTTATGTGAAAGATTTAAATTCCAATATCAAAATGTATATAAAATAAAATGGAGGAATACAGCCTCTAAGTGGCAAGAAAATTTCCAGCCAATTTTTTAAGACTCCACATGACTCCCATGCAACACTTGATGTTTCATCTCACATATATGAATAGCTTACTTAGACTCCATAAAATTAGAATAGCTCATAATTAGAATAACTCAGCATATACACACATTCCAACAACTGATTCACAACATGAAATAGATGTGGTCTTCTGACAAAATCAAAAATTGAGTCGACTAGGAACTAAAATGCCAAGACACCTCCATGCAAGTCACAACTCAAAAATTTATACCAAAATTCATGTATGTAGGTCACAATTCAAGTAATATGCTATCAGATGTAGATGATATGTAGGTCTATCGATATTAGAAACTCAAAATAAATATAATGCTTCACAAAATTTAATTTCTCCATGCAACCCAAGGGGATAGAAAGAAATCTAAAACTGGAAGATATAGCACCAAATAAAACACCATGTAGACCACTAGCTTAGATCATTATGCCTCTAATTATAACAACACAAAATTGATAGGGTTCATGGACCTCCAAAACATCTCATCCTAGTAACAATAAATTATACTAGAATCACTTCTATGTAGTCTATAAATAGTCCAATGTAGGTCCAAAAAGGAAATGCCACATAGTACATAGTCCTACTAGGTGGAGTTATTCTCAACTAGATATATCTAGGTATGTACAACTAAAAATTAGGATAAATAATGAAAAACAAATAACTAATTAAAATTTTAGGCTCTGATGCTAATGGTAGGCTAAATTGTATTTAGAATGATAATGATATTTCTATTTCATGATTAAAATCTAAATAAGAGCAAATAATACATGCAAGAGACTAGGAAATACTATTCATTTCACATTCCCAATGACTCTTCCTATTTGTATTAGAATGGAAATCTTATTGAATAAGACAAAATATTAGACACCTAAGCTAGACACTTAGGATTAATAATAAATATGTATAATATTATTATGAATTGGTTGGGGATAGTCGACAAGGGGAGATGTTGATTCAAAAGTGATGATTACACTTCTAACATCTTGATTTTTGATATAGATCCAAATAGTATACATAATGATATAAAACACCATAATGAATAGAATAAAATGTACATAAGGACTGACCCTTAATCTGATGCAAGTATTAGACCCAATAATATACCAATAATATCTTAACTATGTGATTCAAATTTCAAACAACACATTAATAGTTCTAAATAGAGCATTAATAATTTTTTATTAACAACTTTGGACATTTAGAATATACTTCTTAGATTTATTTTAACTTTGATGTTAACATTGGCTTTCTTCAAGATTTATTTGGTGTAATATAACTCATTTAAAAAAACCCATTATTAGACTCTTCATAACAACATATACGCCTATTGAGCCTTCTCACTAGGTATATCACCCTCTTCCCATAGAATTTCATTATCCATATATAAATTTTGATCTAAATAGAGTTATGAATGTATATTTACTATATACAACTTAGACAAGTGAGTTATTCAACTTTCTATCTCATAAATAACAATAAAACCATAAACAAGGTTTTCATACTTACACTTTTATTGAGTGTGTAGACTATATTTTGACTATATATTCTCATTTATGATCCTAATACTCTTTAAAAAAATTATAACACATTTAATTCATCCACCCTAATCATTTTACAACCTTTCAGATAATTTTCATGAGTCTTACATGAGGTATATATGTTTTTGCTCCTTAAACCCTAAATTTTAACCTTATTTATATATTTGTTTGTACTCAATCATAAATATCTTCACTTTCAGAGGTATTAAAGACATGTAACATTTTTAATCCTCTTAATGAATCTCTATATCACCTACATACCAATTTTAAAAGTATTTTGATTTGTATATTGAGAAAAAAATGAGTTTCCTTACCGTAAGCCCTATTCTTCCTTGATTTCTATAGGCCTAAATAATGTTATCCTCTATATTTTTTCATTTAGTTTTATTGAAGACTTAAAATAAATTTTATAATATTTATAACATCATACCCTAGTTATATACCAAGTTTTAATTAGTTGATCTCAACACTTTAAAAGTTATGTTCACTTTTATACTCTTAAATAGGCTTTAGACTATATTACACCTGCATTCTGACTATAATTTTTCATTTTATCCTATAATATTAGTAAAAAAAAATGTAAAAAATCTTTTAACATTTATAAAACATTTAAACACACCTACAAACCAATTTTAAATAGTTTTAGCTTGTTACTTTTCAAGATATGTGGATTTGTCTATTGATGCCTTAGTTTGGACTATGACTAGGCCTAGAGCGAATAAATATCATTTTCAGTATTTTGAAATGGTTTAAAATTAATATAATGATTTATTATGGTCTGAAACAATAAAATACACCTTCCTCAAGACTCAAAACTTTACATGCAACATGAAATCTCGTATAAAATGCATATTTCCAACTACAAAAACTCTTGTTTATTGATTGTTTAGGTCTACAACTTATAATGGAACCTCAATAAGATGAGTGGAAGATAATTCAGTATAATATCACCTTATAAACACATTAAATAATTCTCAATAAGTTTGAATAGTAAAAATCATTCATGTTACCTTTCAATCCAAACCTTAAGACCTCATAAAACATTGTTTCTTCATCTTAACAACCTACATACTATCATAAGAATCATACAAAACTATTCACTTACATGTATTTATATGGAAACAAAATTTCAGATCCCAAATTTCATAAAACTTAAAATTATTATATAAATAATTTATTCATATATACATTTTTACAATAATCCCCTACTATGTAAAATTACATCATGTAAAGGGTTTAAAAACACATATATACAAGCATTTCTAAATACCAACAGACATACAAAATACATGTATTCAAAATACCAATAGATATATAATAATTTTTAAAGGTTTTAACACTATTTTCAAATGAATTAAATCTCTCTTATATTCATAAAACTTCTAATGATTCTATAGATAATTTATTCATGTATAAACTATTATAACAATCCCCTACTATGTAAAATTACATCATGTAGGCAATAGAATCTACTCTTCTTTCTACTTCTCCAATAACACTTCTCAAAATCACACACTCTACTCCTATTCTCCATTCCTATGTTGGTTTTATAACATTACTTGGCTCCACTTTATATGGTATAAGTCTTATCAACTCCTTACATTCGTCCACCTTCTTTCTATCTTGAAGATTCATCCCAAGAAACTCTCCAACTATAAGGCATTTGATCAACATGATGAACCTTTATTTATGAATATTTCCCTAAAAAAGTATCTTCTATCTTATCTCCACGTTAAAATATCATTTGAACTCATAAAATATGTTTACTTTGTTCATTTACCACGTTTCATATCTCTTGATGGAGAATTGAGTCATATTTACAATGAATTAATCTTTTTAATCTTGAAAAACACGTTCTAATAAACCTTTTCAATGCCTTAAACATGACCAATGAAGCATATTAAGCTTATAAATATAAAAAATGACCTTCAAGACCTACTATGTATACAAATAAACTTCTCTTGTGATCATGCACATGTACTAAGTGATTACAAACATATGATTTTGCCTTAAATTATTCTAAGAAAATTTGAATCCACTCTTACAAGTTTGAATATACATTTTGGAGGTAAAATGGATTACAAAAGATATGAGACAAAAATTTGATCACAAGCCATATTTTATGATGCTCTTATATCATACTTCCTAGGTGAGATAATTTGATCTCCAACTCAAATGAAGTTTGATTTCTTTTTTCTTCTCTTCCAGTTTCTTTTCTTCTTCTGGTTCTCTTTGCTTGCTGCTCTTTTATGTTCATCAACATCTTTATTTTTCTCTTCAAGTTATTTTGTTGTATTATTTACTTCATTATTTCTCTCATCTTTCTTATTTTAATTTTTAATCTTAACTCATTCTTCTTCACTTTGTCCACCTTTCCATATACCTATATAAACACAACTTAAAACAATTTTTAAGCTAGAATAATAAAAGTTCTCCATGGTTTTATCCACTTTCTTTGTATCCATCTCACCATCCTTCTTAGTGTTATTCATAACTTCCTATTGACTTTTATTCTTCTCATAATATTTATTCTTTATTTTTCATACTTCTATAGCATTCCCTTTAAATCAGTCATCTCTTTATCAAATTCCAAATCTTTCTTCTTAGGATCTTCCTTCATCTTTTTCTTTTTTTGTCATTCTAAATCAACTAAACCATTAATTGTATTCTCTCAACCTCCTATCTCTTTATCTATTTAGGCCTAAATGTGCCTCTCTTTCACTCAGCAACTCAATTTCACCTTATTGCTTCCCTGATACCTCACCTAGGCTTCTTCCTCTCTTAACCTAGTCTTTTAGTACCTCAAGTCCTTTACCTTAGAATTTATTCTTGGGCTTCTTTCTTCTCTTTTTCTTATTTTATCAATCATCAGTGAGATATATGACTCCTCATATGATACTAACTTATTTAAACCTACATTAATACAAATTAATCATATTTTATTAGTAATTTATGGCCCATTAATTTATATAAAGATTTTACTAAGATCTAATACCAAATAGATGCAATAATTAGGCCCAATAATATACCAATGATATCTTACTTATGTAATTCAAACTCAAAACAACAAACTAATGGTGCTAAACATATCATTAAGATTATTTATTTGATAATTTTGACAACTTTGGACATTTATCATAGAAATTTTATATTCTTTATGAATTTAATGGTAACATAGGGTTTCTTCAAGACCAAGTTGGTGTATCATAATTCATTCAAAAAGACTCATTCTTTATGAGACTCTTCATATCAACATATAGGGCTATTAGGCCTTCTCACTAGGTTTATTACCCTCTTCCCATATAATTTTAATTCTCCATATATAGTTCATGATCTCAACTAAAATATGAATGTATATTTATACTATCTAACTTGGACAAATGATTTATTCAGCTTTATATCTCATAAATAGAAATAAACCATAAATAAGGTTTCCATACTCTTTTCTTGAGTGTGCAAACTGTATGTTCTCATTTAGACATCTAATTCTCTTAAAAATAATTATAAAAACTTTAATTAATCCTCCCTAATATTTATACAAATTTTTAGTCAATTTTCATTTGTATTTTATGAAATATATCTATTTTTGTTCCTTAAACCCTAAATTTTAACCTTATTTATAGATATGTTTGTAATCAATCAAAAAAATATTAACTTTTAGATGTTTTAAAGACCTTAAAAATAGTTTATCATGTTAATACATATATATAACACCTAAATAACATTTTTGAAAGGATTTGGATATATATATATATATAATAAAGAGAAACATGAGTTTCCTTGCCTTACACCTTGTTTTCTCTTGATTTCTACAACATTGCATAAACCTAATCCTCTATGTTTTTTCATTTAAAGATACTAATAAATTAAAATATATTTTATCATCTTTAAAACATCATAACCTAACTATATCTCATGTTTAAACCACTTATCATCAACACTTTAAAAGTTATGTTAACTTTTATACTCTTAAATAGGCTTTAGATTATATTGCACATTCTTGTTGACTAAAATTTTTCATTTAACCTAAAATAATGATAAAAAAATACCAAAAAACTTGTAACATTAAAAAAAATCAACACACCTCCACACTAGTTTTAAATATCTTTAGCTGGTTACTTTTCAAGATATGTGGATTTTTCTCTTGATGCCCTAATTTGGACTATGATTAGGTTGAGAGGGAAAGAAATTAATTTAGTATTTTGAATGTATTTAAAATAAATATAATGATTTATTAGGGCATTATCTAGTCCCATACACCTTCTTCAAGACTTAAAACTTTACAGTCAATGTGAAATCTCATATAAAATGTATATTTCCAACTATAAGAACCCTTGTTTATCGATTGTTCAAGCCTACAACTTATAATTAAACCTCAATAATCTAGGTGTAATATAATTTAGTAAAATAAAAAATTATAAATACATTAAATAATTCTCACCAAGGTTTAATATAACCAATCATTCATGTTGCCCTGCAATCCTAACCTTAAGACATCGTAAAACAATGTTTCTTCATTTTAACAGCCAACATACTATCAAGAAACCATCTTAATCTATACATGAAACTTAAGAATAATATAAAACTATTAAATTACCTGTATTGATATGGAAACCACACTTAATATGTTTGGAGTAAATATGTCTTTTTTAAAATACCAATAGATATACAAGGATTTGTAAAGAGTTTAACACCCTTTCCACATGACTTCACTCTCTTTGATCTTCATAAAACTTCTAATGATTTTATAGATAATTTATTCATATATACATTTTTACAAAAATACCCTACTATGTATAATTAATAATAATACAAAACTATTCAATTACATGTATTTATATGTAAACCACACTTAATATGTTTGGAAGAAGTATGTCTTATTCAAAATACTAATAAATATACAAGGATTTGTAAAGGGTTTAACACCTTTTCCACATGAATTCACTCTCTCTGATATTCATAAAACTTATAATGATTATACAGATACTTTATTCATATATATATTGCTACAAAAATCCCATACTATGTATAATTATATAATGTAGGCCAATAATACCTACTCTTCTTTCTACACCTCTAAGAACACTACTCAAAATTACACACTTTACTCCTATTCTTCATTCCTACATTAGTTTTATACAATTACTTGGTTCCTCTTTGAATGGTTTGAATATTATCAACTCCATACATTCCTCCAACTTATTTATATCTTTAGGATTCATCCCAATATCCTCTCCAATTATAAGGAATTTGATCAATGTGAGGAACCTTTCTTTACCCATATTTACCTAAAAATTTATCTCTTATATTATCTCTACATCCAAATATCATGTTGAATCATTAAATATGTTTAATTTATCTATTTACCACATTTCATATCTCTTGGTATGAAATTGAATCATATTTACAATTAATTAAACTTTTCAATCATGAAAACCACCTCCTAAAAAACTTTTCAAGACCTTAAACATGATAAATAAAGCATAAATAAGCTTCTCAATACAACAACATGACCTTCATGACCTACTATGTATAAAAATGAACTTCTCTTGTGATCATGCACCTATAATAGGTTATTACAAACATATTATTTTGTCCAAAGTCCTTATAAGATCATTTGAATCCACTCTTACAAGTTTGAATATACATTTTGGAGGGAAAATGGATTATGAAAGATACAAGACCAAAATTTGATCACAATCCATATTTTATGGTTATCATGCATCATGATTGAAGATAAAATTTAAAATAATGCACTAGTGATAAAAATAATGATGAAAATTTTGACATATGCCCATAGGTGGACTCAAGTACAACTATATAACATGAATTATCGTGATGATGACCCTACCAACACAATGGACTGAATCAACAAAAAAGGTAAAAATAAATAAGGAAACACACTAAAATAAAAGAAAAATAAAGCATCAAGTTACTTAGATAATTGAACCAAGAATAATTTAATATAATTATTATAAATAGATATAAAAACACCCCATAAAATAATAAAGTATTGAATCATCTCTGTGTGTGTGAAAGTAAGACATTACTCTTGGGAATTTTAGTTTCTAAGCTCTAGAGAAAAATTGGCATGTAAGGATAGTAACCTAGATGTAAGGGGAGAATGGAATAAAAAGGTATGGGTGGTCGAATTAACTCCAAATTCCCCAATCAAGTGGGCACTGCCTACATAGTCCCATGGACTTCATGTTGGATGTGAAGCCATTATTCATAGGTCACTATTTATGATCACTATTCACAATCACTATTTACTAACATTATTCATGGTGACATAGCATGAAAGTGATGTGCTTGGTGGTATATAGGTGATACAAATGATATGGAATATAGGTGACATGACATGTAGATGTGGCAGAAAGGTGATGTGGTAGTGGGGCCCATAGTGGGTCCCAAGTGTAATCATGTTGATGTGACAAGTGTAGGGTGTAGTACTTCACTTAAGGATGTGAGTATTATCCTTGGTGTGTCACATGGGTTTGCCTTAGAGGGTATGATTGCTAGGTCATGGTGTGGGGTACCATGTTTTGTGGCCCCATGAGTCACATTTGTGAAGAAGTTATAAAGGTTATTGGATTCCCTTTTATGCACATGTGAAGGAGATAATATGATACACTATTAATTATTTCTCTCATATGGGTGAGTGGGGTACAATTATATGAGTCAAAAGAGGTGACTTGATTTTGTATAAATTAGTGAACCTAAATTTTTGACCTTGCACATGGAGACAAGCATATTTACTATTAGTCATTCTTCATTCACTCAAATGGGGCACATTTTTCTCCAAGGCACATGGGTTGCCTTGTGACTTATGTACATAGGTGCATGTGAGGATCCAATGGTTACTATTGAGACCATGTGGAATAATATGACAAATTTTATCTCTCTTCTTTATTTTGATTTTGATGGGTAGTAATTTGATACATGTAGAAGTCAAGTGTTGACTTATGTGGGTTCTTCTCTCTAGTTATAGACTAATGTCAAGAGTGCAGTGAGAACTTGTTGTTCATTTTAAGATCATTTAGATGTGAAATCATCATTCCTACATGGTGGTCTTACGATGATATGGAGTAGCTAGAGGGTTATGAGGATGAGGCAAAGAGTTGTTAGTTTGTAGTTTGAAGAATATACAAGTAGAACTAGATACATAGATGGAGTATAACAATAACTTCATTGAAATACAATGTTTTAGCATAGGTTTCTTGGATTGATGAAATTTTGGTCATAGGCATGGCTCAGGTGATTAAGATGAGATGAAGGAGAAAACCAAGGATGAAGATGCACAGGGATGAGAAAAGTAATGAAGTAAATTATGTCACTTTTTATGGCTATAAGTTGTCTTTAGGATTATACTATAAGAGGAGAATATGTTTTTCCCATGTATTATATTCATCAGGAGTATAAAATCCTTATGAATCCATGGTGTGTACTAAATTGGATACTTCCAAGTAGTAGGAGTTGTGAACAGTTCATGATAGAATCCTAAAGAAGGATGGGTCTGTGGTGAAGTGGGACTCACTTCAAGTTTATACAAATATTATATGGAGAAGCATATGTTGAAAATTTTGATTAAGGCAAAGAATTTTTAGTAGTGCAAAAAACTTCTGTGTTTGTTATGGATAAGTAGTGGGCATTGATAACAGTTGGGTGGTAGTTCATTAGAAGAAGATGTAGGTGTTTTAAATTAATCTGCATATGAATTAAAATGCGAGATTGTTCATGTGAAGCCACTATTCATAGGTCATTATTCATGAGAAATATTCATAGTCACTATTAACACACACTATTCATGGTGATATGACATGCAAGTGACATGGCATGTAGGTGATGTGGCTTGTGGTTTGTAGGTGATGTAGATGATTTGGCATGTAGGTGACATGACATGTAGGTTATATGGTGGTGGGGCCCATGATGGGTCATAAATGTGATCATGTTGAATGAAAATTGTGGGGAGTAGTACTCCACTTGAGGACATGGGTCTTGTCCTTGGTGTGTCACATGGGCTTGTCTTAGATGGTATGATTGTAAGGTCATGGTGTGGGTCACCATGTTTTGTGGCCACATGACTCACATATGTGAATACGTAAAAAATGTGATTGGATTCCATTTTATGCACATGGGAAGGAGACAAGATGATTCACTATTGGTGATTTCTCTCACATGGGTGAGTGGGGTGCAATTCTATGAGTCACATGGGATGACTTGATCTTATCTAAAGTAGTGGGCCTACATTTTTAACCTTGCACATGGATACAAGAATATTTAATATTGGTCATTGTTCATCCACTCAAATGGGGTGAGTTTTTCTCCAAGTCACATTGTTTTCCTTATGACTTATGCACATGGGTACATGTAAGGATCTAGTACTTACTATTGAGCCCATGTCGAATATGGTGCCACATTTTATTTTTCCTCTCACTTTCTCATATTTTAAAATGATATAAAGAATTATGTGCTCTTTTTTAATTATTTATCTAGTTAATGGATCACTTGTATCCTTGTAAGCCTGATCTTGCATGATAGGAGGTTAGAGTTTGGAATGATTATAAGCCTAACTCACTTAGATGTTTGGATTGTAAGAATCATATGTAGGGTTAGATTTTATGGCCTAGAAGGTTGTTATGCTTAGCTCACCTAGATGCATTTTATGGATATTCGGAGATAGAGATTGGAGGCTTGTTAGCTCAGTTCATGGAGATAGAGGTAGATGTTATTAGATCTCTCTTGAATGCTATAAATGTTAACATTGTAAGAGCTACATGTCTTAGCTTGGAGGTTAGATCATGATTTTTTTTGTTTTAAGTGTTTTTACCTAAGTGATATGGTTGTTATCAATGGAAAGGGTTGCTGAGAGGAGCTATTAAGAAGAGATATTTGCTAATGGAATATAAAGTCTAGACGTTGCCTTTGCCCCATGATTTTTCATTTACTAGTTCAGTAGGGTTTCCATGTATATCTTGTGTAATGTGTTTTCTCTTTTATTTTTTGTTTTAATGTAGCTTGTTTTTGTTCCCATATTTTATTACTTGCACATGTATTAGGATTTTGTTTTTCTAACACTTCATGCCAAATATAGTTCTCCTAGGGATATGAGATAATAAAAATATGATGAGTATGAGATTTAATTTTAAAGGAAATGGGAAAAGGAAAACTCATAAAATGGAAAGGGAATTTTGAGGTAATGGGAATGAGAGTGTGGTTCTTAATGAAATTGGCCTAACTAAATTAAGATGCCCCATGTATCCAAACACTACCTACATAGTCTATGTTGACCTCAAGATGATGTAGTTCTCCTATAAATGGGAGTGAACATGAAATGGAAATGGAAAAGGAAAATGGAAATGATCATGGTTGGATAAGGGCTTCCAATATAGTAAATGTGGTAAAGCACACCATCTAGAATAGAGCTAAAGTCCATTAGCAAATAGGATGGCAAAGTAAGAATAAATTTTGTAGCTTAATATCTCATGGATATTGTAAGTCCTTTTCAAAAAAATGTGATTTTTTAGGATTTTCAAAGTTTAAATGTTTTTATGTTTTTGGCATCCCAACTCAATAGAGGATTATGAGATTTGGAATGGTTTATTTCATAAAATGGTGAGATAATGGCTTAAATTGATCATAAAATGGTGAGAGTGTGGCTTAGGTTGTTCATAAAATGGTGATAGAATGGGTTAAGTTTCTCAAAAAATGGTGAGAGTGTGGCTTATATTGATAAAAATATGATGAGACTGTGTCTTAGATTGTTCAAAAAATGGATAGATCATGGCTTAGCTTACTCATAAAATAGAGAGAACATAGAAAATAGGTGACCAATCTAACTGCAAAAATTGAGCTTTATATATTATTATCACATTGAGTTGTACCCTTTGAGGAGGTGTTTCATGTCTCCTCACCCAATCAACACAAAGGGATCACCTAATAATAACACTAATGCTACTACACTTGCAAGGAAAAAGGAGGAGTGCATAGAAAAATAAATAAAATGAAATCAAAAGGGGTGATACACCAAGATATTATGATACCCTCTACTCACTTAAGCATGCATATGAACATAAAAGAGTTAACATCTAGAAATAAAAATCTAAAAAACCTTTTGCATAAGTGTTTTAAATAGAGGTAGGGAACTTGGGAAATAACTTAGAAGGGAGATACTCCATGGGTAAACACTATCTAAACTTAATACCACACAAATTTCAACCTATATATGATTATATTCCTAAATAAAGGTGAAGGAACTAAACAATAAATCAAGGATAAATAAACTTATTCAGAAGATAGGAATGACAATCCATAAATTCACATAAGATATAGGGACATGAAAAGGTAAAATCAAGTCTATTATTCATTCAAAGGAATAAAATCAAGGTAGAGGCATCAAGAATGGGCCAACTTATGTAGTGTTTCTGTACTAAACACACCCCCCCCCAACCTAAAAATTATAGTTCTTCATATTTTTATAGACAATAAATCTAGAGCTTGGGGTCTTAAATTAGTCTTACCCACTATTATGGTGGTTACAAATTTTAATGATGATCATGAAAGGGGAGTTACGGAAATGTGAATATCCTCAAGATCACCATGGTCATGCATGCATAATTTCCTACCATGTCTCATTAATCTTATAACTTTTCTTATACATGCACTTCCTTCTAATCTTCATGCACTTATTTCCATGATGACTAGGGCCAAATTAAATCACCCTTTCCCCCACTCTTTAAGTTGGATCCAAATTGTTCTATGATTTGCATGTAAAGCCATTCCAAGATTGATTATACAAATCAATATAGTTACACATATTGACCATGAATTGAAAACTAAATGGGAGGAATGGGTCATCAAATTAGTTCATTTCAGTGTCAACATAGACACCAACAAACTCTTTAGTGGTGGGATCTAGCCACATGTTGACATTGAGTTTGTTCTAGGCCCTTCTTTACTTTTATGATATTTCTCTTTGGGACCTCTTTAAATACGTAGTCAATTAATTTTATTTTAAAGCTTAACTTAGTTTCATCTTTGAATGCCATGTGGCATTATTTTATTTTCCATGAAATTCATGTTAATATTCATGTCATCCCCCTAGCCTACTTTATCATTCTCTTGGATCAATTTTTGCCACAACTTACTTCCTTGTTATTCTACACTCTAGGAATTGGATTTGTCTTCTTGATAAAGGGTCATGAAAATTTACCACTTGGAAACTTCTCAGAAACTTAGTACCCAAAACCATTATAAATACCTATAAACATTTTAAAAATACTATGCCATGTTGCATCATTCTACTCACCTAATTTATAACATATTGCTTTGATTTGTACAGACCACTCTTATACTCCAGAATAGTGGGATTTCACCACATTACATCATCCTATTAATCTTCTAGCATAGATGTTTTTGAATTTGTATGGATAGTAGTAAAAACTGGGTAATGACATGTGGAAGCATCCTACTAAGTTGAAGCTTTCTTGATGTGGAAACCAGTAAGGTGAATTTTGAATAAAAATGGCTAAGTTATACTAAGAAAAAATGTGACACTTGGCTCTAGGAAAATTTCAAAGGATTGACTAATTTTTTAAACATTTCCTCTTTGTATAGAAAGTGTGATATAGCCTAGTGTTCAAAATTTTTATGTGGAACAAAAGTTCTAACTACTTCTTATGTGTAACATTTTTATAAAAGAAAAAGACTTAATTGTTTATCAAAAAATCATAAAAACCTTTTTTCATGATAATTGATCCTAATAATCTACAAAATATGTGAATAAAATTTCCCTTACATAAAATCCAAATACTAGACTTTATAAAAATTTCAAAGCAAAACTTATGAAGTATTGATTTTTGTTTCAAGACTTAGCCATTTTCTTGAACCTGAATTGAACCTTGACATTTTTTTATGACAAATAAAATCTCAAAGTATTAAAATAGAAATGGATGTTGATCTAGATAGAAAATAAAAGTAATAATATAAATAAACAAATGTATCAAATCACTTAGAGGAAATAATAATAATTAAAACAGAGTGCAACAACACCTAGGGGAAAGAAAATCAACTAAATTATTATGTACAAAGTTCATAGTGATTCAAGAATAGTGATTTATATGGATCCCATTGAGTGGGATTAGTATATATACCCCATCCAACTTTGATATTTGAAAGGAATTGGATGATTTATAGTTGGTTATGATGTAATGGCCACTCCATAAAGCATCAAACTTGGTGTGCATCCTAGGTTTGGATCTATCTTCATCCCACTTTAATACCAAGTCTCCCTCAATGAAGACTCTATAGGCTATTATTTTATCAAAAGACCTCTTTACTTGATCTTGATGAATCTGTATTGTATGCTTAGCTTGGTCTCTTATTTCTTACAATTTTATCAATTTCAAAAATCTAATTTCCATGGCACTCTCCTCTGTTATTTTTAGTAGATATATAAGTTCTAGAGTTGTCATTTCAATATATATCGGCAGCTTTGCCTCTCTAATAGAAATGACCATTTAAGGAGAATTTCCAACAACATTATTATGGGTGTTTATATTATCCCATAAGGTTTTCCTCAGCTTGGTATGCTAGTTCCTATAATTTCCTTCCATAGTCTTCTTAATGATTTTTATAAAATTATTATTCATGGAGACTACCAAGCCATCACCTTTTGGATATTAGTTGGATGAGTTACTCAAATAAATGCCATGTACAACTACCCAGTTAGTTATCTTGGTGCCAACAAAGGTCATTACATTATTAGAGATGATTGTAGAAGGCACCCAAACCTAGTGACTATAATTTCATATAATTCCCATACATTGGCTTCATTTACTTCTTTTAAATATAATACTTATGTCCACCTTGTGAAATAATCAGTGGCTATCAAGACCCATTTATGACCTTCACTAAAAGGTGGGTTAATCAACCCTATGAAATCCAAACCCCACTGCATGAAGGTTTTCTCTATCTAGATGGGATGAAGAGAGAGGGATGCTAGCCTTTGTTTACCAGTGAAGAATTCATATTTTTAAAAATTCTTAACCCATGCATAAACATATCTAAAAATATTGGTTCAATAATAGTGTACCCTCATTATATTCATGGTTGTAGTCCTTGGATCAAAGTGTCCACTAGATGATCCATCATGAAATTCCTCTAGAATCCTATCAATATGGTTTATTCAACACATATCAATAGTATATCATTGACATATTTCATAAATAGGACAATGTCTATAATAATATAAGCAATTGACTACAATCTAAAATAACTTATTTTGGCCTTGTTCAATCCTTGAGGGTACTCACCAGTTTGAAGGAAGTTGTCCATATCTTGGGTCCAACTTGTAGGCAATGAAGGTGTAGCTAAGTGTTGACCATCTTGGAGTACTATGATATAATTTTCATCATTATAAAATTTTAAAATTAGTTATTCACATAAACATACACCTTTTACCAGCTTTAAGACCTTGATGTCCACATCATACTCCATCACCTTTATAATCCACCCTACCCTTTTCTCATTCAAATATTTGTTTAATATCAACTCTTTAACACTTGGGAGAGAGAATTAAATTCACCTTAATTTTAGAAATAACATGTCTAAAATTCATTAGACTTCTTATAAAAATCAATAATTGAATCTGTACAAAGGAATACTTTACTTCATAACCTTCCAAGCCCTGACTAAAGAAAGCTATCAGCTACTTCATGTCTTCTTCATTCTTCTATACTAGCATAGCTAAGATAATGTTCATACCCTCAAATTCATACAGAGTAAATTTAGTGAAATATGAATTCATGAGGGTGGGATATTATACAATGGTCTATTTAATTATTTCAAATATATCTTTCCCTTCCTTGGACTAGTGGAAGATCTAATTCCTATGTAACATAGCAATTAGAGGCTTTGCAAGATTGGACAAATTGAGAATAAACATCCTAATGAAATTGATCCTTCTTAATAAGATTCACATCCCCTTTTTGTGATTAGTTAAGGATAATTATAGAATGTCATTTACCCTTTCAAGATCAATTGCAATCCCTCTCTTGGAGACAACATGGCCTTGAAGCTTACCTTCATAGATTGAAAATTTTAACTTCTTAAGGTTAAGTGAGATCCCAGACTACCTACACATTTCAAAAACCTCTCTAAGATGAGACAGATGATCAACAACATGATTTAAAAATACTAAAATATCATCAATATATAAAAGTATAATATCATTGAATATTCCTTGAAATTACATATCCATGGCTCTTTGAAACATTTCCCCTACATTTTATAAACCAAAGGGAATTTTTCTATGCACATAAGTTCCCTATTTGGTGGTGAAGGTTGTCTTAAATTGTTCCTCCTCCTTCAAAATAATATTATTGTATCTAGAATAACCATACAAGAGAGAATAATTCTACACTTGACACCATTTGAAATATTTTCTATATGGAAGGAAATGGGAAGTAATCTTTTAATGAGGCTTGGTTTAGGTCCTTGAAGTCAACACACAACCTTATCTATCCATTCCTCTTTCTAACACGTACCATGTTTGTAACCTAATATAATTATTAATTAGAAATATAATCCTATCCTCTATCAACTTAGTCATTTTTTTCCTAATTAGGGGCTCTATCTTGAGGTTTATGGGCCTCTATTTTTACCTAACTATCTTGGCATCAAAATCTAACTCTATAGTGTGTTGTGCCAAAATATGGTCAAAATATTTGATATGATTGTACTCCCATGTAAATATGTCCTCAAAATATTGGTAAATTTAAAAAGTGTATGTTTTCCTCTTCATTATACACCTTACCAAGGTGGAGAAGCTTATCCTTGAAGATGGAAACTCTTTCATAATACTCTTACCTGATTTTCATGTTTACTTTCTGTTGGGACCCTTATTTTGATGAATAGAGGATTTGCACCAACACAACATCCACATAGATGTGAGGCATCATTTTTCATGTGATGACTTTTTTAAGTATTGGAGCCAACTAGAGATATCATTGCATACCTTGTGCTAGCTAGAAAGAGGCTAACTAATTCCAAGATTGTAGGGGCATCTTCTAGGTTGGGCTATACATGGTGACTATAGTTTGAATTTTGAAAGGTGATGGAACTGATAGGAATGATCACCAAGACTATAGCTCAATACTTTGTGTGCACATTCCACCTTGGTGGAGCTGATCTAGAAGGCTATATAAAGAGATTGAACTAGTTGATACAAAAATGAGAAAAATAATGCAATAAAGCTCTACAAATTATAATTTTATTTGTATGTATGCATCTGATAACCATTAGACTAGGCTTAGCATAAATGCCATGAAGTCTCCATTTGTAACACCCAACATCACCTGTGATCCTCTAGACCATTAATTAGTATAAACTTAAACATGTATCCTATGTGAAATCTATATTATTCAAAGCTTTGATTAATGGTGTTGATTGTTTCTTCAAATTATACTCTATCTTGTTTATATGTATTTGATATTGCTATTTAAATGCATAATTATTATAATATTGTAATTTTAATACATTTACATTAAGAATGTTTTTCACAAGATTTTGAATCATATCATTAATGGCATCCTTATGATAAATTATGATGTCAATCATAGCTTGCATAAATACTAAGTATATAAATCCCATGTGCCAAGTATTCTTACCCTTGCTATAAGTGTGAGCCTAGTATAAGAACTTAAATTGAAAATAACCCCTTGACCCATCTATCACCTATATGATGATAGGCTTAGTTTACCAAAGGCTTGTACCCATATGACTAGTCCACCTAAAAACTTGTGCCTATAAATCCACTTAATTCTTCTTTGAGTTGACCAAGTCCTATATTTGATGACTTGTGCCATGGCACAACTAGCATAATTAGAGCCATGATTCTTTCTCAAGTTGTGCTTCGAGTTAGCACATAAGGTATGCTCCTTATATGAATTGATGCTATCATAACTGAGTGTAAAATCTTAAGCATAGAGGGAATATCCCATGTTTATGCCTAAGTGTAATAAGTCTAGAACTAAATAAGATAACTTTTTATGCCCTTTTCTATAACATCTTAGTTCCATTTCCAAAACTTGTGTTAAATTTTCTTATTTCAATGGTATGGAAGAATGATATGTTGATTCTCCCTAGAAAACATTAATCACTAGTTGTAATAGGTGAAATATATATTTTCACTAGAGCATCCAACCTATAGATGACAAAATTAGAGAAAGTGGGTTTAGAATAACCTATATGATTCTCTATATGAGGTTTTTTAATGTGAGATTTTTGAACATGTGTAATGGTGGTTGGGTGCATATTCAACCCAAAAAATATGAATATATGGACAAAATTATGAGTGGATCAAGGTAAATTTTAAGATATATTAAAAACCCCCTTAGATTCATTTAAGTGAATCTGATTCGTAGCCTTGGAAAATTGACAAGTCCAAATTTATTTTTTCACTTTCTAGGTTTTCCTCCCATTTGGGTTTTTTATAACATAGGTTTAAATTTTTTACATTATTATTTATGTCCTCTCAAATCCAAATGGATAATACAAATGACTATTCTAGATGATAGGGTCAAATAACTTAATCACATAACTAGGCCAAATAACTTTATCGAATAGCCGGGCCAAATGGCAGGGTTGAATAGCTCAGCCAAATGGAAGGGTCAAACAACTTGGATTAACAACAAGGTTGAATGGATTTACCAATTATTTATGTCAAATTAATCTATTAAACCCCTAAAATAATTTATATCATATGGTATTTTATATATAAGTGTGTGTGTGTGTGTGTGTGTGGAAAATTAAACTACTTTCTAAGATAATGATGTAAAGGGTTGGTTAGCGAAACCTAAAAATAATTTCTATCCCTAAAACTTTGGTGATGTAATCCCATCTATTTACCCTTAAAAATCACCAAAACCAAAATCTAAAAATTGGAATATTTGTGAATTAACGAATATTCACTGCTAAAATTTACTCTAAAGTGAATGGAGTGCCTAGAGAGTCTTAAGACCTTGGATGCCACTTAGACTAGAGTAGTAGATAAATGGTGGAAATGAGTTCTAAACAACTATATACTTTATTTCACAGCCTCAACATAATTTTTCCCTAAGGAAGCATAGTTCTAGTTTTTACATGACCCTAGAGGCAAGCTTATGAAGGAATTCAACACATAACTCAAAAAGATAATGGTGGATTATGGATTTGAAACTTTGGGGATGAGTGATAAAAGTACTTACATATATTATTAGCACAAAGGGGGAGAAGGTGATGTGTATTTTAATCAAAATGGAATTGGATGATCAAATTGACACTCAAGAGCTTAGAAGATAGAACTATAATTAAAGATGGTGTAGAATGATGGAAGATCTAAAACCTGGAAGTTCCTAGACAACCCATAATGAGTGGGAAGGACATAGGGAAGGATCTGTTTAAATATAGTAGCATGAGGATGAGAGATATAATGAAGTGATGGATCGAGATCAACACTAAACAAGTGTAGAATTTGTTGGGTTCCTATAGGATTTATTGAGTGAAGATACACTGGATGCTCTTTCCCCATTTGAACTTGTGGTGCATGCTCACATTCTAGATCCCCCACATGAAGAAAGCCTAGAAGTAATAATTGACCATATTATTGACATATATCTTAGACATTTTATAGACTTGGAGTGAAACTTTGTAATTAAATAAATCATTTCATATAAGAAGGTGAGTACAACTAACTCTAGACTCATAGGTTGTAGCTCACCATAATAGAACTTGAGCACAAGTATATTGAATTAATTGATGTCATTAATTTGGAGTGGGTAACATCCTATAGTAAGTGCTCTGGTTCCACAAGTAAGTATTAAAATACCATTGATATCAATGGCACCCATAATAACAATGGGACCAGTGCCTAACCTAGTGGGTGAAAGAATTGGTGGGCCACCACCAAGACATATGCTGGGGGGGACAAACACCCCAGTTACTAGCCACCCCCATAATAAATCTATTATGAAATAGCCATGCACTTTTTATAATACCATGGCATGTAAAATGTTATATAGAATGCGATGAAGTGTGAACTACAATGTCATGTACAAGGCATAACCCAATTAGAGTGCAAGGCAACCCAATTTGTGACTACTCTACTTGATCATGCCCATACCTGGTATAAAAATTTGATCTTAACCAAGGTATGGTTGATTATGATACACTAAAGGATACATTCTTAAAGTAAATTGAAATCCAAGAGTTTAAATAATAGAGCATCACTGTGCTCAAAGAGATTACCCAAAGACTCTCAAAAAGTGTGTGCCTATATGATGCAAGGTTTCAGACTCTCCTATCAAATCTCTCATATAATATTAACCCTTCCTAGCATACACATTGGCTCATTAGGGGATTTTTTGTATCAATATAAAGAGCACTTTCCATGAAAACATTTATAGAACCTTGAGAAGCACTTAAAGCCATACTTAGAGCTAAGTCATTCAAAAGTGCCAATCTTGGGATCAGCCTATTTATGGAGGCCCAAATTACATCTATGGCCTCCCAACTCCAAAATCTTATTTTTATCTCATCACAAGATGATTTAAGTGGATTATGGTACACCAACTATGAAGTAGAGGTCCATAATAGGAATAACTTCCCATGAAGGAATGTGCACACATTGATTCTAAGATGTTAAGTCTATCGAGAGGCACATGATGTTTAAAACTTCCCTTTATTGTAATGTGTCAACCAATTAAACACAACCATCTATTTTTGGTTGTGCGACACCTAACCCATACCATAGCTAATTTTTAGGTGATTGATGAGATGCACAAGAACATGGAAAGAGGCACAAGGCATGCCCACTATAGTATTTGGAGGGCAAGATAACCAAGGAAATGAAGGTTATGGTCAACAAAATACAATATTTTGGATGTAATTAGGTATAAGAGAGCAATGTGGAGGATGTGGTGGTGGAAGGTTACCACCCTTCTCATGTTATAAGTGTGAATTGATAGAGCATTATCAATGTGATTTCCCTACACATCTCACATGTGGGTATTTTTTAGTGTCCCAAAAGGTCAAATAATTCCATGACCTATACAAAAAGTTAACCCAAGGCATGACTAACACTAACAAGGGTACAAGAATGATCAAGCACAAGCTAAAAATGGAAAAATGGAGCCTGAAGGTGTAAATGATCTGCATAGAGATAGTGAAAGTGTAGGAAACTAATTGTAATAAATGCACCACTTAGCCACTAGTTGTGTCAATACCTGAGTTATGATTAGAATATGGGGATAAGGGTCACACTAAGCATATAAAGTGGCATGAACCCAAATCTGTAACTTACCTAGACCTAGTACCCCAAAAATATGTATTGTAATAGGCTATGAGTGTCATCCAAAACCTACATGGGCAACTCTAATTATCATGAGATATATAAGCACATGATGCTACCTCTCTAAATAATTATGACAGCCAAGAAGTTTAAATACATGAATTAATGGAGATCCTACAACTCCTACAAATGGAGGGAATATTTCCCCTATTAAAAAACTTGATTTTAGAGAATGTGGGTCAAAATCTTGTTGAAGTCATTACACCATGCATGGAGAGGGCATGAGAAGTTTAACATACACAAAATGTAGATTATGACCAAGAAATCCTCATGAATTCCACTATTGATGGATGGTCTATCTATGAGGTCCTCGTAGACATAGGTGTTGATGTCAACATCTTAACCAAGAATGCCTAAGAGAAAATGGGTAGAATAGACTTAAGGCCTTACCCTCATGTACTTTTCATGGCCAATAAGACCTAAGTGTAGCCTATCATAATTCAAAATAATGAATTTGTAGATATCAATGGTGCCAAGTTATACACTAATTTTAGAATGATTAAGTTACCAAAACATGAAAACTATCCATTACTTTTGGGAAGTCCATGGTCCTATGAAAAAAACATAGATAAGTTCTTTAAGATGCATTCTATGACATTTGAGAATGAAAAGGAGAGGGTATTTATAACCCTCTCATAATATCAAGGACCCCCCTATGTTGAGAGTGTGGATTTCAAAGATGAGATCAACCACATATATAATGTCATGGCATAGGCACTGAGACTCTAAACCCCAACTATCAAGGAGTCCTCTCTTAGGAAGATGGATACTTAGCCTTAGACACCACTAAAATTTCTTGTGACTATTAGATCAAGGAAGCATATGAGACCACTAGTCAAAGCTTCCATTTAGTGTGTATAAAGGTGCCAAAACTAGTAAAGATAAGTTGGGTCCAAATTGATTAAACTTTAAAAATATGGGTCCCTTTCACCAAGAAGGGAAAGAGAGTATTTAACCTAAGTAAAGGAAAAATTACAATTCTCCTAAGATTTGAGGGGAGTAATCCAATGGAATATTATGTCTAAGACCTCAAATTATGCATCTCAAAATAGGTGGATATAATGGGTACACTAGTGTATACATTGAAGAGCACTACCACTCATTAATGGGTAGTGTAAAGGCCTAGCTTGTCTACTTTAAAGATGTGAAGGCATCCACTTGCACTAGATTTGGGAAGTGTAATGAGGACCTATACATCTTAGGCTACTTTGGAGAATTTGACCCTATAGCACATGTGTACCTTTGTGAATAAACATGGACTTTCTATGGAGAAAATTCCCCAAAGAACCTATGGGTGCCCACATTCTATAGGACCTTGAAGACATGGGTGTAATCATGGTACATTTTCAATGAGACACACCATGAGATGGCCAACTGGATACACTTAAGGAGTGGTTTGTTCACACCTTATCCTTTTTTTCACAAAACCTTAAACTAATTGAGCCACTATAGGTAGTCTAAAAGTCAATATTTGAGAACACTACAATATTAGGGGAACACTTAAAAACATGTTTGGTGAAAAATGGGTTGGCTCTTCCAACTTTATTTGAAGAATAAACTCTTAATAATGACTCTAGTGATGAAGATGATGACACATGGAAGGAACACAATTGGTTGAATTTGATAGACAAGGAAATTAGTGTGTCAGGTTGAGGCTAACACCCTAGAATAATAATACCCTACCCACCTTAAAATAGAAACAAATGAGGGAAGCAAACAATTCAAGTATTCACATAAAGAGAAGAATATACCCTATTACACATTGCTAAAAATGACAAAGGTAGATATCATCTTTGAAAGAGAATAAAATATTTATACTCTAGGTGCCTATTGGTATGATTTAGAGCTAGCACACATTATGGACCTCCTGAAAGAATTCCAATTCTTATTCTCTAGAATTACCAAAACATGAAAGACACACACCCATCCCTAGGGAAGATGAGCATCAAGCTAGTTGACAGTGCAAGACATGTAAAGAACCAACCTTATAGTATGAACCCCAATCTTTGTGCCAAAGTCAAGATGGAGGTTGATGGTATGTTACTTGTAGGTTTCATATACCTATGCAAGAATATGAATGGGTTATCCCCATGGTCATTAGTATCAATAAGGATGGGTGCATATAGATTTGTGTCAACATTAGATTATTGAATTCTACCAACATAATTGACCCCTTTCTAACTCCATTAACTAATGAAGTTTTTGATGGCATATACACCTTTACTAATGGATTATTATGATACTATCAAGTCTAGATCATGGAGGAGGATAAGCCCAAAACCACCTTTGTGATAGATTTGGGTTGTTTCACATACAACATGATGTCTTTTAGAATGAATAATACACCATATGTATTCTCCTGAGTGGTGATCATCACTTTCAAGTACTTCATTTACATGTTCCTCCAACTATACAAAGATGATTAGACTATGTATGGATTAGTGAAGGATCACTATGATAACTTGTGCCTACCTTTTGAGAGGTGTGGGAAACTACAGATGTCTTTGAACATCAATAAGTGTGTTTTTTCAACACCATTTGGAACTTTACTTAAGAACATCATCTACAATGATGGTTTACTCATTGATTCATCAAATATTCCCATCAATGCAAAAGTATGTTTGCACCTACCTTAGATGTTGTGGGTACTATAATAAGTTCATAAGGAACTATGTGAAGATTGTAACATCGCTAAAACATCTCTTGCACAAAGATGGCCCATTCTATTGAGGCATAGTGTAAGAAGATGTATTTTAGACTCTAAAGCTCAAACTATCAAGTGCACTGATATTATAATTTCCTGACTAGACAAGTCCCTTCCAAGTCCATGTTAATGCATCTATTACTTTGATCGATGCCATTCTAGCACAACCAAGCAAAGGCAAAATGGACCATCCCATTTATTTTACAAGTAGAAAACTGACAAAGGTAGAATAAAACTACACCACAACTGAGCGTGACGTGATTGACAAGGTTTATGCCTTGAATTTTATTTTGTATAACTTATTGGTGACCCCTTCATCTTCTTAATTTATCATGAGGCACTTTAGTACCTGGTAAATAAGCTCATTCTTGATGGGTGCATATGTCAATGGATTTTCTTGTTTCAAGAGTTCCAATTCTCTATTGTATTAAAACCTAGAAAATAAAACTCAAACCTAGACCATCTATCCCATATCAACTCTAGTGACATGGTAATACCTATTAAATATAATATGCTAGACATGCAAATTTATAGGTTCTAGAACATCTTAAAAGACTTGGTAGAGATCACCACATTTATGTTGTTTAGATCTACACCCTAGGCTATAACAACCAAGGAGAAGAAGAAACTCATTATTTGTGTTTCCCCTTTTCAACTCATTGGCATGGATTTGTACAAGTTAAGCCATGATAAGGTCATACACTAATGTATCCTAGAGAATGAACAAGAATCAGTCTTGTGATAGGTATATGAGGAGATTACAAGAGGATATTACATTGGAGACACTATGGTACATAAGGTGTTATAGTCTATATTTTGGTGACTAAATTTATTTTAGGATGCAAAATATTATGCCAAAGTATGTGATATCTACTAGTGCACAAGAAAAAAACCACCAAGATGAGATGCCTATCATTCCTATCCTTGCCTAGGCAACATTTAAAAATTTAGACATTAACTTTATTGGGCCCATTACTCCCATTGTGAGGTGCATATGTACACAATACATTTTGGTAGCCATAGATTACTTCACCAAGTGGGTGAATGTAGTGCCAACTAAATATTACACAATCACCACCATAGTAAGGTTTATCTAGGAGAACATCATTAGTCATTATGGGTGATCACTTATCTTGACTAGTGATCATGTTACATACTTCAACAATAAAACCATTCAAATATTACTCAATGAATATATGGTGGCACACCATAAAATGACACCTTGTCATCCTTAAGTTAATGGTACCATTGAGGCATTCAATAAGATATTGGGAACATGCCTCATAAAGATATGTGACAATGGTCATAAATATTGGGATGATCATGTTTCAATAGTATTGTGGGCATATCACACTACATACAAGCATTTGAATAAAGCCATATCATTTCAATTGATGTTTGGTGTAGAGGTATTTTTAATGATCTAGTTCATAGCTCCCTCTTTACATATTGCACATATTGGTCGATTGGATGACCAAGAGTCTTTGAGAACATGAATAGAAGACTTGGAGCACTTAGATAAGACATGCACCTGAGAAAGATGGAGATAGAAAATAAAAAAGGCATGTCAAAAACTATGGCTATTTAGGAGAACGTCATTAGTCATTATGGGTGATCACTTATCTTGACTAGTGATCATGTTATGTACTTCAAAAATAAAACCATTCAGATATTACTCAATGAATATATGGTGGCACACCATAAAATGTCACCTTATCATCCTTAATTGAATGGTACCATTGAGGCATTCAATGAGATATTGGGAACATGCCTCACAAAGATATGTGACATTGGTCATAAATACTGGGATGATCATGTGTCAATAGTATTGTGGGCATATCACACTACATACAAGCATCTGAATAAAGCCATATCATTTTAATTGATGTTTGGTGTAGAGGTATTTTTAATGATCGAGTTCATAGCTCCCTCTTTACATATGGCACATATTGGTCGATTAGATGACAAAGAGTCTTTGAGAACATGAATAGAAGACTTGGAGCACTTAGATAAGACATGCACCTGATAAAGATGGAGATAGCAAATAAAAAAGGCATGCCAAAAACTATGGCATGATAGCACATCAAACACAATTACTTATTAAAGGAGAACTATTCTTATCATGTGACTTCAAGTACCTCAAGCACCTAGGCAAGATAAAGATTAGGTAGGTGGGACCCTAAATCATCCACAACATATTAAAGACTACTGCATGTAAGTTGTGCATTTTAATAGGTGAAATACTCCTTGGGTATTTCAATGGAAATTTATTGAAGCCCTATAGTCATTAGGATTGCATTTATGCCATCAAAAATTAGCTTCCCAATCATAAGTTAGTTATTTTGTGTTGACCATGATAAAATTTGGAACAGTCCAAATATCTCCTTATGTTCTTTCATTTGTTCTGATAGAATAATCATGGAAATTTAAGGCCCATAGGAGAACTATTGAGGTGATTACATGCATAAATATAGTTAGGTGAGTTGAGCACGGATGCTCTCTAAGTGCTTAAGACCAGACACCTAAGTTTTTAGGTGTATGAAGTTTCCAAATTTAGAAAGATGTGAGGACAAGATGATAAAAGGAGGCATAACAAGATACTAGTGTACAAGAAACCAAGTAGAGAGACTAAAGTGTTGGAAGACTAGTGTAAGGATTTGTATGGGGTAATGAAGGCCAAAGTAAGAGATAAAAGCATAAAACATTGAGCAAAAAATGGAAGTATGATTGAAAAGAATCATAACATGAAGGTGATATGGAACCAAGGAGGATTAATCACACACATGTGAAGTACTACACCTAAGTTATGATAGGAAGGGTGAAGGTCGTGCCAAGGTGAACAAAGCACAAGAGAAAGATTATTGAGATAGATATCACCCACCCAATGGTTAGTAAAAGGTGATCATTTTAATCACCTATCACTTTACCAAATACACCATTAAGAAAATTTAATGTGGTAATGGTAGAGGCATAAATATTCACAATAATTGAGAATGTGATGGTGGATTTTTGTGAATTTAATGGGTTTAAAAGATTTCAATAAATCCACATACCACCACTCCATTACTCACTAGCCATTAATGAGGTAGCTAAAACTAAGTTATAAAGATGTGAGCAACACACTTTGATAGGTTAAATAGATCTGAACTAGAGCTAAACCAAAAAAATACTACTATAGTGAAAACTAGAGTGTCCATAGACCCTAAGCAAGAATAATTGAATAGAGATAGAGATTTCAATCTAATTCAAATTGGAAGGGAAGAAAGTGGAGAAAATTTGAGATTATATCTATGTAGTATAATTTATATATAACATCCAGGCCACCATTACTGATGCATGAAGATCAAGATCCAAAGACACAGTGTCAGTTCCTATGACTATGGAGGAGTGCCAAATACCATTAAGGGATTTAAGAAGATCAATCAACCATGATTTATTAATAGTTGGTTAAAAATGGGAAATAAATGATTAATTATAGGTCAACCATAGACCCAAAAGGATGCCAAGGAGGCACAAATGGTAAAATAAGTAGCCGCTATGAATAAAGAGGCACAACTAGTATAAGGTATTAACATCATAGTGATTAACCCTAAGGTAAGTGTAAATCTTGCATATAGAAAGATAGAGTTACCCAAAGGTCATAGTGGGGGTAAAATGGGTATCCTTCACACATATGTGTATATTTAAGGAGTATAACCATTGGATACTTAATAATGTGTAGGAAATCAACTAAGATTGGATGGTTGATACAGGGAAAAAGATAAAGGTAGGTGTGGCACTATTCGATGTCTCCATCTGAGACAACATATGTAACCCAATTTTATGAGCTACGAAGTTTTGATAAGTCAAAGGAATTGGTGAAATTTGTCCTCTTGTGCATCTAATGTGATCACTTTTATTTCATAGGGAGGTGTATGTAGATCTTAGCACACCTCATCAGTAGAATCATAGGGCTCCCAGGGGTAAGGGTAGACATTTTCCAAATGAAGGAAGATGATGTGGAGGTGGAGAGGGTCATAAAACTCTTAGGCTACTACAAATAAGGGTTCACATTCCCTATTAAATATATATAGGACCCAGGTGTAGACAGTGTAATTGTGTCTAACCCTTGTTATCCTCCCCTTACCCTCTTATTTTATTCTCCCACACCTATTTAACCCCTATCGACCATTTTCCCACAAGCCTTAACCCTGGTAGCATGTAAAAATGAGCAGAGAGCTAAAACTAGCCTCTATCCCCATTCTGCATCTACCGACGACGGTCACTAACCGACCGACGTCACCGACGTCGGTCACTTAATCGGCCGACGTCGGCAGTCCTACTGGCGTCGATCATCATTAACACTATGTTCTCAACCCAAATGCAGGTTCTATTATCTGTTATTTGGTACTTCATTATTCAGTTGCCAACCAGTTTCCTGATCGATTATCAAACAGTCCTTCGTATCAATCAACCTCTTCATTTGAACAAGCAATCAATTCTAATTAACCAACTCTGGCAATCAATCAATCCTGGCATCCAACCAATCTACAATCAATCTCTCGCATTCTGTCTCTCTAGTACAGGTATTCTGCTACATCAAACTTTTGCGACACAGCGACAACACCAATCATGTCTTCAACTTTTATCTTTGGCGCTTAACAGGTAAGCTTTGCTCTGTGTTTTTATTCTGCTCTCTGGTTCTTGTTTTTTCTATTTGCTATTACCACCCTGATATTTTCAGACCACAGCCCCGACCTTCCTTCCACCCGTATCACCTCTATCCACCCTCTGTCAGTCTGTAACTCTACCCAGATCCCTATACAAACCCTCAAACCAATCCCTCTGACACCTAAACCGGCTTCTCGAACCCTCAGACAAAAACACCAGACCTTTTTGCAAATCCTAAGACCCTGTCTAGACCCGACCAGACCCTGATCGATGCCGGTCATTACCCCGACCGACGCTGGAACCTTAACCGACATCGGCATCTTCCCCTGACCGATGCCGGCACAGAGACCGACACCAGGGACTGTGCAGAATAGTTTGCTGCATATCAGGTATGCATTTTGATTTTGATTTTTTTATTTCTTTCATTTTGTCTTTTCATTATTTCTGCTTTCATCAAATATTTTGTTTTTAATTAGTGGGTTGATATCCCTTAAGGAAGTCTTCGTACTTCAGGGATCAAGTGTTTGCTTGATAGCCCACCGTCTCCTCGTCTAATGTTTTTTTGTGTTTAGTCTCTTTTTCTTCGTAGGTGTCATTCCTCCACAGCCAAAGAGGAGTACCTTCCAACGTCTGATTTTGGTGCGCACGACCATATCTGGGTATCTTCTAACCCTAGACCATTTCTTAGTTTCTCATTTCTATCTTTTGAATGTAGAAAGTGATTTAGCGTAGAAACATTCTGGCATGCTCGGTGGGACCCTAGGGCCTTCCTTGGGTTCTTTCTTTCTTTCGTTCATATAGGGTGCATTAGCTTCCTTCCTTTTCACCTCTTTCGTCTCTTCTAAACAACATCATAAGCAGGAATAAAAAGAACTTTTCTTTTCTTTCTTGCACTTCTAGACTAGCCAAAACTCATATTCTTTGACTCTTTCTCCATTCGTCTTCATACAAACAAATATTTTGACTTGGACTTAAAACACATTGCACTTTCATTTTTGCTTGTGCTTGCATTTCTTAGACCACACTTAGTAATTAACAAACGCATATTGAATTAATCTAGATCACTTGATGTTACACGACCAAACCACTTGCACAAAACAAACATTTTAACTTACCTGAGACAAGGCTCGACTAGGATTTCATCCCCCAGCAGATACCTTACCCATCTCAGTGATCTTACTTGGATTTCATCACCAAGGGGAAAGCCCACTCTATTCTCTGGCAGAGTCTAAACTATAGGGGAAGTATATTTTGGCTAAGTGGGCCCAGTTTATCACTGGACTCGTGAAGTGAGGGGAGCTTGCTCTTTAGCACCAGGCCTTGTACGAAACCTAACACAGACTTCTTGAGCACCATAACTGACCTAAAACCCTCCATAGACTGCTTCTTCTAGGACCTGACTCAAGAGCCAATCTTCCTTTACACACATTCTAAGGCATAAGCCACTATAATCCTAAAAATTTACTCCTAGGGTTTTAGGATTTGCTTGTGTTCTTCATCTTTTTAGTTCTTATCTGCTTGTTTGAGCTTGTGAGGACATTCTTTCTTGCCTTGAATGGTTATGACTCATAGCCAAGCCAAGGCTCTAGTCAATCACGCGAGGCATCACCCGCTTCCGTCTACCTCGTCCATAACCAGTCCTATAATGGACTTCCACTCAGAGACTGAAAGAACTCCTACTAGACCATCCCCAACCCAGACGCCTATCATCCTACAAGGGGACCAAGATTTTGCATGATTCTTGGACCTCAATGTCAAAGCCTTATAGCACTATCTCGCAAATAGCCAAATGCGAGACACCTTGGGCAATTCAATCTATGAAATGCCAACCTCTCTTCTCAAAACTGCGGCCGTATCAATAACATCCATAATTCAACCTTTAGATGCCCAGGTTATTGCCTCGACCGACGACCAGCCTTTGACCAACCATCTAAGTGTGGCCTCTCCCTCTATCATGGGGCCCACTTCCACTGGGGTTTTGGCCCCCTATCAACCTCAACCCACTCAACCACTTTCTACCCCCTTTTAGAATCTGGTCATCTCTATTCTGCCTACCCTTACTCCTATCAACACTAATGTGGCTACCTATCCATTGGCCTATGTTACCACTAACCAACCTCTCGTCGTAACATCAAACCTAGCCGTGCCTTCTACCCAACCATCCTTAGTCTCCTCTTCTATCCCTACGACTAGTCATCCGTACGTTGTGCCCTTACCGATACAACCGACTACGTCATACGCCTCTTCTAGCCTCATTCAAGCACCTTACAATCTAGGGGGTGCTCCACCCGCCAATCCGTCAGTAGATATCATCAAAATGCTAATGGACAAGATGTTTAGCCTAGAGACCTCCGTTTCTGGCTCACGCAATACTCTGTCATACGAACAAATTTGCAACGAGCCCATCCATCCTTCCATCCTGATCTGACCATATCCCAGCCAGTGGGAACTTCCTAAGTTTTTTCATTTTCAAAGCAAGAAAGACCCATAATATCACTTACGAGCATTCAGACATGCCTGTTACCTTATCGCCCATGATGATGCGTTGCTTTTACACACATTTCCTATGTCTCTCTCAGGTGTTGTGCTTGACTGGTATAGCTCCCTTGCTAGCCATTCCCTCTTCACTTTCACTCAGCTAGCCTAGCTCTTCCTCGACCATTTCTCCATCAACATCACCAAGAAGGTCTCAATCACAGACCTCTATTCTATCCACCAATTTGAGGATGAATCCATTGCTGATTTTTTTGCTCGCTGGAGGGGCCTTATCAATCAACTCTCCTTTTCTTTACCCCACCCTGAACTTATTAAACTCTTCTCCCAATCCTGTGCCAGACATATTTCTTCCACCTTGAGGGTTCAGACCTTCGGTACCTTTGACGAAGCCTTCACGATGGCCCATAAACTTGAGTTATGTGTCATCGAGGAGAATAAATTCAAGTTACAGAGCAAGAATCCCAACTCCAAGACCAATGACCCCTCTTCTAAGCCTTCATCATCCAATCCTAAATCTAAAGCTTCAGCAAACGCTGTGGTCATTATATCTTCCTCCCCTTCACCTTCAACTAACCAGCTTGAGCCATCCACTTCTCAGAGCACCACCCACCTATTCCAGTAGAGATACATACAGCGATAGTATACTCCACTTGGAGAATCATACACATCTATGCTAGAAAAACTCATCAAACAGGGGGTCTTCAATCTCCCTCAGATCTGACCATCACCATAATTTGATCCCTCACGCGCCATCCCTGCGTGGTATAGGGAAAATGACTTCTGTAACTACCACCGTGTTAAGGGACATGACACGGGCAACTATAAAACCATTAAAAACATCATCCAAGATATGCTGGAAAAGGGTGACCTCATCCTCAACAATCCCAATGTGCCACCTAATCAAGACATCAACATCTTTAAACAACCATTCCCCAATCATCCACCAACTCAAAACAATGTCCAGACCTTGACTGACAACATTCACGAACACAATATATGAACAGTCAATACAGTCTCGCCCTTCATTTTTGACCAACCTCAAGAGGTAAGTCCACCTATCAGTCCATCACATGTGGATGAACCTCTTTCCCCAGTTAGTTCTCTGTCAACCTCTCTCATCTTGGAGGATGCCTCGACCTTACCAGCACCGCCGGTTTCACCAACCTCCTTCCTGTTGCCCATGGAGGACTTAACCCTTCCTACTCCTCAACTGCAAGTGGAGGGCACCATCATCCCTACACTTTACCCGCTTGAGGAGCCTCATTCTCCAGTTTTTTCTCCACTTAGGGAAGAACCTGCCTCTCCTTCGTCTCTAACCATAGACGAACCTGTCACGACTCCATCATGCCTAAGATCTGAAACCACTACACTAGTCTCATCTTCAACCCCACAATCATCCACATCTTCTCAAGATCCCAAACCTCATCCCACATCTTCTCAGCCATTTTCTCGACTAGTGGAGAAACTCAAACTTCTCCCTTCAAGGAAAGTGGAGCATCAGGTATTATGGGAGCACCTCACAGCTCTTCAACATGCCCATGCCCTCTCATCTCATGCAGCCAATCCTCCTATGGTGAAATCCCCCAAGACCCTTAACAAAAACCAGACTCTCATTTCTAAACCTCAACCGACCCCATCAAAACCAAAACCTACATCTACCCCATCTAAACCTATCAAGTCACTTGGCATTCACCCTGTCTCCAACCTCACTCATCTGCAAGTGAAGGTGGACCTAGACCAGACCTTGACCAATAGTAGTCTTCAACCCAAGTCACAGAAGGCTGCTAAACCACAAAGGTGAACGCCTCCTCCTCCATCACCATTACCCTCCATTTTGGGCCCCCATCCTTCGACCTTGACCAGAGTCCTTCCCACTCTGACCTTTAATCAAAACCAGTTGCCTCCTTTACTTCCTTTGCCTACCTCCAGCCTACCCTCTCCCAAAAAGGTGGTACCTTTCACGAAGAAACTGCCGTCTCTGACTGTCACCGCACCATCAACCCAAAAGGTGGTATGGAAGCCTCCTCTGACTCTGCCCAAGTAAAAGTCACCAGTATCGCACACATCGACGAGCACGGACCCTTTAGTGGGCTCATACTCTTTGATCTTGCATTGACTTTTGTAGACTTCCAGCATAACCCTTCTACCCATCAGACCTTTCCAACCTCTTAGGTCTAAGCCCTCCTGGTTTAATGACATGAAGATTTGTCTATATCATCATACGATAGGACATGATATCGAGACTTGCTGTGCCCTCAAGACCTTCATTCGCCGCTATCTAGAGAAAGACACTCTTCTCTTTGAGGACACTCTCAACCGACCCCTGACTCCTCATAACCTTTCAACCTCTTCAAACCCATCAACATCTCATCAGCAGACCATGACCCCTTCATCTCCTTCACCCCCTATCTTTGAAATCAATGCCATTCACATAACCACCAAGTCACAAAAGGACAAGGCTAAGGAAAAAGATGCTATTCCTTGGACCTACCCTTTCGTCTAGCCACCTCAACCACCCAAGCCTAAGATTTCTATCCTTGGCGTGCCTCAACCCTCATCTTCTTCTTCTTCTTCTGGACCAATCCATGACTCCATGTTGAAACAGCTTCACCAGATGCCCGTGAAGAAGTCCCTTTATGACCTCATTCAAACCTCACCTCAACATCATCAAGCCCTCATCAGAGCCTTGCAGGTAGCGGAGGTCCAACCCAAAGACCCCTAGCCACTTGTTGCCCTCGTCCACTCTTTAGCCCCCGTTGCCTCCATCACATTCAACGATTCTGAGATTCCCACATCCAACACGGAAGATCAGGATGTCGCCCTCTTCATCACTACCTATGTTGATTAAACACGCATTAAACACGTTATGATCGATGGAGGTGCCAGCATCAACATTATCTCCACCCATGCCTTTGAACAGTTGGCTCTTCCCAAGAATTGTGTCTCTAAAACTGATGCAATCTTGCACTCCTTTAATGACACCACTGCCATGACCATTGGCACAGTCATCCTTCACATCCGCATTGGTCCACACATAGTCCCAGAGCTCTTCTATATCATCGAAGGAGAGTTTCAATATAACATCTTGCTAGGCCGACCCTGGATCCATGCCATGGCCTGTGTCCCTTTCACTCTGCACCATTGTGTGAAATTCAAGCACGATGGGCAAGTCCATATCATTCCCACTGACCCTTCACCCTTCAAAACTTGTAACACCACATACCGTCCAAATGACATCCTCATCCCTATCAAGCCATCAATCCTGACACCACCTCCATTCGCAGAAGCTTTAACCAGTTCAAAACAGACAGTCACCCTCACACCTCCCCTTCAAGCGATGACTACAAACCCCATGGAAGACATCTTCTAAAGACTTTCATTGGGGGAATATCACTTTCTGGCCTTAGACATGTTCCAAACTCCACAAGAGTATGGACACCTTCATCACAGCCCTAGCTATGACCATCAGATTAGGATGATCATGCCTTATGGTCCTCCTCACCTCTGAACCAACCTTATCTATGGGGGGCTCAATCAAGCTCCTCCTGATTACAATCCTCTTTCTTCACCTCAACCTTTCACATCTGACTTCTCATTTCTTGGCAACCCTGCCTTTACACACACTTACCTTTACAGGTGTATGTGGAAGGGTTTTGTCTTTGGATGCTATGAGCAGGGCTCCCATCAGCCCATCAAGCCGCTCAACGATGATGATGCCAAGAAACAGTATGGCCTGGGATATCATGACCCCAATCAGATCCCTGCAGACCTTTGTCCTGAACTAACCCTTGACCAATCTCTTCCTGGCTCACCCATCCCTCTTCCTTCACCTATGGAGTCGGTGGTTTCCATCCCTCCTAGTTTTTTTTTCATAAACACCATTCGCTTGGAACCCCTGACTTATCAGCTCAATGGGGTGTCCAAATCTCTCCCTCTCATTTTTCCCAGCATGGTAGAAGCTGAGTCAGTGACCATTCACACTGTCCACTACGTTGATGATGATGCCATTCTTTCTTACACGGGCACCGATGACTCTTTCATCCAGCGCTCTCTCCCATCTGAGACCCAGGTTATGTTAAATGAATCAAACATTGACATCAACCTCCCTTCTTCCGATGTTCCCCACATCTTAAAGATTGGTTAATCTTTAGACGCTCAGGAGCAGCTTGACTACACCCAATTTCTCTCTGACCATAGCAAGGCCTTTGCTTGGACCTACCGTGACATGCCTGGCATTGACCCCATCATCGCTACCCATAACATTGTCACCAAACCAGAGGCTAAGCCTATTAGGCAAAAGCTTTGAAAGATGCATCCTCACGTTGCCCTGCTTGTCAAAGAGGAGCTTTAGCACCTCCTTTCTATCTCCTTCATCCAGCCCATCGATTATCTGCAGTGGGTCTCTAACATCATCCCTATCACCAAGGCAACTGTGGGGATCCAGATCTGCACAAACTATTGCGACCTTAACCTAGCCTATCCCAAAGATGACTTTCCTCTTCCTAACATTGACTAGCTTGTTGATCTCATGGTCAGCCATGAGATGCTATCTCTCATGGATGGATTTTCAGGATACAATCAAATCCTAATTACTCCAGAAGATCAGCACAAGACCACTTTCATTACCCCATGGGGGACTTTCTGCTATCGAGTCATGCCTTTCAGCTTGAAGAACACAGGTGCCACTTATTAGCATGCCATGACTTACATTTTCCACGATCTCCTCCATAAAATCATGGAGGACTATGTGGATGACCTACTCAACAAGTCCAAGCTTCGTCGTGACCATTTGACCATTCTCAAAATCATCTTCTCTCACCTTCTTCAATACAATGTCCGCCTTAACCCCAAGAAATGCGTCTTTGGGGTCCTTTTTAGCAAGCTCTTAGGCTTTATCATTTCTTTTCATGGCATCGAGATAGATCCCACCAAGATCCACGCTATCCTCAAAATGTTACCCCCAACCAATCTCAAGCAGCTTCACAGTTTACAAGGGAAGCTCCAGTCCATTCGCCGTTTCATCTCGTATCTTTTTGACCACTGCCAACCTTTTCATCATCTCCTTAAGAAGGATGTCTCCTTTACATGGGATAAGGACTGTCAAGAGGCTTTTGAAGCCCTCAAACATTATCTAGTCTCTCCACCAGTCCTCATTCCACCTAAAGATGATCAACCCTTCTACCTTTACATCTCTGTCACCAACCATTCATTAGGTGCCATGATCGCGCACCGAGACGAGCATCACCGTGAGCAAGCGGTCTATTATATCAGCTGAACACTAATCAACTATGAAACTTGGTATACTCATACTGAGAAACTCTGTTTAGCATTAGTCTTTACCACTACCAGGCTCCACCACTATCTTCTTAATCACAAAACCTTTGTCATCACTCACATCGACCCTCTTAAGTTTATGCACTCCAAGCCATATCAGCATCAACGTATGGCTTGGTGGCTCATGCTGCTTGCTGAGTTCGACCTCAAATTCATCCAATAGAAATCCATCAAGGGGCAAACCATCGCTGATCAACTGGCAGATGCCCCTCTTCCCAACAATTAACCTTCGCAGTGTGAGTTCCCTAACGAGTCTATCATTGTGCTTTCCATCGATGACACTATCTACCAAATGACCATGTTTTTCAATAGCTCCAAATTTCAACTTGGTGGGGGTGTGGGAGTCATTCTCATCCCACTCGATGGTGAGCCCATGCCTTTGTCTTTCAAGCTCGACTTTGATTGTACCAATAATATGGCTAAATACGAGGCCTTAATTTTGGGACTTCAAACCACCCTCTCTCTCAGCATCAAGTCCAGCAACATCTTCGGCGACTCGTAGCTCATCATCAATCAGGTCAACGATTCATACCTCTGTAAAAATGAAATTTTACAAAGGTACAAAAACTGTGCTGACATCCTCCTTGCATCTTTCAACCATTACCTCCTACAAACTGTTCCTCGATCCATGAATAAGTTTGTTGACACCATGGCTTCTCTCGCTTCCCATATCCCATCTTCCTCATTTACATCCAGACTTTTTGTCACTGTGCATCATGTGCCATTGCCTTCCTATATCTCTCCTAACATTAATCATGTCAACACCATAGACTCTAGCCCATGAGATGTTTGGTATAAGCAACTTGTGAACTTCTTATCTTTGTCTGTCATTCCTCCCAACCTTTCTAATAATGTACGGCGAGCTTTTATCAAGTGTACCACTCGCTATACCATGCTAGGGGGTTTTCTTTATAAGCGAGGCTTCGACGGCCTCCTTCTTCACTGTCTCACCTCTACTAAAGCATCTCAGGCCATTAAGCAAGTCCACAATGGGATTTGTGGTAGACATTTCAGTGGGAATTCAGTTGCCAAGCGCATCCTTCATCTGGGCTATTATTGGCCCACTCGTCATCAAGACTATAGTGACTATGTTTGGCATTGCATCAAGTGTCAGCAACACTCTAACTTGCTTCATCTTCCTAGTCACACCTTACAAGTCACTCAAGATTTTTGGCCTTTTTCCTAGTGGGGCTTAGATCTCATCGGTGAGATTAACCCTCATTCGTCTCTTCATCATGAATCCATCATCACTGCCACTAAATATTTCACCAAGTGGGTGGAAGCCATTCCTCTCATCTCCACAAAAGCCGACAAGATTGTCGACTTCATTAGCACCCACATCATCTACCATTTCAGTGTCCCTCATAAAATCATCACCGATAATAGCAAGTCCATAAAAAACAAGACTGTCTAAAAACTCTACAACTCACTTGGCATAAGCTCAGTTTCTCATCGCCTTACTACCCACAAGCAAATGGGCAGGCTGAGGCTTCCAAAAAAATCTTAACTAAAATTCTCATGAAGGTGGTCAGGACACAGGAAGGGATTGGCACATTCACATTCCCTTCACTTTGTGGGCCTACCGCACTAGCATTCAAACTTCCATGAGTGCTACCCCTTTCTCTCTCGTGTACAGAACAGAGGCTGTCCTACCTCTCGAAGTTTAGATCCCATTTCTCTGCATCTCTCTACATGACATTATTTCTAATGATGACTTTCATCAAGATCGCTTAGCTCAACTTGAGTTACTTGATGAGCATCGTCTTGCTGCCCTTAATCATCTCCATGTCTATCAACATCGTATCAAGCGAGCCTATGACAAAAATTTGTGAGAATGAGATTTCAATATCAGAGACCTCATCCTCAAAGAGAATCAACACATGACCAATATGGAGTGAATTAAAAGAGGCAAGTTTGCCCCTAATTGGCTCGGACCTTTCATTATCACGCACAAGTATGGATCAGGGACGTATCGTTTGTCTTCTCTCAATGGATGACTAGAACTTGAGCCTCTTAATGCGTTGCATCTGTGACCATTCTACTGTTAGTCGAGTACTCGTCCACTTGACATTTACCTTTAGCTCATCCCTTGAGTAATCCCTATCCTCTTAGTCCTCATTCCTTTCAACCTTACTCCCCTTAACAAATCCTATATACCCCTTTTATACAGTATGGATGCTTTGTCCTAATAAAAGGGAGTCCTTGACCTTCTATAGTCTTGTCCATGACTCACATTTCTATCAAAACAAATCAAGATGTCAAAATATCCAAGGTCACCTAACTAGAATCAAAAGGCAGACTGTTCCCTCGAAGGACCACTATACTATCATTGCTGTAGCTAATAGACTACTCCCTCGAAGGACAGCTATTCAAAGCCCTTATATATAAAGCAAATATATACCACTCCCTCGAAGGATGGCTATGACTAATTCTTACTACAAACAGCAATCTTTCTTAGAAGCTTCCCGCATTGATCAGCTTCGCAAATGACCACCAAGCAAATGACATCTCTATGTAGACTTCCCGTATTGATCAGTCTGCACCAAAAAAAAATGGGTCATGGACTTGGCTTGTAGTTATCTTATGGTCTCTTATAAAAAGGGGCAAAGTTATCTCTGCTCTTAAAATGGGTTACCCTATCCTCCTCCTATCACCTGCTCAAGGGACTTCGAGCTCACTTTAATGTCAAAGTGATTCGACTACCTCTCTAACACAACATATGGTCAACGACGTCATGCATGAATGGGGCTCTTGATTCTAATAACCCCTATCTATGCTATCATTTTGGTCCTTGTCAATGAAAGAGCAATATGCCTTTCACTTTTTCTTCACTTTGGTCATGTTTAACTTCATCACTTGTCAAACCCAACCAAGCCAACCCAACATTTTTAGACCTGTCACAACATCATAACCTATTCACACTAGTTTCTATGGAAACCAATACACATGGAAACTATCGACCAGACGCAATTTATGTTAAGCATAAACCAATACTTGCTGAAGCATAAATAGACCTCAATTCATTTTTAGCATATGTCCATCACGACTATGGAAAATTACTAGGGATGAAAGACCACATCACCAATGTTACAGAATACACCTTTGGAAAAGGCTGTAACATCTTTTTTCTCCTCATCATTTCAACCTTGACCAAGACCAGTCTATCGACCACTTTCACCACCTGTCTACCACTTGGAATCTTTGTTCAAACTATTTGAACTACATTGGTCTGAGGCCCTAAGATCGGGGCTATGTAGGTAGCACTCAGATGACACGTCTTCTGGGGTTAGCTCAACCACCATCATTTGTTCATCTCTCTAATGGATAAACCTTCTTTCCTCCTTTTGACCATGACCTTGCCCTCAACCAAGACCAATTCCATCCCTTTGACCCTTCCTCCCTTTTAGGGAGAACTACATTAGCCTGAGGCCCTTCACACAAGGGCTATGTAGGCAGCACTCAGATCACATAACATCTTTTGAGGTTAGCTCGACCATGTCCTTTCGTCCATCCATCCACCTCGCCCAATGACCATTGGAGATCATGCCTATCTCCTCTGACTTCGACCACTTCCAAGACAAACTTTGCCTTGGTTGTTTTTGCATGTATGCTACCCCACGACTGGTTAGCAAATTTTGCACAGACTATTTTTGGACCCTCACAATATAGGATTGCAAGCTGATTGATCCACACTACTTGTGACTTTTTCATGTTTCTAGGAGCACTTCCTGAGCCCGAGATACTTGGAACATGATGACCATTTGGAGCTACAGCTGTGATTGAATAACCTGATCAATAGATGACTAAATGCTGGGGCTTAGTTACTTCAATTTTGGCACTCCTCAACCCTTGACCTATGACACTTTGCCTGACCATCTCATGAAGTGGTACGCATGTAATCACGACTTTTGCAATGTTCACCCTCACCCCTTTTCATCCACTCTTTGTCAAATCAACACCTAATTTCTGGTTCCCTTCCCTTAACTCCTGCTTTGAGGGGGAATACCTCATCTATTTTAGGGCAATCCACCTCTTGTTTTTGTCTTGCAGTTCATTCAAACAACCAACAAGACAAAATTGACCATTTTCCCACCTGGGGCAACCAACTCCTATTTTTGTCTTGCAGTTTGTGCAGAACAACCAATAAGACAAAAAAGGGCAAATTTAGACACCGTAATTGTGTCTAACCTCTGTTATCCTCCCCTTACCCTCCTATTTTATTATCCCATGCCTATTTAACCCTTGTCAACCATTTTCCCACAAGCCTTAACCCTGGCAGCATGTAAAAATGAGCAGAGAGCTAAAACTAGCCTCTATCAGCATTCTACATCTGTCGATGATGGTCACTAACTAGCCGACATCGCTGACGTCAGTCACTTAATCAGCCGACGTTGATAGTCTTGCTAGCATCGATCATCATTAACATTGCGTTCTCAACCCAAATGCAGGTTTTGTTATTCGTTATTTGGTATTTCATTATTCAATTGCCAATTGGTTTCCTGATTTGTTATCAAACCATCCTTCGTATCAATCAACCTCTTCATTCAAACAAGCAATCAATTCCAATCAACCAACTATGGCAATCAATCAATCCTGGCATCCAACCAATCTGCAATCAATCTCTCACATTCTATCTCTCCAGTACAGGTATTCTACTACATCAAACTTCTGTGACACAGTGACAACACCAATCATGTCTTTGACTTTTATCTTTGGCACTTAACAGGTAAGCTTTGCTCTGTGTTTTTATTCTGCTCTCTGATTATTGTTTTTTCTATTTGCTATTACCACCCTGATATTTTCAGACCATAGCCCTGACCTTCCTTCCACCCGTATCACCTCTATCCACCCTCTATCAGTCTGTAACTCTGCCCAAATCCTTGTACAAACCCTCAAACCAATCCCTCTGACTCCTAAACTGGCTTCCCAAACCCTCAGACAAAAACACTAGACCTTTTTGCAAATCCTAAGACCCTATCCAGACCCACCCAAACCTGTCCAAAGCTATTGCCCCAACCGACACCGGTCATTACCCCAACTGACGCTGGCACTTTAATCGATGTCGACATCTTCCCCTGACCAATGCCGGCATAGAGACCGATACCGGTGACTATGTAGAATAGTTTGCTGCATATCAGGTATGCATTCTACTTTTCATTTTTTTTATTTCTTTCATTCTATCTTTTCATTATTTTTGCTTTTGTCAAATATTCTATTTTTAATTAGTGGGTTGATATCCCTTAAGGAAGTCTTTGTACTTCAGGGATCAAGCGTTTGCTTGACAGCCCACCGTCTCCTCGTCTAACATTTTTTCGTGTTTAGTCTCTTTTTCTTCGCAGGTGTCATTCCTCCACAGCCAATGAGGAGTACCTTCCAAAGTCTAATTTTAGTGTGCATGACTATATCCGGGTATCTTCTAACCCTAGACCGTTTCTTAGTTTCTCATTTCTATCTTTTGAATGTAGAAAGTGATTTAGCGTAGAAACACCAGGCATGAGGTTCATAGCATGCTTGGTTAGCTCTAAGCTATGCCCTGATTGATGGTGGTCTAACATTACAAATTTCTAGTTTTGCATTACCCACCACATGACATAAGGGGAAAAGTTCAACATATCCAAGTATATTATGGAGGATATTGTTAAGAATGTGCTAGAGTGCCATAAGGTGAAAAAAATAACTTTAGGTGGGGATCCATGCTGATATTAATTATGATAGAGTATATCATTGTACCAAATGGTGAAGATGATAACATTTGGGTGTTCCTACCCCACAATAACTCCCCAATGTTGAGTTATCAAGACTTCATTTTCCCACCCATATTTTCACAAAAATATAATACAAGGGCGTAAGGGTGGTGTGACTAGTACATTGACGAATTTAGGATTGAATGGTGCATCCCTTAGGAGATACCCCAATATATGGTAGGAATGGCTACCTTTGCCATAATGAAACATTTTTATGTAGTGCTCTTGGCACTCACAAATATAAACTTGTCTAGTTGGATAAAGTTACCTTATGTATTTTTCACTAAAATTTTCATGGCAACACTAACGAGGATTTATAACACACAATAATTGGAGACCCAGTGAATAACATGGATAAAGAAAGGAGTAGGTTAAGGTACCATTATGTGTGATCTACAACCAAGGCCACCAAGGATAAGGAGGATGACTTTGATAGGATGGTTCTCCATCCAGTCCAAAGAGATATAATAACTAGGTGCATCTTCAATCTCTACTATATGATGAAGTGATGAAAGAAGGGCACTGCTCCTAAGAAAGATGATGATTACCCCCTCCATATCATTGATCAAGGGATTCTAGTGAAAAATAAATAGGAAAATAGCCTCTAGAAGAAGTGGGCAGAAATACTTGAGGAAATCAAGGAGTGCATCAAGTTGAATATTACCTCTGATGAATAAACTACCCTCCAGAACCAAAGAAGAATGTAACCTTCATGGTAGAGATTGCTTCCTCCAAAAAGAAGCAAAAAAAAGGAAGACTAAGGGATCAGTTATGTTACCAACCATAACTCTAGTATAAATATATAAATAAGAGACCCTCGTGCTTAAAATGGAGGAGTAAGTAGAAGAATAAATCATAAGAACATATATATATTGTAATAAGAAGAGGAAGAGGATCCAAGAACCAAGGATGTTTAGGAGGCCCTCCAAAGAAACACAATCATCAATATTGAAGAATTATAGGAGATGGTGAGCTCCTCATCTAGATAATAAATCTCCATAAGATGCCAAAAAATAAGAGGAAAAGAGAAGGGTGTGAAAAAAATGGGCCTAAGTGAGGAAGAAATTGAGATGGTGTTGGCATTTGAAGAGAAGCATAGATGTGCAAAATAAAAAGGAGCGACCAAGGTAGAGAAGGCCAAGAAGGTTCCTAAAAGTGCAAGACCTACCATCAAAGTCACCAAGAAAACACCTAGTACCCCCAATAAGAAGGCATAAAAAGATACACATGAGGTGTGCCCAAGAAGTGAAAGGGCATCTAAATAAAAATAAGGTGATATTAGCACCTTAAAACAAAAAGAAGAGATAGTAGAGGAACCCAATTAGAAATAAGTTGATGATGGTACCAAAGGAATTAACATGGAGGTATAAATTAAGAATCTTTAGAAAGTATAATTAGGTGAAGGAGAAAATTTTGAAGAAGAAACCCCTATGGAACAAGTAGAAGAGTCCTCTAAGGAAAACACCAAAGAGAGCGGTGGTGCTAGTGAAGAGGAAGGTGAAAAAACAAAAATAATTATCATCAATAAGGATGACCAAGAATTGAGAATAAGAGAGAAAGCCTACAGGGGATTAGAGGATTAATACCTTTACATGTTTCACATCATTCCCCCCAAGCCTCTATAACTAAGATGCACAAACAAATTGCATTTGTGTTTGATCATTACATCGATGAGCCTCACTTCAAGGACCCTAAAGTAGCTATTTTGGGCATAAAATAACTAGAGGAAGGTTATGAATCCATCACCATAAACACTCATGCCATGAACCCAGTTTGATCTATAAAAGTGTTAATTAGGATGGACACTAAGGTTGCATGCCAAAATATAATCAATGATGGTAGGGTGAGAAAATGGAAGTAACTCCATAAAGAAGCCCAGAAGGAAGTGTAGGCTACTAAGTTCAAGTTACAATATCTATATGAGCACATAGAGATTTATGAACCATCCCTTCTAGTTGGTGTCAATACATAGAATGTCTTGAGGTTGATACAATATGTGTTCTAGTGAAGCAGATGCTCCTAAGGTTGAAACTTGAGCTGATGCAAGAAGAAAAAGAATAATATCCCTATATCATGCTATACAAGGAGCTTGATAATAAGCTTGAAGAGGTATATGAGGTATAGGACATATTTACAAAACTACAAGAAGGCATAGATGTAGTTGATTCCATCTTATTGAGATTTTCTAACCAAGCATCACTCACAAATCCACACCTCAAGTAAACAAAAGAGGAGAAGGAGATGATGGTGAAAGTGTACTTAATGAATAGGTCAAAGTACACATAAATCATGAGAAGCACCAATGTGATAAGCACCCAAATCAAATACCAAGATCAAAAATAGGAAGCACTCTTTCATGCTCTATAAACTAAGGCCTGTGAGCAAGGAGTAATCCTGGATGGGAGTGTGACTAAGGCTAAGGAAAATGTAGAGGCATTCAAGAAGGAGATAGATAATATTAATGTGCTTGTACTTAGTGATACCTCCATTGAAATAGATAGCACCACTAAATAAATTAATCTCACCATTAATGGCTTTGAAGACATCAACATCAAGCTTAAGGAGGTGCACTCAATTTTTACTCCCCATAGAGCTTAATAGTGTAGTCTGAGGATGGACTAGAAATTTTATGTGGGGTAATGTTTGACCCCTTATTTTAGTAAATATAGGATTCATACCAACATGACACCCACATTTGTGTGAGGAATCATTTTTTATGATGATGAATTTTTGGTATCTTGTCACCAGTTAGAGAGATCAACACATACCTTATGATAGTTGGTAGGAAGCTAACCAGTTCCAAGATTTATGGGGCATCTTATAGGTTGGGTGATACAAGACAACTAAAACATGAAAATTTAAAGCTGAAGGAGATGGTGGGAATGATTAGCAAGACTCCATTTTGGCACTTTTCATATGCATTCCACCCTAGTGGATCTATTCTAGAAGGCTATATAAAGAGCTCAAACTAGTTGATGCAAAAAATAGAAAAAAATATTGTAGTGAAGTTATAGTGAACTAGAATTTGATCTTCATGTATGCATCCAACAAACATTATATTAGGCTTAGCATGGATGCCATGAAAGCTCCATTTTCAGCACCCAAGCTTACCTATGAGCCTTTAGACCATCAAGTAGTATAAACCTAAAAATATTTCCTATGATGCTTTGATTAATGGTGATGATTATTTCTTCAAATTATACTCTATCTAGTTTATATGTCTTTGATATTTATATTTGAATGCACAATGATTATACTATTATATGTTCAATATATTTATATTAATAATGTTGTTCATGAGCTTGTGGATCATGTCATTAATGACATCCCTATGATAAATGATTATGTCAACCATAACCTGCATAAATACTAAGTATATAAATCCCATGCACCAAGTTTTCCTACCCTAGCTAGAAGCATGAGCATAGTATGAGCACATAAACTAAAAATAGCCTTTTGAACCTTATAGTGCCTATATGATGTTAAGCTTAGTTTACCAAAGGCTTGCACCCATATGACTAGTCCACATAAATACTTACACCTATAGATCCACTTAAGCCTTCTTTAAATTCACCAAGTCTTATATTTGATGACTTATGATATGGAATAACTAGCCCAATGCAAGCCCTGGTTCCTTCTTAATGTGCAGTTCAGGTGAGAGCATATGAACTATGTCTTATGTGAATTGATGTTGGCATAATTGAGTGTAAAATGTTGAGCACAGAGGGAATATCCCATGTTTGTGCCTAAGTGTAATAAGTCCATAACCTATTAAGATACCTTTGTACACCCTTTTCTACAACACTTTCCCCTAACTCGATAATCAACAATGAAAAAGTTTCAAGTGTGATAATCCCCTTCTAAATTTTGTTCAACTTTAGCTAAATGACCTAGTCATCATATTGTTGCTACAATTTATTCTAATTTTTTGTAGAAAAATCACCATCCTGTAAGAAAATAATAATTTATTTATCATTGTCAAACACTTACCAATTAGTGGTTTTATTAGGTATGGAAAGCCTTACAACCATCTTGATATGTTTTTGTGGTTTTTCCCTTTTCATATCATCTAAAATATCAAATCAAGCACCAATAATATCTAGTCTATTAGCTTGATTATTTATTTCTCTTAGGATGGATAGAATATTGAATACTTCAAGTTCTTGTGTGAGGTCCCAAAATCTATGTTTATAAGAATTCAATCACTAATTTTTGGTCATGTTTTTTTCCTTTTACCTAGTTCACCACTAATCTGAATGTCTCTAAATACTTTTAGATGTTTAATTCCTTTATTTTTAACACATTGAAGACCATGTAAGAGAATTTCATACTTAGTTGAGTTGTTAGTGTAGCTAAACTAAAATCTCAAATCATAAAAATAATTTTCTTTTAAGAGAGATACTATAGTCATATAAAATGTGAAATTTGGTTACTTTAATGTGGCTAATGACACCCAATCCATAGGTCCTTCTCCTTGATTACACAACCCTTATAGGCTTTTTTTCATTGATTCCTAGTCATCCATAGCCTTTTAGACTTAACCCTTATAGACCTAGGCAGCTCTTTCGGGTCTAGTTCCATCCCCCCCATGTCTCATTCCCTCTAGATAATAGTACCCAACTTGGACAGGAACATTAAAACCTAGGGTGTCCTATTTTTGACACTATTATCCAACTACAAATTTGGTTCAAATGGTCATATTTTCCCAAATCCTTATCTTAATTCATGTTAGCCTAATGTGAAATTATTTAACCAACAATCATTAATTTCCCTATAAAAGACCATTCAAAGTACATTTAGAAGGGTTAACACTCATTTTCAAGAGAGAAGCAACAATACAATAAAGTACACTCAAGCACTTTTCCCTATTCTCTACATATAACCTTCCAATATTATTCCAAGCCTATTAAAACCCTTTTACCATTCCCTAGCCATCTAAAGGACACCCATTTTTGCATTTAGTTTCATTTTCATACACAATTACACCAAGCACCTCAATGAGAGAACTACATTAGCTTGATCCCTCCTCAGAGTGTTGGTATGTAAGCAACATACCCATACATGGGGTGTGAAGTGCATCCAACATATCCTTTACACACTAACCCCTTCTTTCTCTTTCCCAAATTTTCCTTTCAAGTTCAATCACAAAGAGCTCCTATGGCTTTTGAATATTAAAATAGATGCATAGTGAGCTCCATAGACTTTTGGGCTTCAATATTTCACTGACAGGATCACATAGACCTATCAAGCAGAACCTATAAAACTTAGATCACCTAGACAATAGTGTAAGAAAAGGAATACAACATCAAACAATAGGGTGTCCCAATTTTATAACTCCTATCCAATCAAAAAATGAAGTTCAAGAACCTATTTCTGACACTATCCTAGTCTTGTACCTAAATTCTTAGACCTTGTCTCAGATCAGATAGCTTAGAATAAGCTAAGTAATATTGTCTCTTATTTATTACTATTTTGAGAAAAGGAAAAAATACAATCTATTTATATAAATTAGTGTCTTAATTATTGCACATTATTTATTGATTTACTTTACTCCAGACCTATTTATTAGTTAGGAATAAAAGTCCATTATTCTTAAAAATAATAAAACATTTGGTGAACCCAACTTACTTTGAATTTTGCACAAAAACCCAAGGGTAAATTATTTCTATTTTTTTCCATAATTTACTAATTTTTCTTATATTTAAATATACAAAATCTATAAAATAATTGAAAAATTATCATATATTTTATAAAAACCCTAGGAAAAATACATTCTAAACACCAGGAAAAATATATTGCTAATCATAGAAATATTTTCTAATTTTTCCTAAATTTTTCAAGCAAAATTCTACAAATTTTCTATAAATTCATATAAATTTTTAAAAATAAATACATACTAATTTTAAAAATTCAATCAATAATCTCTAGTTGCATTAACTAGCTCTCAATTATTTTCTAGTACTTTTTCAATCATTTTACAAAAAAATAGTTGCATGCCAAACTCAAAAAATCAATTTTAAATTCAAAAATCATTATTTGCATATCTTAGCACCTATTTGATTATTTTGGTATCACCTTACATGTTTGGGAGCTCTATATCCTTTTTGTACAAATTCTAATTAGCTATTTTTATGACTTTGTGTTTCTTATATTCAATACTTTCCTTTTCTAGCACATTGTATATTAAAACTTATTATAAAACATTCAAACACATTATAAATTATTTACATAGTTTCAAAATGGCTCAATATATCTATCTTGATAAAATTGATAAAAGATAACTTAAATTAATCTTAAAAAAACATTTGTATATCCAAGATGCAATGCTTAAAATTCTACAAGAGGAACAAAAAAGAGTGAATAGTGGTCAATCTTCTCAAACCAAAGAGATTAAAAATGACACTATGAGGGTAACTATATCACAACAACCCCTTATAGCAACCCAGCCTACCTCTATGCCACCAATTATAGCTAGTACATCCCTCTCTCCTAATGTGTCAGCCCTTATGCAAGAGATAAGATATCTTTAATCCAAGGTTCTACATATTGAACAAGGTATCGCTAGACTTACGTAGCCTTTGGATTATTTTGATCTTTTGCATACACCATTAGCATGCCATATTACTTATACACCCTTGCTACAAGGTTTTATTCAACCTAAGCTTACTCTTTATGATGGCAAGGGTGATCCAAAGACACATTTGAGAGATTTTCATGTAGCATGATTGGACTATGTACCCGATGGTTCGATACTTACCAAGCTATTTCCATATAATCTAAAGGATTATTCATTATGATGGTTGTATAGTCTACAAAATCAATCAATTCATGTTTCAATCCTTTAGCTAACATGTTCTTAGTACACTTAAGCATTAACATTAGTCATAATGTTTCATATGCTCAAGTTGCTCAATAGAAACAATGACCAAATGAGCACCTCATGGACTATGTTATTTGGTATAAGACCATCTTGGCTAAGATGACTAATCCCATGGTAGATCAAGAGTTACAAGACCTCTTCAAATAGAGCCTTCTACCAACACTTCATGAATCAATTATGTTCAAGTGATTTTCTTCCTTCATTGAATTATGTCATACACTAAAGGAAAGGGAAGTGAAACTCATTTCAATGGGTGAACTCAAGTATATAAGCATTCTAAACATATCTAATAAGATAAATAGAAAAGTTCCATACAAGGTAAATTTCAATGATACAAAAGGGAAGAATCAACCTAAAGTAAACGTAGCTTCAGAACCTCCCCAGTGTATAGTTTTATCATCACCCCCTTGGTGTACTTTCTCACATCTTCTAATTCCTCCAGTCAGGGTTTTATAGTAGCTTTTAGATTGTAATATCATATCTCTCCCTCCTATTCAAGAAGTTAATCCAACCAAACCTCTTCCCAAGGGATATGATTAATAAGTGTTTTTTGATTACCATAGGGCACCAAGCCACACTACAAATATATGCATCATTTTGAAACATAAGATACATGACTTGATAGATGGCAACCTACTTGATCTTGACACTTCAATTAAGCCTTCATAAGAAAAAACAACACAATATAAAGCTTTGGAAACATTCTTAGATCCATTTCCATAACATTAAAAATAGGATATATGGGACACATCAAGGGTTTAACATGCATATCATGCACATCCACCACCAGTTACATACTAGGCACCTTCAGTTGAGTCACATCCTTTCAGTGGTATGATCAATGTGTATGAGTCTAGAGTTTCAACTAGAACTTTGATATCCTTCTCAGATCAATACATTATGGAGGATAATTTAGATTATAATTCACTCTTTATCAAAGCACATATTCATAATTAACCCATTCACAGTGTTCTCATTGATAATGGTTCTAGTGTCAACATGTGCACCATTACATTATTAAAGCATTTGGGTTATTAGAGTAGGATATCACCTTGATAGATATAGTTATCCATGGATTCAGTGGACATATATAGAGTTAATTGGGCGAGATTATAATGTATAGACTAGTCCAACATATGTGACCACATATCTCACTATAGTTCCCAGTGTAGGAGTTTTTGATATGCTACTTGGTCATGTATGGACTTAGAAAATTTGATAAATAGCATTTAAAATTCATAGATACATGAAATTCATTCATGCTAATCAGGTTATTATAACTAGTGTCATTCCATATGAATTACCACTACCCACTTTAGAGCCATCTACTTTGCATTCACCAGTTCTAACTTCTCCACCAGTTTCAGTTTCCTCACTAGTTATAGTTCTTCCTCTGGCACAAATTCATACACAATTGACACATCCATCACTAGTACAAAGGGTTCATACATAGCCATAACTTTGGGATTCTAGATAGCTTTTAGGTACAATTTTCACACCTAGAGTAACTTCATTGAGATCTCATGGGTCTACACATAAATAACATAGTTAGAGAGCATCTCTTACTTCCAAATGGGTCCCTAAGAGCTCTATAGTTACATATATTTTTTAGAATTATAGCAAGACCCCACAATCAATTTATAGATCAAATATTTTAGAGCATCTATAACACATATAGCTTTTAGAGCTAGAGTGTAAACATTTTCATCATGATTCAAATTCACATATGATTCCTCTCCTTGATACAAGACACCATGATAAGGAATCTCCCATGAGACTCATCAGTTAGTATCATCTTATCCTAGCTTACTTGTACATAATCATTTTTGCTTGATTTTACATAGCTTATATAAAAATACAAAAATAATACAAAATTTAAAAACACAAAAAACATTCAAATAATTAAACAACATAAAAAACATTTCAATTGTATGCATCATCCATGATTTACATTAATACTATCATGTTAGGACTTACATTTATTATTTCATACTATTGTTTTTTGATTATCTACATTACCATGCTTCACTTGATCTTCTTTGAGTGTGTGCAGTGACATCTAGTTACCTAATTTATTCACTTTACCCATTGATAGGGCATTCCTACTTCTACATTCAAGACACACATTGATATACATACCCATTGGGGGAATATTCTGCATGACAACACCATATAGGTTATGTCAATCCTACACTACACACTATGAGTTATCATATTGATGTACATTACTTACCATATTATACAGATTACTATATCAACATTTCACTAGTATCTAACATTTGTGTATCTCTTAGCATACACCTAGTCTTCTACTAAATGTGTCTTCCATACTTTCACTATTGATTTGATTATTTAGATGTGATTGTACCTTTTCAATTTTTACATGCTTTCCTTTCTTGATTTATGTAGCTAGATAATATTGCATTTCCATTTCTAGTTTTGTTTCTTATGTGTGTTTTAGGGCATCAGTCAATGTCCTTTAATTTTTTTCATGTGTATGTACCTTTAGACATTTATGAATGTCCCTTACTTCTACTCTTGTATATGCATGTGGCACTCATGCTAATCTTTGATTATTTAAAATTATGTTTATGTGGCATTTGAACATGACTTATATGATTACTTTCTAGTTTGAGTGACATGTGCATATATTGCTTATTTGCATGGCCCTTTGGCCAACCTTGTATGCTTTATACTTCTTACTTTGTATGCTTGTTTCTTGGTTGCTTGTCCTTGTTTTCAATGTCATGATCCATATAATTCATTTACTTTGATTTATTGGATGCCATGATGGACATCATTCTCCATCCCTCCTTGAAAACTAATATCTAACATTTCTAGTTCTGCTTCATTACATCACACATGTTTTTACATTGATATATCAATCTAGGCATACCCCTATTGATCTAAAAATATCTCAATAAAAACATTGCTATATCTAGAGATATCTTGTCAAATTTCATTGCTATATTATTTATCTATGCATCATAACACACTTGCATGACTCTTTTCTTCTGAGGGTAGTCATTGCAGGTTTAATCATTCCCACCCTCAAAAGAGGGGGAAATAAATTGGGGTTTTATCATAGAGATCAAAGCTCCTATTAATCAAAATAAAAACATTTAGGTCACCTAGTTTAGAATATAAAGGTCAAACCAGTCAAAATATAATAGAAAAATAGTGATAATTCCAAATAAAAAACTAGTTTCAACACAGGATAATAGTGCCAAAATTGGATAGTAGTGTCAAACACAAGGGTTTCATCATGTTCACATAAGTTTAGTACATTAGTTTCAAAGTGGATTTCATATAGGCCTAATTTCCACCTTTTAAAATGGCTAAGAGTGGCCTAGTTTCTAGCATACATTCAACTATCCATGCCACATTATCAAATTTTTAGAACATCCATGGGTTCCATGAGCTATCTCATATGACATATATTCTATATCGATATCAGTTCATAGATTCACTTCATGGGGTAATGATGGAGCCAAAGGGCTAACCTTTGTATTCTTTAGCCACCTATTTAGAGGGATTGGACACACAATCTAGACATCAATTATCATGTGCATGATCATCTATCTTAACTCAGTAGGCAATGATGGAACCAAAGGACCAGCCCTTGTATTCTTGAACCATTTATTCATAGGAATTAGACACATAGTCTAGAAATCAATTATCATATGCATGATCATCTAGCTTCACTCAGTAGGTAATGATGGAGTCAAAGGGTTAACCTTTGTATTCTTGAGCCACTTTTTGGGGAATTGAGCACTTAGCTATGTTCATGATATAAATTTTGTTATAACATCATCCATAATAATCTAGCATTACTCAGACTTACTCAAGATCATAATAGGTTTTGTATTGGTTCATGTACCTGATGAGGTGTATTCATTCCTTTCTCTTCCTTTTTATTTTGCTGAACTTTTGTATGTTCTTGTTTTATATCACATATAATAGTAATTGATATACTCTTTATTTATTTCATAGATTCACACTTGCATAATATATTCTTTGTGTACTATCCAGCATTACTCAACATCACACAAGCTTCATGGGCTTCACCTTTATAGATAAGTTCAAGTACACTTTCTATATTTCCCTTTATCCTAGTATTTCACTTTGTTGCATCACTATAATAAAGGCAGGTCAGATATAGTCATGTAAAATACAAAATTTAGTTAATTTAGTGTGGCTAATGACACCCATTCCATAGGTCCTCCTACTTGCTTGCACAACCCTTATAGGCTTTTCTTTCATTGATTGCCAATCATCCACAACCTCTCAAAATTAACCCTTATAGACCTAGGCAACTCTTTTAGGCCTAGATCCATCCTCCTAGGCCTCATTCCCTTTGGAAAATAGTGTCCAACTTGGATAGGAGTGATGAAACCTAGGGTGTCATATTTATGGTGTTGTTTTCCAAGTGAAAATTTGGATCAAATAATCATATTTTCTTGAATCCTTATCTTAATTCATATCAACCTAAAATAAATTAATTTAACCCATGATCAATAATTTACCTATAAAAGGTCATTAAAATTCCATTTATAAGGGGTGGTACTTATTTATAATAAGAAATCAAGATTACAATCAAGTACACTCAAGCACTTATCCCTATTCTCTATATACATCCTTCTAATATTATTCCAAGCCTATTAAAACCCTTACACTAGTCCCTAGCCATCTAAAGTACACCCAATTTCACATCTAGTTGTATTTTCAAACATAATTATAACAATAAATTCAATGAAAGAACTACATTAGCTTGATCCCTCCTCAGAGTATTGGTATGTAGGTAGTGTGCCCACACATGGGGTGTGAAATGCATCTAGCGTAGCCTTTACAAACTAACCCCTTCTCTCTCTTTCCCAAATTTTAAATTTAATTTAAAGACGAAAGAGATCCTATGGATTTAAAAGATTAAAATAGATGAAAATTGATCCACACAAACTTTTAAGATATTATATTTCACTAACAAGGTAACACATACCTGCTACACAGAACCCAAAAAAATTAGATCACCTGGACAATAGTACTAGAAAAGGACTACAACATCGAATAGTATGGTGTCCCACTTTAAATGTTCATATCTAATAAAAAATTTAAGTTTATTAACCTATTTCCAACACTATCCCAATCTTGTACCTAAATTATCAGACCCTATCTTAGACGAAATAGCTTAAAATAAGATAAGTCATATTTTATCTTATTTATTATTACTTTTAGAAAAGTCAAAAATACAATCTACTTATATAAATTAGTGGCTTAATTATTGTGAATTATTTACTAATTTACTTTACTCTAGACCTATTTATTATTTAGGAATAAAACTCCATTATTTTGAAAAATAATAAAATAGATACCAACATGGAACCCCATCCTACTTCATGTCTACTTCAAGATCAATCAAAGTGTATTTTCCATATCCTATCATCATGTTCATCAATATTTACAATATTTAGAATGAAATAAAATTATTCATGAAAGTAACAGTTACTTGAATAAACCTCTTTAATGATTCAATAAGGATCAAACCCATGATGGTCACCACTCATTCATCAAGCAATAAATCAGGTGTGCCTTTAAGGGGTGTACTTGGCTCTTGCTCAGTAGGATGGTCTTCTTAGTTGAAGATGGTATAATTGAGATTTATGTCATTTCAAACATATATTTCATTATGGCTCCTATCAATTGGATCACACCTAATGGTGACTTTATTACCATCCTTAGTTCTAAAGATCATATAAGACCAATCAGATGATAGTTATCCTCTAATCTTGGTAGTAAAGTCATTAGAAAGTCAAAAAGCAAAGTGCAAAGGGAGATTGATTATGAAAACATCTTGGGGAATGGAAAAGTTAGATAAAACATATAAAGTGAGGTATAAACCTTTTATGACACCAAGATTCTTAATGGTTGTTCTATTTAGCTAAACTACTCCTTTAGAGAGCGGCTCATATTCCAAACCCAATTTGTCTTCTATCTCTTTAGACATCATCAAGCTTCTAACCCCTAAATATATCATGTAATTATGGGTTAAATGTATGACAAAGATGAAAGAAACATAAAATTATGGAGATTTTACACCTTTATTTTACTAACCTTCCTTTGGTTAAGGGGTATTTGTGAGTACTACTTTTGTTTATTACCATGATGACCCTTTTGAAAGACTACGGTTAGACAAAGTTGATTTCAATAGGTGTTTTTGTCATGGGATAGACAAATATTCCCACATGGGTATATTCACATTTTTTTAATTCATATGATCAATAATATTGAATAGGAAAGTACCAAACATTCATTTTACTTTGGTAGCAACAGTACCTTCTTGCACTTGTGTTGATTGAGAATGGCTTTTGGGTTGTTCTCAACTTCATAAAGTGTAATTATTATATATTTATTATATCTTTGGTAATAAATTAGGATCACAAACCTCTTGTAAAACTAGAGAAGATGATGTAGGATATTTACCAGTTTATAGTTTAATTTCTATAGCCCTTTTCTTGGACCTAGTATTACTGCCACACCTAAAGAAAAAGCCTAGTTCTAACCTTGAAACTAATTCACTCCAAAATATACATCCCATTGAAAATTTATAAGTGTAACATCACTTTTTGATACCTTTTGATGATCCTATTATTTTGGTAATACCCAAACTTGTCTTTCTTATTTTGGTACTATGATTTGCACCACCATCAATGTTTAGTTGAGGACATCATTATGCCAAGTGGTTTGGTTGTGGGGATGATTTCAAGTAAAACATCATTCATAGTCCTTTACTAAGTTATTTTGAATAGGGATTAATACATTATAAGTGTTGGTAGTACTAGGATTTCAAGATTGATAAGGCTTTGTAGGATTAATTTGGCCTTGGCCTTAAAGATTTATCCAATATGGTAGACTATTTGGTTGTTAAGGTCATTGATATAGATGCATGTTATTTTTATAATGTTGATGAGACACTTGATAGGGTATATATTTTCTTACCTACTACCTTTCTAGAGTAACCAACTTATTCCCAAAATTCTAAAGAATGATCTTAACCTATTGCAAATAATTTTATGGGCTAGGGGTAGCTTTATCTTGGCTTATTAGCTAGATAGTTGGCACTAGAATATGTGTTAATGTGGGTGTTTGAATTGGAAAAGTGAGATATTATTAGGATATATCAAACCTAGATATATCCCCAAATTACATGCAAGAGAAACTATGAAACAAATTAATCAAATAATCCAAAAATAAACATAAGCATGCACATAACAAAAGACACCAGATTTAACATGGTTCACCCAAGATGGGTTACATCCACCAAACTTGTCTAGTATATTATTTACAGCAATACAAGGGAGAAAAAAAATTCTATTACAAACCCTATTACACCTATCTACCTTTTTCACCTCCTCTCTATGTACAAAATATTTCATTATTATTTCATACTCATACATATAAACCATATATCAATACATTTTAGGGTTAAAATACCTAAACATAGCATCTACTATCATATCTAGAAACCTTTAATTAATGACTCAGATTAACTATAAAATTACAATTTAACAAGGTAATTTTAATAAAACATTTCTCTGAGATGCATGGCCCCTAAACCCCCATCAGAGTGGGGGTGAGTCATCCCCCTAAGACCCCATGAGTGGGGTTCCCCCCATTGCAACCCCCCATGCCATTAGGGATTCAAATAATGGGATCTAAACCTAGCTGAAATAACATTAGAATTTCAACCTCTGGTCTAAGAAGACAAGCAAGCTCTACACCTAACCAATAAATTTTTGGAAAAATGGTCATTAGATGCCTTGGTGTAAAATTTACAACCTATATAAGACGATTCTCATCCCTAATGGCTAACTCATAATCATTTGGTAATGTTATACCACTTATTGATTGGATCATCATAGAGATATCACTATTAAAGGCTCTAACTATTACATCATGATTCTCACTAAGTTGATTTACCTAATTATCCATGGATTATTATGGTTGTTACTTTGATTTTTTATTTTTAAACTAAATTATAAGTCATATGATAATATGGGATAGTTGTATGTTACTTGGATTTCATGATTTCATTATTATGAATTGGCTAATTGTGAATTATGTACACAATGATTATGTTACATTTGATATTACCACATTGATTGATGATATATATCATGATATATTTGACTAACTATCTTCTTTTCATGAGTTGGATGCGAGAGAGTTCATCCCTTAGAGTATGATGGAGGGAGAGAATCATTAGAGAGGGTGATGTGGATGGAGATGATGAAGGACGACAAAGAAAGTGTGAATACCCATGCACACACCTCATTAAATTTTAAATGTTATATGCATTATATGTTGGATTGTTAGAATTAGTATGTTTTAAAGTTAATTATAGTTAAATATTAGAATTTACATGTTATAAATGTTAGTACATGGATATGGAATAAATATTGTATGTGATTTCATGATGTATATTTTATGTATATTTAGTGCTTAATGTTGTAGTATGGTTTTATAAGGTTACTTATATTTATTTATGATTATGAGAATGTGAATATAGTCAATGATATCTAATTACTATTATATATAGACTAACAGAATGTCTTTATAATATTTTAGAATGTTAAACTTGCTATTATTGATATTCAAGAATGTCAACATATGCCAATCTATTTAAATAACAAAAGAAATAGATAGCCTATATACACTAGTAATGACACAAATGGTTATCGTATTATAATTAAAATTAAAAATTGATTGGTCTATTATTTTGATATAATAAGATAATTCACATTGTGTTAGTCATATTAATATAAAATGAAAGGATATAATTACCTTTAATAGTTATTAAAGGAGATTGAATTATCCTAAAATACTATCCTAAATATCTACACCTAATCTTGTTGTCATGAAAAAACTACATTGAAGTGGAAGTGATACTTATGATTGTTAATAATGTTTTAAGTGGAC
>JARHVA010006823.1:495000-595000 GCA_037957365.1 Torreya grandis
AAAGAAACTAAAAGTAAAATGGGTGATACACCAGAATATTATGATACCCTATAATCACTTAAGCATACATAATGAACATAAAAGAGTTAATAGCATGCACAAACCACAATATAAAAACTCTTTTACACAAGTATTTTGTAATCAGGTAAGTAAATTGGTAAATCACTATAAAAGAGACACTCCATAGCCAAATACTACTTGAAATCAATATCACACAACTTACAACCTATAAATGAGTATCTTCCTACATGAAGGTGAGGGAATTAGACACCAAATCAAGGAGAAATAAACTTATTCACAAGATAAGATTGACAATCCATAAATTCGCACATTATACAGGGATATGAGAAGGCAAAATAAACTATTTTATTCATTTAAAGGCATAAAATTATGTTATAAGGATCAAGGATGGGCCAATTTCTATAGTATTTCTATATTAAAAAGAGAGCCCCTAACGATGATAGTTCTACTTATTTCTATAGGCAATAAATCTAGTGCTTGAGGTTTTGTTTTGATCTTACCCACTATCAAGGAGGTTACAAATTTTAATGATGATCAGGGAAGGGGGTAGGGGAAGTAGGGATCTCCTTGAGATCACCATGGACATGCCTATGTGACTGCCTACCACATCCCTTAAAATTTACAACCTCTAATCTATGTCAACTTGATTTTGATCTTCATGCACTCATTTCCATGAAGACTAGGGATATATTATATCATCATTTACCCCAATCTTCTAGTTGGAGCCTAACTATTCTATAGTTTTCAATTTAATCCTATCCAAGATTGATTATGTGAATTAATGTAATTATATATCTTCCTCATGAGTTGATAGCTGAATAGGAGGAATGAGTCATCAAATTAGTTTTGATTAATTTCAGTGTGGATGCTAACAAAATTTTTATTGGTAGGATCTAATCATGAGTCAAAATCAAGCTCATTCTCTATCCTTATTTTCTTATATGATTATATTCATCTTTTCATCTCTTTCAACACTTAGTTTATTATTTTTATTTGAAGACTTAGCCTACTAGGTTCATCTCTAGATGCCACATGGAATTTTTTTATTTTCTATGGGATTCAGGTCACTGTTCATGTCATCCCCCCAACCTAATTTATCATTCTCTTGGCTCAACTTCTACCATACATCACTTCCTCAAAGCTATGTGATATAGGCACTGGATTCATCCTCTAGATCAATGTCTCCTAGGAAGTCACCATGTGGTGGATTTTTGGGAAATCTAGACCTGAAATCTTTATAAATACTTATAAATTTTTTCAAAATACTTTGCCATGTGGAAACATTCTGCTCACTTGAAAATTTTGCATACTATTTTTATTTGCAAAGACCACCTTGGTGCCATGGAACAATGATATTTTACAATGTGGTGTCATCTCGTTAATCCTTTATCCCTAAGGATTTTAAATTTATATAGATAGTTATGGGTGTTGGGTCATTGATATTGTAACACATAGAAGAATATCACTAACTTAGACCTCTATTAATGTGGATAATTTTTAGGTAAATTTTGAATAAAAATGGATAAGTCATGTTAAGTAGAAACATGACATGTGGCTCTAAGAAAAGTTCAAAGGATTGACTAAGTGTCAAAACATTTCCTCTTCATGTAGAAAGAGTCACATAGCCTAGTGTTCAAAACTTTTATCCAAAACAAAATTTCCAACTAGTTTTATTGTGCAACATTTTTTTGAAAGAAAAATACTTATTCCTATCTCATGAAGTCATCATAACCTTTTTTAAGGATAATTTATCTGAATACTTTACAAAATATATGAAGATAATTTTTGTTACAAAAAATCTAAAGACCATACTTTACAAAACTTATGAATAATTGATTTTTATTTTTATATTTAGCCATTTTCTTGAACCTAGACTGAACCTTGAAACCTTTGCATGAATGCTAAAAAATTGAAGTCTTAAACTGAAAAAGGATGTTGCTCCTACATGGTGACTAGAAATAGTCAACACACACATCATAAAAATGGAACACATGTCAATTCATTTTAACCCTAACAAAAGTTACTACAAATGAGCAATAGGGTTGAAAACATGAATGCAATATGAATAGAATTAAATGGTATAGGATTGGCACAGTGGGATTATAGGGCATAAATGTTTCCAAAACAGGTCTCAATATACCTTCCACTTCCATAACAAGGTAAAGACAAGAAGAATAATGGTCACAATAATATTGGTTGGGTTGAATAGGATTGAATGTCTAAAATTGCTTGAATATAATGGTCTATAATGTGGATAGGGATACCAGTGAGTGTCAAGTTACTTATAAACAATTTTTTTTTGTATTTTTAATTGTTTTTTTTTTTGTATTTTATAACATCTCAACTCAATGGAAGATTATGATATGCATAATGTGCACCCTTTGTTGTCTAACCAATACCTCCTTAGAATGATATCTCTATCTAAATATTACTATAGATATGAATGAGATGGTTCTTATCATGATCTTCATTAGTCATTGATTCTTATTCCTTAAAGCCTCTAAATAATATATATTCATAGCCTATAGAAAAAGGAGTGTGCCAATTATGATAAATAAGGGTAGGCATGGGCTAAATGGTCTTATGAGGTAATGGAAAATAGACCTCTTGAATGAATAATGGGATTAAAATAGAATGTATAATGGTTGGTGGATAAATGAAAATTGGTATTTTTAGTCACATACAATGTTTTTGATTCCATATTTGACTTGATTTTGGTTGTGGTGGGGTTGATATTATATTTAGGAATGCCTTAATCAACCAATGAGGAATGAATCCACTTAGTTTTTGTCACCTTGAATATGTTTTCATTAACAAAGTCTTCTTTGTTATTCTAACTTGGATTGTATAATAATGCTTTGGATAAGGTTTCACTAAGGGATGCTGATAATTCATTTAGATTTTCCATTATCACCTTAAGTAAAGTTTCACTAATGTATTCTAAGATTTGATTCTGATTATTGTCTAACACCTCAATCACGGTTTCACTAGAAGATGTTGGGTTTAAACACTCATTATCTCCTAGTGCCTCAAATAGGGTTTCACTAGGAGATTTTTCTTTTGATTTAATGTTCTCTTACTTCCCTAACAATTCTACGACTAAAATTTCATCATGGAATAAGTTTAATAATCCTTGAATATGTCAGTCCCAATCAACATTTTGGGGAGGTGGAATGTCATTATAAAGGTTGAGTTGGTTAATGGTAAAGGCATGTGCAATGTCAATGGAAGGGTAAAAGGCAACATAGTTCTCATAAAGGCTATTAGATAACATGTGTCAATGTCTAAATAAGCTTCCTCAATTTTTTTGAAAATATCACAATTGTTTTCAATTAAATATGAGAGAACTTTGTAGTCAATGTCACAACATCCACTAATATATTCTAATTATAAATCTGATTTTGACTCAAAAAAATATGAATCTAATGTTGAGAATATCATTGATTCTACTTCTGATGCTAAATCTGATATTGGTTTTTGATGGAACCCAATTCTAATATGGCTTCTTTAATAAAACTAAATTTTGATGTAAAGGTAGACATAAATAGGGTTAGTTGAACTAAATTATCCATAAGTACCTTTTTTTCCTTTCATTTAAAAATGACGGCTTTGGGATGAAGAAACTTTTAGAAATGAAATGCTTTTGGCCAATAATGAATGATGGTATTCTCAAATATGGTTTGGTTTTGGTCAAATATGGGTGATTCAATAAAAATTCCAATATTGGTTTGAATATATTGGTCTTACTTTGGAAGTGGACATATTTGATCATGTTTAGGAAGGGAATCATGACATATCTCCATCGAGTAATTATCAGACTTGGGCATGCTTGGCTTTTCAATAGATAAGGGTCCTCAGGCAATGGAATAATAGTTTTGGACCATTGGCTTCATTGTGGTGTCAATTTAGGACATATATTAAAATAGTGTAAGCTGTCTACTCAAAATACAATTATAATTTTAGCACCCATTACCCTTAGTCTAACAAGATATTCATCCTTGTTGTCAAATAGTTATTGAGTGAATCACTCTATCACATCTTGGCATATGACTAGGCATGGTAGAATAGGTTTAGGATCATGAGATTCCATGTTATGAATATGTCTTGATAACCAAAATACTTTTCTATGGAAACATGAAAAAACATCTCCTTACCTCTACCTTTAGTCCCTAGCTCTGATCTACCTTGATGCTCTAAATTAAAAACTTCACTTGTCTTTGATCTCTCTCGTTCTTGGTCCTTTATTGTTTGTAAACTTTTGATAATTTTGAAATATTTATTTTAATTCAATATTATCCATTAATTTTCTTTTAACAAACCTCTCAACATCTACTTATCTCACTTTTACCTTGACCTTTTGTTTTCTTATCTTTTTTTTATCTCCCTTCATTCTTGTTGGCTTAACTCTCCTCAATGGTTTAATAATATTATAAACCCACAAAGACCCAATTTTTTTTACTATATTAGTGTTAACATAATTAATTTGGTGATATCCCATCTCATTCAGCTTCTCATTGATTTCTCATTTAACTCACACAATCCTTCTTCATAACGATGCCACCACTTGGTCTTGTTCATTCCTCCTAGTGACCTTTTTTAAGGAATTTCTAATTATACGTTCAAGTACCTCTAACTATTGAGAAACAAAAAAAACTTCAAGGAAACCTTTATCCTCTTCTTACCCTTTAAAAATTTTATTATCTTAATTCAATCCTTAACCCACTTTTCAAGCCCTTTTTTAGGCTCTATATAGGCCTATTAGGTCTCCCTTAACTCCTTATACACATAGTTGGTTATAGACCATACTTAAGGGTCCGTACACACTTAAATCCTCTAAAATATTTTAGCATACATTTTAACCCAGATAATAAACAAAAATCATAGTTTTTTTATCTTGGGAACTTAGGATATTCACATTTTGGTATTAAAACCCTAAATAGGGTTATTACTATCTAAAACCAAGCCGTGAGGGATTAAATTGATTTACCAAATGCTTTAAAGACTTTCAAACTTATGTAATAGCATGTTAAGGTCTACCTAGTTCCCATTCATATTCACAAAGGTTTGGTTTCTTTGATTTAGTCTCTATTAGGTATTTAAACAATTGTTTACAATTGACTGTGTGTGTGAATAGTTTGTGTTACTCGAGAAGGGTTTTATATGTTATTAATTCCTCAAATACATTTAAACCTTCTTTAAATGATTGAACAAATACTATAGAATGCCTCTATACCTTCTTGAATCCTTGGTTAACCCTCTAATTGATAGGTCAAAATATTTATTTATGGAAGGATAACGAAAATATAGTTCACGATTCAATGAAAAAGGAATCAAACATTAAAATAAATAGACTAAACAAGACTATTCATTTCACATTCCCAATGACTCTTCCTATACCTATGGAAATGGAAATCTTATTAAATAAAATAAAAATCGAGACACCTAAGCTAAACACCTAAGATTAACAAATAATATGTATAATATTTTTACATCCCCCTTTAATCTATAGGGGTCTTTGTTAGACCAAGCATTCCTCTGAACTTCTCATTTTTTCCCCATCCAAGTACTTTTATCATGATGTTTGTTGGTTGCTCTATTGTTTGGAAATGTTTCAACTTGACATTTCCATCTCTTATGTAGTGTCAAATCAAATGAAATTTAGTATTGATGTACTTGGTTTGATCATGAAAGACTAAATTATTTATCATATGTATTGTATAAGTGTTGTCAACCATGATAGATGTTGACAAAACCTATTGCTCCTAAAAAATATAAAGGATTCCTTATGAGCCTCAAGGTCTCTCTAGTTGTCTCGCAAGTGACCATATATTTTTATTCTACCAAAGAAACTACTAGTACTAATTACTTATTGTATTTCCAACTAATAATTTTTGTTCTTAGATTCATTAGAAAACCTGAGGTGGAATTTCCATCTTCATGATCACCACCATAGTTGGAATATGAATAACCAATCATTTTGAAGTCTTCTACCTTGGAGTGTGTGAGTCTAAAATGTTATGTGCCTTTGAGATATTTGAGGACCCTTTTTTTGCTACCTAATGACTCTCCATAGGTTATTATATGAATATTGAGAGGACACCAACTACAAATGATATATTTGGTCAAGTGGTAGTCACATAAATCACACTTCCAATGAGATATATGTATTTAGTGGCATCAACCAATTTTTTTGAATCTTTAGATGTCAATTTGAGATTATAATCCATAATAATGATGAAAGGCTTACAATATTCCATTCTAAACTTGCTTATAATGTACTTGTAGACACCTAAAAGGGGCCACCAGTGACCTCCAACTAGGCTTTTGACCAATTCCTATCAAAATCACAATTTGGCTTAAAAACACTAAAAAACATTAAAATCTTTGAAATTGTCATAGTTAAGTGCTAATTTTGGCTAGAGTATCATTAAATGAGGTAATTAAATTTATGAAGTAGATAAATTTGATTAGATCATTTCGATTCAAAATGACATGTTCACACTTGGGTGCTTTGTATTTCTCTTTTCTACTAAATTTCTTGCATGAGACATGTGCCTTTATTATTTTATGTCATCAACATCCTAAATGGGATAATGGATCCAATGTATCTAACACCTCATCCTAATTCTAATCCAATAAAATTTTGAGCCAATAATATGACATTTTGACCAATTTGATTAATTTGTGCACCAATTGCAAAGATTTGCATCAAAGTGATAAATCATGTTTAAAGCTAATCAATTTGAATTAAGAACCTAAGTTAATTTTCTATGTAACTTATTCAATATTTCTTTTTAGAAATTGATATTGAATATCTACATCATCAAATGACATCATTTCTTGGAAAGACATCCCTAGGCCATAAATGAAAAAAATATCTCATCAACCCATCCCATGCCTCATTAATGCCTACCACGACTCTTTAATGCCTCTCTATCCCAAATATTTATGAGGGTATTTATTTATTTTTTCCTCAAAAATTGACTAAATTCTCAGCCACACATCTCCAACTTGAGATGGATGGTTTAGGTTCATTTTAATCAATTTGTAAAATCTATAAATAAGAGGCCTTGCCTATTGAATTTTAAGCTCTTTTAAGCCAAAGTTACCATTCCCAAATAGCTTCAAACCACATCTTGATGTAGTATTATTATGCCCAAATATTAATCCAAAGCCATCACAATCCAAGCCAAAGGTGCCAAAGAGGAGATGAAGGTGGATACACTCCATTGTTGAAGATCTCATAAAGCATAATCCAAGCAATCCAAAGGAGTATTTTGGATATATAAAAGATTTGGTAAGAAATTAGTGTTTTGTTTTCATATTTCTCATTTGTTTCCATTTATAGTTGTGTTTTCAAATGTTTTTTGCTCACTATGATCACTCTAGTGACTAGGCCTAGAGATGTTATGCTAGTTAGAGTGTTTCTTTCATTTTGTTTTCACTTTAAAACTAACACGATAATAACCACATCTCTTAAGTCAAATACCTAATCTACATAATGGAAGCATCCTAGGCTTCCCAAACACCATTTGGAGATTTTTCTTCAATCATCATCTTCTTTTTGGCATACAAGCCTTTACTCATTAATTGAGAAGACATTGTTATACCTACAGTTTGCAACATCTTCGTAAATAGGGGCAAACTATAGACACCTAAAAGTGGCAACCAATGACCTCCAACTAGGATTTTGACCAATTCCTATCAAAATCATAATTTAGTTTAAAAACACTAAAACACATTAAAAGATTTGAAACTATCCTAATTAAGTTCTGATTTTGGCCAAAGTATCATTGAATGAAGCAATGTAATTTATGAAGTAGCTAGCTTTGATCAGATCATTTTGAGTCAAAATGACATTTTCACACGTAATTGATTTGTATAGCTCTTTTCTACCAAATTTACTACATGAGACATGTTCCTTTATTATTTTATGTCAATAAAATCTTAAATGGGATAACGGATCCAATGCATCTAAAATCACATCCTAATTCTAATCCAGTTAAATTTTGAGCCAATAATACAACATTTTGACTAATTTGATTAATTTGTGCACTAATTAAAAAAATTTGAATCAAAGTGATAAATCATGTTTAAAACTAATCAATTTAAATTAAGATCATAAGTTAATTTTCCCTGTACCTTGTTTAATATTTCTTTTTATAAATTGATATTGAATAATTGCATCATCAAATGACATCATTTCTTGGAAAGACATCCCTAGGCCATAAATGCATAAAATATCTCATCAAGCCATCTCATGCCTCATTAATACCTCCCATGCCTCTTTAATTCCTCTCTATCCCAAATATTTATGAGGGTATTTATTAATTTTTGCCTCAAAAATTGAATGGATTCATAGCCACACATATCCATCTTAAGATGGATGGTTCAGGTTCATTTTGATCAATTTGAAAAATATATAAATAAGAGGCCTTACCTATTGAATTTTAAGCTCTTTTAAGATAAATTTACCACGTCAAAATATCTTTAAACCACATCTTGATGTAGTGTTATTATGCCCAAATATTGAGCCAAAGTCATCGCAAGCCAAGCCAAAGGTGCCAAGAGGAGATGAAGGTAACCACACTCCATTGATGAAGATCTCTTGAAGCACAAGCTGAGAAAGACAAAGAAGGAGCCTTTTGGAGAAATCAAGGATTTGTTAAGAAATTTTTGTTTTGTGTTCATATATATCATTTCTTTCCATTTTTAGTTGTGTTTTCAAATGGTTTTTCCTCACTAAGCTCCCCTAGTGACTAGGCCTACAGATGTTATGATAGTTAGTGTGTTGCTTTTGATTTGATTTTATTTTTGAAATAGAATGATACTAACCATGTCTCTTGATTTAAAATCTTAGTCTACATAATGGTGCACCTGGTGGGACTTACACATCCCACATAGCAAGAAGATCATTATGCAACTTTTAGATATTTGTTTAGATGTTTAAAGCTCTTTAAATTTGATGTTTTGTCATTATTCTTTGTCATAGGTTTAAAAAGTAGCTATCAACGGTTAGTAAAACCAAAAATGATCATTTTTAACCATTGATGGTCAGATAAAACCATTGATGATTAGGTATAACCATCGATGATCATTTTGTAGGGCAAGAAGCTGATAAACCATCTTTTAGAGCTTAGTTTGGGGTCATATAGACTTCATTTTTGATGATTTTTATTAAAACCACATATTTTTCAAAAAAATTTAGAATATGCTATAAATTTACCTTTAATTTGCATATTTTTTTGATAAAATCAAGTCTAATCTAGCATGTTTATTTCTTCAGGTTTTGCCTTCAGGTCGACAAGTGTTTACATTACAAAGTTATTTTCTCAATCTCATAAGTGTTTCAAAGAAATTAATCCTAATATTGTTTTTATAGGTTGAAAAGCTAGTTTGGAATTTTATTTTGGTGTTTTAAATAATCATACAATTCAATTTGGAGTTTTAAAAAGAACTTGGTTAAAATCATGTACACTTCAAATTTGGTGCCTGAAATGAATCTTTAGCATGCTAAGTCTTGAACACTTAAAACTTTGGTTTAAAATGAAATTAGGTACATATTGCTTCATTTAGTCTTTTTTTTATAATCTTTACAATTTATTACAACTTAAAGATAAGGGGCTAAAGAACACCACCACACTTTCCAATTAAATGCTTTAAAATTGAACACATTTTCAAAGTTTGTATTAAATAGATCATTGCTTAATTATTTTTGTTTGCAAAAAATAAATATCATGCATGTATGATCTATTATTTATCCCATTTTGGGAACTTTTGGGATCAAAAGCATCATCTTTATTTATAAGTGCCTTAGTGAAAGGAATGAAAGATATGTTGTGAAAGCTTTCCTCAAGGACCTATTGTCACTTGGATTTGCACCCTTTAAGGAGATTCCAAGGCTCTCCTCATCCAAGTGGCACAATGGAATCATTTATGGGATTGTGGGTAGCCTAAGGAATTAAGTGAGTCTCTAGATATGGATAACTCCCTTGATTTACCACTTAACTACTACTGCTGCTGCTACTACTACTACTACTAATAATAATAATAATAATAACAATAATAATAATTATTATTATTATTACTATTATTATTATTATTATGGGGGTGAAAAGGGAGAGAAATAATTGAAAGTAAAGATAAAATATGGATGTGATACACCAAATCAGTTTGATGAGTTCCTACCAATTACATTCTACACTTGAGACCAAGAAATAAACTAAAACATACACTTTCCCAAATCTATGTCTTCTTACATCACTATTACATTGTCAGGTAATAGATGATATGAAAAGCTAGGAGAACTATAAAAAATGTCTTGAATAACACTAATGAAAATGATACTCACTTAAACCATGGACATCTATTGGAACACTTCACATGCCCTATACTAAGAGGTTCCAAATAGGTGAAACAATGAAGTACAATGCTAAGGAATCCATAGTCTTCACTAAGCAAATTCAACATTAAAATAGAGAACACTATGAATATTCATGATATAGGTAAACACTTAGTCATTTTATTGATCAAAATTTATACAAATGAGCAATTCTTCACCATACTTAGGTAGAGCATAGAATGCAATGCCCAAATGACCAACTCTTATAGAGTTTGAGAGAGAGAGAGAAATAGACGTCCAAGGGTTGAAAAGACACTTGAAAATCCAATAGTTTTAGTTATACATGAATTATATGGTTAAAACCATGAAAGTTAAAGAGCAACAAGTGTCAATCCAAGTCATCAAAGTTAGGTAAAATGGTAAAAAACTCCTCCTTTTGCACAAAACAATTTCCTTCATGATTGTAGCTATTTGAGTGACTTATAACTAATATATGGAAGGTAAAATGATTTTAATTTAATGGGAGGCTAGCATAAATTCCTCTACATGCATCATTTTCATTCCTAGTCTTCTATAATCACTTGGTAGAGAGCCATCATCATCTGTTGTCCTAAAAACTACCCTTACATGCACTCTGCACACTTGGCCTCAAAATTGGAATCACTTATCCATTAAAATCCATTTAATGATGTTTATGAAACTTTTAAAGATATTTCATGGCCTTGAAATCATCAGGGGAACCTTAAAATCACTTTACTTAAAGATTTTCTCACTTCTCTCTAGCTTGTGCATTAGGCTAGTTTTGACTAGCTGAAAGTAAGGACATGTTTTAAATAACTTATAGGTTTATTAATGAAATGAAATTAATATTTTTAGTTATATTAATTGTAGATATTCCACCCAAACTTTGTTTCATATCCTAATTCATCTTGTAGCCTGTATAACACACAAAATAGTGAGAAAAAACCTGTTCCTACCTCCATCCGTATATACATTTATTCATAGTTTGGAGTAGCTTAAGTAAGTAATATCCAAGGTAAAAAAATGTTTCCTAATCAAAATATGCCTTTATATTATCATTAAAACTCAATTTTCATGAATTGGTCATAATTAGGGTTTAGCAAGGGTTTTAGGTCTATTTTCACCATTAAGCTTGTTTCATAAAAACCTAACATTTGATTCATAAAAAAATTATAAAATTGTTTTTCAATACCCATTATATCTTCCATAAACTTCTCTGGTTCCCATGGATAGCCTCATGAAAGATGTGAGCATTGGAAAATGGCCTATTGTGTTTGTTTTCCTCATTTTGCAAGTCTGAGTTGATCTTGAGCTAAAAATGACCCTTTTTTATGGTTTTTATACCTAAAAAATCTAAAAAAACTTTTATAGTGATCCAAAATAACTTTTAAATGCATTAGAGTGTTCACCTCATACTATAGTTGAAAATGACACACCATTTGGCTTTCAAGTTTAGCCATGCCTAGTGGGATTATTTGCAACTTTAGTGAGTGAGACCCTCTTACTTGATTTATTTTAACTTTAATATATTTAATATGAAATTAAAAACATATTACCACTATTTTTTAATCATGTTAGGTCTAAAAGTGAAAGTGACCTCATACTTGGTTACTTGGCCTAAGCCTGCCTTCTAGGGTATGCCTACAAACCTAGCTTCCCAAACCATTTTACTTGGATCCATCCTCATGTGGGATTTTATAATTTTTGTCATAGGTGTCATAAAATTTATCAAACATTCCTCCAAGATCCATAACATCCCCTACTCACCCAATCATCTCTTTCTCACAAAATTGTCTATGTTTTGCTTAAGGAAAGTACCCCTATTCTGAGATAGAACATCAGTGAAAGATCCCTGATGGATCTCTTTTGTAGATCTGCTGTAATTTTGTATTCTGAATTTATGTTTCCCTACTTTTGAATGTTTTTTTTTTTGATGAATTTAAAACATAGAAAAGAAATAGAGAACAACAAACAGGTAACAAGACTAAAATAATTAAGGTATACATCAAAAATTAGAATTTATTGCAACCATACCAAGCAGATTTGTCTGAATTATAGAACCAAGTAATAAATCCAATGTATTTCCCAAGTGCAATACAGATTTGATGTCAAGCTAGAAGATGAAGAAGCTAGGGTTTGCATCCCAGATTGATCTTTCTATAAACTAGAAATAACCTTGGATCTGGTACAGCTCAGGATTACTATGTCCAAAACATAGTCACCGATGTTAGTTATATTGCCATCATCGGTTGAAATACTACCATCATCAATTGATGTCGGTTGACCACTCTACCAATGTCAATCTTCAGTCAACTGATGTCAATCTCTACTCTACCCTGCGGTCTGCAACTGTGAACGACACCCTTATTCAATCTGTGGTTCAGCTAGTATGGCCTGGTACTGATCTGTGCAGATTCCATACAGTGGTAAAATATAGTATAACACAGCCTATTTACTATACCCTTGATCTAAAGATCTATATTTTTCTAAATCAAAACTAATGAAATAAATACTTGGAAACCTCTGTATTTGTCCTTTCTAGCCACTAATTTATTGAAGTGAATGACTATTGAAACCCCAGATCTAATCAATAAGCTTGATGTGAATTCTATCACGAATCCACCTATGAAAAGAGCTAGGTTTTCATCCAACTCTTCTCCAATCTGTTAAAGGTTTTCATCCTCAGAGATTTAGCCGAATCAGAGATTCAAGCTTCATAATAATGCATCAGAATTTATAAGCAACAAAAGATGAAAATTGCTTTGCCCTCAACTTCTTTTAAAGGCTCCCAGGAATCTTCTAGAAGAAGCCAACTTATTTAATATTTTATTTCCATATTAATTAAAATTAATTAATTAAAGTCATCCTTTTGAAGTAATATTAATTTTTGGGCAACTTAAATTAATTAAATCACTTTATCATAAATTTGGAGACATTACAGTCCTCCCTTCTTGGAGATTGCTTGTCCTTAAGCAATTCACCCCTAATACCCAACACCAACTTCCAAGATTCCATATAATTCTTAGAAATTTGCAAACTCTACTATCTAAAACACTATGCTGTAAAATATCTATGAATAAATTCTCCTTATTTCTCTTAGAGAGTAGTGTGATAATTCTCAATATGTAATTAATAAACTCACCATCACATACCTTAGTCTTCGCAAAAGACCGCTACGCTACTCTATTTATGATGCTCTCCAAATCCCCATAAAAATGATGACTCATAATTGGGAGTGAAAATGTCATGCAACAAATAGAATCATTTACCTCATCACTCATAAAATGAGTCTCCATCATGCAAGATGACACCTCCTTAGGTCCTCCATCAAGCACTACCCTCAAGATAGTCTTCTTTCCCCTAGATAGGAACTCTAACTGCATATAGTGGTGATCAATAATGTAACACCCAATACCCTGTAACCACTGCATGCCCAAGACCACATCATAATCCACTAAAGGAAGCACATAAAAATCATCAGTCAGAGTGTAATCCCCCATCTGAATACTAAGCTGTGAAATCCATTTGGTACAACCCAAAACTGCACCATCTACCACCTTTACTCCAAAACCACCAAACTTCTCATACTATAACCCACGCCTTTCCACTAACTTCTAGTCAATAAAGTTATGTGTAGCACCTGTGTCTACCAAGCTCACAACCCACTTTCCCTTAAGTGTACCTTTCAACCAAAAGGCATGAAATTTAGGATAACTGGAGATGGTAGCCATAATTACTTTGGCTGATGCCAAAGGCTTAGGGGTGTCTAACTCTAACTGTGTTTGAACCTACTCAACATCTTTCATATTATCCTCAATATCAGTATCAAGAACCTCCTCATCCCCTAACTCAGAAGTCACCTCAATCAAATGAACCTTTCCTTTACCCATGCAATGGTGTCCTGGTTCCCATGGATCTTTGCAGGAAAAACATAACTTTTTCCTTCTCAAATCATTCCTCATCTCTTGATTCATCCAAGGGTTTATAGAAGATGACCCTTCTTTATTTTATGGCATGTTGGGCTTCTATGTAGGCTGAGAGTCCGTGACTAATTTCTTATCGACCTGATAAGAAGTGGGAACAATATCCAGTCTCAATGTCACATCAATGGCCTCCTTAAGAGTGGCTAGTTGGAAAGCACGTACTAGACCCTTAAGTCTATCTTGTAATCCCTCAATTAATAACATCACACTACACCTTTGGGGCATATCAGGTACCATAACTGCAATATGCTAAAACTCATTAACATATGCTTCTGCCTATCCAGTCTGTCTAAGATGTCCCAACTCTCTATAGTAGAGTTCTGTGTCCTTACGATCAAACCGAGTAATGAGTCAGTCAGTGAACTCTCCATAGGAATGAATTAAGGCATGATCCTGGGTGACCAATCCATGATGCCATCAATCGTAGGCAACCCCATCTAAATGTAAGATAGCAAACTGAATAGCCTCACATTTAGGCATGGGTCTCAATGATAGATATATGTCTAGCTTGTGCACCCAAGCATGTGCACTCATACTACCCGTACCATCATATGTAGCCAACGTGATCTTCCCAATAGTTCGATTGAGGTCATAATTCTATTGTTGGGGTGGTCTATGACCATGATCTCCTCTGAATCTAGTTGTATCTCTACGTTGCGCGCAATACTAGGGAAGAGGGAAAACATCCCTAACCTCTAGGGGTAAAGCTCTCCACTCCATTGTGGCTGCCAAAATGGACTCCTGGAATCCAATCTCTGGTGGCTCCACCTATGCTGGTTATTCATCTGGTACAAACTAAAGAAGTAATGGTCTATTTGGAGTAGGCATATGATGGCGATGTTGCCTAGAGGAATGATGGGAGCTCCCAACTAAAGAATGGGACTGATGACTATGCTGACTAGACTGATGGCTATGATGACTACCTATCACTAAAACTGATCTATTCCTCTTACCTTTGTGTCTATCCACCTCCAAACATTCCATGGTATCTTGTAATCAGTCTAAAGCCTAAACAATCCTAGGCTGAGTAGTGATGAGAGTCCTCATCATCTCTCTTTCTACCTCATCTTGATTTCTTTGAGCATTCCCCTATTCTTCTTCCATGATAGGTTCCTATTCTATACCCAACTCACGCTCATAATGAGATCTTCTACGTGTAAAGTATCTATGGGTTATATCAAATCTTCTCGAATGCATAAAGATAAAATGTATTCACCCCTACAGGCTGGCAAGATGCTTGGCTCTGATACCACTGAAAGATCCTTGATGGATCTCTTTTGTAGATCTGCTATAATTTTGTATTCTAAATTTATGTTTCCCTAATTTTGAATGTTTTCTTTCTTTTTTTTGTGTTTTGATGAATTTAAAACATAGAAAAGAAATAGAGAACAACAAACAGGTAACAAGACTGAAATAATTAAGGTATACAACAAAAATCAAAATTTATTGCAACCATACCAGGCAGATTTGTCTAAATTATAGAACCAAGCAATAAATCCAATGTATTTCCCAAGTGCAATACAGATTTGATGTCAATCTAGAAGGTGAAGAAGCTGGGGTTTGTGTCCCAGACTGATCTTTCTACAAAACTAGAAATAACCCTAGATCTGGTATAGCTTGGGATTACTGTGTCCAAAACATAGTCATCGACGTCAGTTATACTGCCATCATCGGTCGATATACTACCATCATCGATCGATGTTAGTTGACCACTCTACCAATGTCGGTCTTCAGTCGACTGATGTTGGTCTCTGCTCTACCATGCGGTCTACAACTGTGAATGACGCCCTTCTTCAATCTATGGTTTAGCTGGTATGGCCTAGTACTGATCTGTGCAGATTCCGTACAGTGGTGAAATATAGTATAACACAGCCTATATACTAGACCCTTGATTTGAAGATCTATAATTTTCTAAATCAAAACTAATGAAATAAATACTTGGAAACCTTTGTATTTGTCCTTTCTAGCCACTAATTTATTGAAGTGAATGACTGTTGAAACCCCAAATCTGATCAATAAGCTCGATGTGAATTCCATCACGAATCCACCCCTGAAAAGAGCTAGGTTTTGGTCCAACTCTTCTCCAATCTGTTGAAGGTTTTCATCCTCAGAGATTTAGCCGAATCAGAGATTCAAGCTTCACAATAATGCATCAGAATTTTTAAGCAACAAATGATGAAAATTGCTTTTCCCTCAACTTCTTTTAAAGGCTCCCAAGAATATTTTAGAAGAAGCCAACTTATTTAATATTTTATTTCCATATTAATTAAAATTAATTAATTAAAGTCATCCTTTTGAAGTAATATTAATTTTTGGACAACTTAAATTAATTAATTTAATTAAATCACTTTATCATAAATTTGGGGACATTACAATCAGGCATCTATCCTATTTGTTTGATAAATTTGAGTATTTTAGGTGTTTTCATAATTAAAAATGATTCTCCACACAAAAAATTATCCTATTATTCAATTATTATATCCTTCAATAACACTAAACATTAAATACATACCTGATAGACAAAACTATGGGCAGGGTTTCAAGATGATGGACTATGTTTAGCCTTTGAAAAGGTTCCTTTTATGCATGTTTTTAGCCTAATGTGGCCTATTTTCATGGTAATTATCATTATATAGTTTCCTATTATTGATTAAGGCCCCTACTCTTCATGTCATGAAGAATGTCAATTATCAAGGAGGACTTTTATATTTAGTTCACTGCCTTGTCTAAAAACCTTGTCTAGACTGACCCCTTGAAGGTATGTATGAGATCATTTGGCATTGGAAAAATATGTTTTATAAATTTAATTGTACCTAAATCATTATTTCATAAGTATTTTTATTCACTTATTTACCTTGTATAACCATGTCATCATTGAGATTACCACCTATTATTCACTGCCTAACTGGACTGAACCTATAGGTGTATTTTTGTATGATTTAGCTTAGGATGAGTGATTATCAACCTACCTAAAATTCTCATAAATAATTTAATTATTTATTTAATCCCATCATTAAATTTACTAAGTTTTTATCTATCACCTTAAACCTTAATCTTCTCACTATCTTACCAACACCTAGCTGATTAAGACAACCAAGATTTTTAACCTGCTTGTCAAGAAGTTCAATGTCTACCCCTACCTATTTTAGGTGTCTATTTGATCCATTTTTATGAACATGGTATGTGTTTAGGTATTATATCATAGTGTATAAAGACTTTTTCACCTCGCTGTGACATCACACATCCTATACTCACATTTTCCATCATTTATATGCTCTTAACAAACATAAACTATGCCCTCTTGCTTAGACTAAGCTTTTTTTGCCTTAAGACCCTGCTATAGGTCTTTATGTGCATAGTGAGTATGAACTTAGAATTATTTGGGAATTATAACACAATATTATCCCCTCTTTGGTGTTATTTATATTCTTTGATGTGTCCCTTCACTTAATTTAATGGTTCAAGCATAGGGATAAACTTCATCTTCAAACTTGGATGTTAGAGCTTCTCCTTTAGGTTTGACATATAGGTGCACATTTATGATTTGTGTATGGACTTGAAAAATGTATGAGAGATAAATAATATTCCATTATTTTATACAATGACCCTTAGGCTTACAAAGGCTCTTTTAATCATTAAGAATCATTAACTATGGAAACAAGGTCTAGATTATAACCTTTGGAAATAAAATGTAAATTGACATCTTTCTTGTGGACACTACTGCATGCTCTCATTGTGTTCAATAGAACTTTTGATCCTTTTGAAAACTACATTCTTTTCAACATATACCTTTCATACTTGGCATGGACCTAGTATATACTAGGGGATACAAGGACAATCCATTATAATTTCTAAATAGATCATGTAAACATGTCATATGATAATCTTGAAACCTCTATGGGACTCTATTTTGTGCTTTTGGGGACAAGATCCCTAAATACAGTCATTTGGATTTTTTGCATGTTTGTCCTTTCATTTATCATTTTACCTCTTCAAATGGGTTTGTCATGAAAAAATCACATGTTAGGACTTCAAAAATACCTTTCAATCATTCTTCCATGCTTCAACATTGTGTCTTCATCTCTCTACTATTGTGACCTATAAGTGACTTTCTGAGTTGAATGCAAATAGATAGTGAGTTTAGGCAAGTGGTGTAAAAATTCATGTATATTTATGATGTATCCTATGTTCTCCAAGGATTTATATGGTATATGGTTATTTAAATGATCCTAATTCAAGATTTACCACTATAATTCAAGTTTGAAAAACTCTCTAAACACCTGCACATGCAAATTTCAATGGTGGATTGTGTATATGTGTAGAATGAGTACAATCCATGGATCATGTGCTTGGATACTGAGTTTGGAAAGTGAATTGAGAATTAATATCACTTTAGAAACATGTAAAATACATTAACATAACCCTCTAAATCCATCACAAAGCATAAAACCCCTGCAAATTGAAAAGAACTCCTCATAATGCAAATTGATGTACCTTCCTAAAAATTGAGTTTGTTAGGTCATCAAAACCACTATAAACATAAAAAAGGTTTCTTAAGTACTATAGTATGAAGCTAGAAATATCTGAAAGCAATCTTGGCAACTAATTTGTATGGACTTGCTCAGAATGAAGGAAAACTTGGAGGGTGCACAAATTGATAGATAGTTTTGCATAATCCACTTTGAAGGGATGTTTCATGAAGCACACTTGAAAAATTATTGAAATTATTATATGTATTTTAATTTATTATAGTGTATAATATTCCCCCATAATCATTTTTCTTGAAACCCTTTGTGCTAGTTGTACTAAGCAAAAACCTGCAAGTGACTTCACTATGCCAATAAGGAGGAAAATAAAGATGAACGTTTTTGGCTTCAAATTTGCATTTATATATAAATTAAAACATTCCAATTATTTTTATGAATATGGAGATATGTTCCATATCCTCCTCACATGTGGCATGCTTCCCAAGGATCCATACATGTATCATTTTTCCCCTCTTCTTTAAGAAAATTAACTTTCTTCTTATTGAACCTACAAATTATAGTCTTGAAAATTACTACAGACCTCTTAGGACACAGGGAGGATGACATGATCAATTTTAACTTTCAAAAATCCCAAAAAACATGTACAAAGCATTAAATTCACTATTTAGACCCTTGAAATGACCCCAATGACATGATAGACTAATGAAATGAGTGACCAAGGTTAATATAAAATTAATAAGAAAGAAATGATGTATAAAACACCTTATGAGAATATATTATACCTCCTTATAGGCCTAAAAGGAAGTTTTTTAACTAGGGGTGCCCTATTTTGATCTAAAGGTCAAAATTGGTCAACAAATTGATGACTCATAGGGTGAGTATGTATGTTATACTAACTAGACCAATGGACTTATTAGTCCATTGGGATTATAGAGTCATAAAAATATTGAGATGAGAAAGAGACTTTGACCATTGATCAAGATAACTTGTGACTACCTCAACCACACAAAGGAAAAGGACACACACAACAAAGAAAACAAAACATGCACAAGATACACATGTGTTTAAGGCACTTACGAGAAATAAAGGGCAACCACTATGTACAAATAACCATAGACATACCTCCCCATAGATCAAAAGGGAAGATTGATATTCCTCTTACTTCATGGTATGAAGGATTGGATGAATCAATAAGCCTTTTATCTCTTAGAATTGCTACCTCCATGCCTCTCACAAAGTCTACCAACTTCATTAGCATGATACTCATTAAAAACAAAGAAACTCCAAATAATATGACCAAGGAAATGAACTTATTATTGTACATGATCATATTTTCATGTTGTTTCCCATTCACTTTCTCATGATCAACTTCAATCCTCTTTATAGGCATGATTTCAAAAGGATTGATTTCATGTTCCTTAGAATCTTTAGGCCAATATGATATTTATTCATCCTTCAAGAGCTAATGAGTTTATTATAGAAGGTGATATCCCTTCTTGGTGACTTCAAATATATCATTCTCAAATTTACAAACTCTTAAAAAGATAAGTTTGAAAACTTTTTTCTCCTTTGTATACTTACTTGAGTCCCAATGCTACCTTTTCCATCTTTGATCAGCTCATAATCTCCTTAGAGAGAAGTTTAACTTACTCCAATGATTTCAAACAAGTCATCTAAATACTAATCAATAACTTTCCCATGTTCATCTATGGTGTCTTGCAAATTGAGGAAGGAGTTGATGATCATTTCTTCATCTTTGGAAAAAAGGAAGAATCCTTCTTCAAAAGCTTATGGAATGCCCTTTTGTTCACCAAAGAGAGTGTCTATAGTGATTTCCTCCTCATAATCACTCATGAAGTCTTCTTTATAAACCATTAATTGAGCATATTCTTCTTCATTTGCCTCTCTCAAGATAGGCTCTTAAACACATTAAAAACATTATTCATCAACCAAGCAAGGGGATTTAACACAAGGACTTACCTCTTCTTCATCACCTAAGACTTCTTGAGGGATTTTGATTTGAACTTCAGCAATCATAATCTGATTTTTTTGGTCAAGGGTTACAAGATATTCAACCTCCTTCATAATGATGCCAATACTATGCATTTTGAAATCATGTGACTTAGCCCAATGAGGCTACCAAAGGGGTATGCTTTCTTTAGTTAAGAGCTCTCCTTCCTTGTCTAATAGTTTATCCTCTTTTGGTTCCCACACCATATGTTCATCAAGGCAAAGGGTAATGGGATGAGGACAAAAGGAACTAGTTGGTAGAGATGGGATATGGAGTTCAAAATCAGATTGAGAGTGCAAGATATGAGGCTCTTTAGGAAGCTCTTGAGGGGGGGGGGGGATATGGGGTGTATTTAGGCAATATGATAGTGTTTTGGGTCCAAACCTTCCATCTCACCTTGACTTAGCAACCTCATCTTTTCTTGTAACTCTTCAATCTTCTTGGCAAGGTCTTCTTGAAAAGTCTCTCTTGAAGCTCATAGAGTCATCATGAGGCTGAGGTGTACATGAGGGATGCCATGGAATATAAGAAGCTTCTTGAGGAAGGGTGGGAGGGAATGGATAAGGACTAACCTCATTTTATACTTCACACTCCTTGGAAATAATCTTCTTTTCTTTCTTATCCCATGACTTTACCATTTCACTCCAACTCATGATCTTAGGATTATAACTCTCTTCTTGAGGAAGGGTAAGAGATGTTTGTATAGGATAAAGTTTCTCTTCACTTTTATATTCTTTGACAAGACGTTTCCCTTCTTTCTTTCCCCATGAATGAACTATCTTACTCCATCTCATGATGATAAGATTAGAGGTCTCCTTTTTGGGTGATAGGGATGGTATGAGAGAGGGAAATGAGGGTTTGGAATCCACTTCCTTTTTTTTCAACATAGACTATTTCATATGAAAATTTCCCAACTCAATCTACATATCAAGATTGGATTCAAACACAAGGTTTCTATTTTCAACTCTCTCCTCCACATGATTGGAAAAAGGGTGACTTTTATAGGATTGATTTGGCTCATGAGTAATATTTGTGTATGACTAATATAGAACTTGGGGAAGTGGATACAAAGGCTGATAAGTTTGGTGAGGCTGCCTTTCATGAACTTCTAGCCTATCCTCTAAGGAAAATACGAAACCACTCACATCAAGAATCTCACTTATGGTCCTTTTCCAATTGGATCTCTTAATAGGTTCCCACTCTTTCTTGACAAACTGTAATCCATTTATCACTTGATAAATGGAATTACTAGGAATATTTTGACCATATCCCCTTCTAGTATCAAGTTTCAACATATACCTTTCATACCCCATAAGTGCTTGTTTTAAGGTGGAAATGGGTTGATAGGATAAAGGATTAGGTTTACTAGGAGAAGTAAAACATTGATAAGGCTAGCTATAAGACTGATATAGCTCATGATAGGGATGAAAATAATCATATTGGGACTGACCAAGGACTGGTTCATATTGGTATGGGGTGGCACAAGATTGAATTGTTTCACCAACTTGTAAAGATAAAAATGCATAACCATAGTCAGCCATGAAACTTCATTTCAAGTATGAACATAAAGAAACACATTAAAAAAGTTCTTCAAAGGATCACATGGGTTTATTAACTAGTTGATATGTATTTAAAGTCACGATTGGTGCTTAGAAAGATGCCTCCAAAGGCTGGTATCTTCAAGAGTACACCAAAACTCCTCTATCTTTTAAAACAAGAGTCCCACTGGGCATGTCAAAAACTATTATCACTTGGATTTTCACCCTTTAAGGAGATTCCAATGCTCTCCTCATCCAATTGACATAATGGAATAACTTCTAAGCTTGTGGGCATCCTAAGGAATGAAGTGAGTCTCTAGATAGGGCTAACTCCCTTGATGTACCACTTGACTACTACTACTACTACTACTACTACTACTACTACTACTACTACTACTACTACTACTACTACTACTAGCTTTGGGGGTGAAAAGGAGGATAAATAACTAAAAGCAAAGATAAACTATGGAGGTGATATAAAAAATCAGTTTTATGGATTCCAACCAATTGCATTCTACACTTGAGAGCAAGAAACAAACTAAAACATACACTTTCCCAAATCTTGTCTTCTTGCATCAGTATTACATTATGGGGTCATAGCTGATATGCAAGGATAGGAAGAATATAAAAAATGTTTTTAATGACACTAATGAAAAGGATAATCACTTAAACCATGGACACCTCCTGGAACACTTCACATGCCCTGCAAGAAGAGGCTGCAAATAGGTGAAAGAATAAAGTAGAATACTAAGGAATCCATAGTCTTCACTAAGCAAATTCAAAATTCAAGTATAGACAATATGAATAGTCATGAGAGAGGTAAATAATTAGTCATTTTATTTATCAAAATGCATAAAAATAATTAGGGCTTTCCCATACTCAAGTGGAGCATAAAATACAATGCCCAAATGGCCATCTCCTATAGAGTTTGAGAGATAAAGAGAGAAAGATATTTCCAAGGGTCATAAGAACAATTTTAAAGCCAATAATTTAATTTATCCATGAATTGGAAGAGGATATTTATCTAACCATGCAAATTCAAGAGCAAAAAGTGTCAATCTAAGTCATCAAAGTTAGGAAAAATGACACAAAACTCATCCTTTTGTACATAAAAACTGCCTTCATGATTAGATCTATTTGAGTGACTTGTAACTTATATAGTGTAGGTTAAATTTTTTTAATATAATGTTATACTCTCAAAAAAATACCAGGCATGCATTGGTTGCATGCTTGGTCTTTTAGAATCACATAGTAGAGAGCCATCATCATTTACTATCCTAAAAACTGCCATTCCATGCACTTTGTACACTTGGTCTCAAAATTGGCATCAATTTTCCATGAAAATACTTGGGATGAATTTTATGAAACTTTTAAATATCCTACATGGCCTTCAAATCATCAGGGTCACCTTAAAATTAATTTACTTGAATATTTTCTCCCTTCTCTCTAGCTTGTGCATTAGGTCAGTTTTGACTAGCTAAAACTAAGGACCTATTTTAATAACTTATAGGTTGATTCATGAAATTAAAAGAATATTTGGAGTTACATTAAGTGTAAATATTCCACAAAAAACTTTTTTTCATCTCCTAATTTATCCTATAGCCTAACACAACACATAAAACATTGATAAAAAAAACCTACCTCCATCTATACTAATTTGTACAAATAATCATAGTTTTTATCAGATTAAGGGAGTCCTATCCAAGGTAAAAAAAGGTTTCTTGATCAAACTATGCCTTTAGATTAGCATTACAACTCAATTTTCATGAATTGGTCATAATCAGGGTTTAACAAGGGTTCTAGGTCTATTTTCACCCTTAAGCTTGTTTCATAAAAAACCTAATGTTAGAGTCAAAAAAAATTCCACAAATTTTTTGTTTAATACCCCTTCTAGCTTCCCTAAACTTGTCTAGCTGCTATGCACAGCCTCATGAAATATATGAGCATTGGAAAATGGCCTATCATTCTTGTTCCCCTTTTTTTTGCAAGTCTAAGTCAATTCTTGAGATAAAAATGACCCTTTTTTATGGTTTTTCTATGTCAAAAATCTTGGAAACCTCTGATAGTGACCCAAAATCATTTTCAAATGCATTTGAGTGTTCATCTCATGCTATAGTTAAAAATGAAACTCCATTTGGCTTCTAGGCTTATCCATGCCTAGTGGGCTTATTTGCAACTTTAGTAAGTGAGACCCTGTTTCTTGATTTAATTTAACTTGAATATCTTTAATAAATTTTATATGACACTAAAAACATATTACTACTAGTTGGGAATCACCTTTAGGTCTAAAAGTGAAGGTGACCTCATACTTGGTTACTTGGTCAAAGCCTACCTTCTAGGGTCTGCTTACAAACCTAACTCCTTAGACCATTTTACTTGGATCCATCCTCATTTGTTTTGTTATCATCTTTTTATTAAGTGTCATAAAACTTATAAAAACATTCCTGCAAGATCCATAACATTCTGTACTCACCCAATCATCTCTTTCTCACAAAATTGCCTATGTTTTACTTAAGGAAAGTACCCCTGTTCTGAGATAGAACAGGGGATATCTATCCTATATTTTTGATAAATATGAGTATTTTAGGTGTTTTTAAATTAAAAAATACTATACACACACAAAAAATACCCTCTTATTCAATGATTACATCCTTCAATAAAACTAAACATCGATACATACCTGTCAGGCAGTGGGCAAGGTTTCAAGATGATGGATTGTGTTTATCCTTTGAAAAGGTTCCTTTTATGCATTTTTTTATCCTAATGAGTCTTATATTCATTTTCATGATCATTATATAGTGTACTATTATTTATTAATGCCCCTACTCTTCATGTCATGAATAATGTCAATTATCAAGGACTTTTTTATTTAGTTCACTGCCTTGTTTAGAAACCCTGTCTAGATTGACCCCTTGAAATTATTTATGAGATAATTTGGGATTGGAAAAATATTTTTTACAAATTAATTTTAACCTATATAATTATTTCACAAGGATTTGTATTCACCTTTTATAACCCTATCATCATTGAGAGTACCACCTACTATTCACTACCTGATTGGACTGAACTTATAGGTGTATTTTGTATGATCTAGCTTAGGATGAGTGATTTTCAACCTCCCTCCAATAATAATGAATGATTTTATGCTTTATTGAATCCAATAATTAACTTTATTTATTTATTATCTATCACCTTGAACCCTAATCTTCTCACTGTCTTACCAACACCTAGTTGACTGAGATAACCAAAATTTCTAACCTGCCTATAGGTTTCATTGGTTTCAAATGGGTTGATTATAGTATTTTTATATTACATTGAATTAAGTAAATTGACACAATTTGTGTTTTCATTAAGTTATTCCTTGAATTATATTTAAATATCATCGTAACCTTAAGAATTTCACTGTCTACCCCTACCCACTATAGGTGTTTATTTGAGCCATTTGTACAGATAGGGTATGTGTTTGGGGATTAGAGCATAGTGTAGAAATAATTTTGACCTAAATTTGACATAAAAAAAACCTATAATCACATTTTTCATCATTTATATGATCTTAAAAAACATAATTTATGCCCTCTTTCTTAGACTAGGCTATTTTTGCCTTAAGACCCTACTATAGGTCTATGTGTGCACAGTGAGTATGAATTGAGAATGATTTAGTAGGATTATCCCATATTTATTGTTATTTGTATTATTTAATGTGTCCCTTTTATTATTTTAATGGTAAAATCATATGGATAAAATTCATCTTAAAACTTGGATGCTAGAGCTTCTCCTTTAGGTCTAACTTGTAGGTGCACCTTTATGATTTGTGTATGGAATTGTAAAATGTATGAGAGATAAACAATAATCCATTCCTTTGTAAAATTACCATTAGGCTTATAAAGTATATTTAAATAATTATGAATCATTAAATATGTAAATAAGGTCTATATTATAACCTTTGTAAATAAAATGCAAATTGAGCTCTTTCCTATAGACACTACTGCATGCTCTCAGTGTATTCAAGGGCACTTTTTCACCTTTTGAAAACCACCTTCCTTTCAAAATTTGCCTTTAATACTTGGCATGAACCTAATATATAATATGGGATATAATTCCAATCCATTAAAATGCCTAAATAGATCATGTAAACATGTCATATGATAATCTTAAAACATCTATGGGCCTCCATTTTGTGTTTTTGAGGAAAAGATCCTTGAATACAATCATTTGCATTTTTTGCATGGTTTATCATGTCATTTGACATTTTACCTATTCAAATGGGTCTATAATGAAAAAATCACGTGATATAACTTTAAAAATTCCTTTCAATCATGCTTCCATGCTTCAACATGATGTCTCCATCTCTCTGCTAATGTCACATGTAGGTGACTTTTTGAGTTGAATAGAAATAGATAGTGAGTTTAGGCAAGTGGTGTAGAAAGTCATGTTATGATTGAACCTATGATCTCAAATGATTAATATGGTATATTTTTATTTCAATGATAATTATTCAATATTTACCACAATAATTCAAGTTTGAAAAACTCTCCAAACACTTGTACATGCAGATTTGAATGGTAGACTATGTATATGTGTAGAATGAGTGTAATACATGGATCATGTGCTTGGATACTGAGGTTGTAAAGTTAATTTACAATTAATATAAATTTTGAAACATGTAAATGGCATTAATATAACCCTCTAGATCCATCAAAAATCATAAAACCCCTATAAATTGAAAACAACTCCTCACAATGCAAACTGTTGTACCTTCCTAAAAATTGAGTTATTTATCTCATAAAAACCACTTGAAACATTAAAAAAATTGTTTTAATTATTATATGATGAAGCCAACAATATTTGGAAGCAATCTTAATAGTCAGTTTGTATAGACTTGCTTATAATGAAGGAAAACTTGGAGGGTGCACAGATTGATAGATAATTTTGCACAATACACTTTGAAGGAATGTTTCATAAATAAAAATTGACTAATTATATAAATTATTATATTTATATTAATTTTTTTGAGTGTATAATATTCCCCTATGATCATTTTTCTTGAAACCCTCTATGTTAGTTTTATTAAGTAAAACCCTGCAAGTGATTTCACTATGCCCAGGAGGAAATGAGAGATGAATGGTTTTGTATTAAAATTAAAATTTAAAGATAAAAAAATTAAATTATCTTTATGAATATGTATATTAATCCCATGGCCTCCTCAAATTTGGCACACTTCCTAAAGAGCCATACATGTGTCATTTTCTTCCTCTTCTTTAAGAAAATTGACTTTCTTCTAATTAAACTAGAAAAATCCAATCTTGAAAGTTACTAAAAAATATTGAGAAAAATTTGGAATGACATCATCAATTTTAACTTGAATAAATCCCAAGAAACCTATAAAAATCATTAAATTCACCATTTAGACCCTTGAAATGACCCCAAATGACATGATAGACTAATGAAATGAGTGACCAATGTTAATATAACATTAAGAGGCATGAAATGACTTATAAAACACCTTATGACAATATATTATACCCCATTATAGGCCTTAAAATGATGTTTCTTACTAGGTCTACCCTATTTTTATCTAAAGGTCAAAATTGGTCAATAGGACTTGCATGGCTTGAGTCACCTAAAAACAAACTTTAAAGCTCTTTCACTTGTCATTTATTTTCATTGCATTTTAGCTTGTGAGGGGTACTTAATTGCCTTCCATGAGTTATTTATGGAGTCCTTGACCTAGGAAAACATCTATGGGTCTTGTCTTTAACCCCTCTCTAAGGGGATTATATAAATTGGGATCACCCCACTAGGATTGATGGTTTGAGTAGTTAAACCTTCTCTTAGCACTGGGGCTAATCCCAGGATGTATGATCATGTTGGACATCACACTACACTGATCAAGTGATGTATGTAGTGGTTGTAAAAAGGGATAGACCTTTCTACAACAAGCCAAGTACCGTAGACCCAATTAATGTGTTGCTTCTCTTGTTTTCTAATGTGAAAGTCGGTAGACATGGGATCCATCTAGAATGTTCAAAAACTTGTTAGTTATTTAACCCCACTTTGCCATACCTTGTCAGTTTAGGATTTAAGATGATTAGTTAGTTAATTTATCTTTGTCTTAGATTACTTAGTTCTTGTTTGAGAGTCAAAACTTGGTGTTAAAAAAAAAGACATAACCAAACACATTGTCCCCAAATTTATTTAAATAAAGAGGCATTATGATGCCCAAGTGAAAAACATCATTTTCCTCATTCAAATTCATCATCATACACTTTGTGTCATATCATCCATTTTGGTATAGTTATGCTACCCATTTGAGTCTAGAATATTTTCCACTTTTTGTTTAAGTCCCTCATTGATAGTTTAATTTTGAAATTAGACTCTTCCAAGTTTTAAAGGTTGATTTGTTAAATTAGGTTTTCCACTTTTCACTTAACTTGTTTTAACTTGAGTTTAAATCCCATTTTGAATTGAGGGTATTTTTTGGACTCATAATCATTATCATCATTTGGTATGCCTAAAATCATCTTATGTATCACTCACTCTTTGAGTCTTAGGCTACATTTTTTACTACCCATCTTTTTTTACCATTTGTCTTGAGTTCATTTGATACCGCACTTTTACCTTAGAGATTTGTCAATCTTTGTGTGTGTGTGTGTGTGTGTGTGTGTGTGTGTGTGTGTGTGTGTGTGTGTGTGTGTGTGTGTGTGTGTGTGTGTGATTTAAACTAAAAAGAGTAGAGTTACATTTCCCAAAACATGTTAAACCATTTTTCCTTTGAGTCTTTTTAAAAAATAACACTGATCATATCAATTGAGCAGGCTTACACCTTTATACTATTCAAGTTATTTCAAAACTTATTTACCATTGTTTCAAACTATGTCACATATGCCATTTGGACTTTGTTCATATGTCATAATTTTGTCCAATCTTGTCTAACTTTTTTGGTCAAATCCTATGTTTTCAACATTTGATTTTTTAAATAGCCTTTCTAAGTTTGAATTCAAACATTGACTGAATTCTATTTAGGCCTTACTTGGTAGGGACTAGTACATAGGTCTTTTTATTCTGGGATACGTAATTTAGTTTAATTGATTATCCAAAATTGATGACTATTTATTATTTGTTTGTTTAATACATATCCTCATCATTATTTGTGCCTTTAGTTAGGATAACATAGCCTTACTCCAGAATTCTTTTTCCTTATGCATTATGCCAATTCATCATGTTTATGTTTGATTCTATGTGTCGAGTCTCTGTCAAATTTATTTCCAAACTTTTTAGATTAAATAAAATCACATCATGCCTTTATTTCAAGTCTATATTTGGACATATTTTTGGCCAAAAGTCCTAGCACAGCCTATTTGAGTCTAGATTTTGACTCTGTGTTTGGAAAAAAGACCTAGTGACTCTATTTTCCCTTTTCTAGTCTAGACCTTGTTTGGAACACTTTGACCTAGAATTTTGACATGCTAGTTTTTATTCAAATCCTTGACCTTTTGTGTGTATGAAATTTGACATTTGACATTAAAAATTTGATGTTATACTATTTTATGCCAATTCTTAGCACAAACCATTTTGGAGATATGGCTCCATGATCAAATCATTGTTTGGAGATACAACTCCACCCTTTGGACCAAGTTAGACCATGTTAGAAAATTTTTTCCTTTTTATATAGTTTTTTAGAGTTTGAAAAACTCTAAGCCTTTTAGTTTTGTATCTTTCATAATTTATGCAGATATGTCTAGCTTCACGTCTAGGGGAGTCATGTATAATCCAGCTTATGATGGAATGGCCGCACAAAATATGACTAGAAACCCTTACAAAGATAGATTTTTAAGGAGTTTTATTATTCTCCCTACAATAATCCATATGGGGAACATAGTCAAAATCTAGAAAATCCAAATCAATTTATCGACTAGGATGATATGGTTTATGAGGAGGACTTGGATGCTTTGGCTTATGCAAGAAATCAGGCTCCATCATATCATACCATTTCTATTCCAAGACCACTATGTCACACCATTCCCATACCAAGACCTCATCTTTTATCTTATGTGATTAACCATGCTCCACAATGCCCCAAATATATCCTTCTAAGACCTCATCCTTTGGCTTGTGTGAGCAACTAGGCTCCATAACGACCATTCATCATTCTAGGACCTAGTCCTTTGGCTTGTGTGAACAACCAAGCTCCACACCACCCTATTGTTACCATTTCAAGACTTTTTCCTTTGGCTCATGAGAGAAATCAAGCTCCATAATTCCCTATCATTATCCAATCTAAATCCCAATAGAGCCAATCGATAGCCAAACCAATCTAATTAGTACCTCAACTAATCCAATCATTAGACAACTAAGCTAGATTCCAAACTAGTATTTTTCAAATCATTAGAAACCAAGACCAAGAGAACCAACCTAAAAATGATGTTTTTATTGAACCAACCATTTATGATAAGTCAACTTATGATGAATCACCTTTCAATTCTATAACTGTTATCTAAGAGTTTCACTCTGATGAGCTAGTCTTTTTTGAGTTACTTATTAATGATTACAATTGCCTTTGGGAAAATCATTATCTCTATCATATGCCTATTTTAAAAAAGCCTCCTAGTAACAACCAGTCTTTGAGGAGTTGTCTCTTGACTTTTTTCCCATTGTAGAGGAGTCTCACTTTGACAAATCATTCTCTGTGGAACCCACCATGCCATCACATGACATTACTTGTCAAATAGCAAATGTTCAACAAGACATCATAATTTAAAAAATACCCATTAAATGAGAAATTATAATTATATTCAGGTTATATTCTTGGACCAACATAGGATTTAACATTAGAATTATAATCAACAACAGTCTTACCATTAGATTAAAAAATACACTATATTTATGGTTGTTATAACATTGTTTATGCATGCCTCATAGATCAATTTGATTACATTTGTGATCCTTCCATAGTTTTTGAGGATGATTACTTTAGCATTGACACAAGTTCTCCTAGTATCTTACATGAGAATTGCATTGCCAACCTCCATTTCAATACTGTTCCACATGATATTACCACCAACCAACATAGCCATATTATTGACATTCCATATTCCACAAGTGTCGATTGGGATTGATAGAATCACACTTTATTGAAATGCATCCATGGTGACATAGCATTTAAATAAGAGAAAGGAGGCCAAGACCACATTCATGTAGAATAAGAACACTCTCATAGTGAAACATTTTTGAAGGTATTATGGGACAATCAATGTTCAAACTTAGCATAGTCTAGTGAAACTTTTTCAGAAGCGCTAGAAGATAATCAAAATCACGAGTCAACATTCCTTAGTGAAACCATTTCAAAGAAGTTATGGAATAATAAAGATAGCTTCATTTGTAGAAACCTCTTTGAGGTGCCAATACATGAGGACAATAGTCCTTCACTTCTTAATGAAGACATTATCAAAGATCAAATCAGTACAGCTTCCCATCTACATCCTAATCAGATGGTATCTACTCTCAAGCCAAAACAACAAAATAATATGGTTTTCCTATTGAGAGAATGTTCAAAAGTATTTGGCCCCACCACATCCAAATTTATGTTGACTATGAAATAAGCAACATTTTTTGTGCTTGAAAATCCTAATCTTCATTTATTTTCCCACGATTACACATTCAAGTATCATCCACCATTAAATTTCCTAATCAAACCTATCATCCATTATTTATCCATATTTACCATCAATAGCCACACTTTCCTTTATAGAGGCTACAAAGATACCTTATCTCTATGCTTGAAGGAATCAAAATCAATGCCCAATGAAGATCACAACAACAATTCTTCGCATCCAAATCTATAGGTGTGGGATAGAAATTAACATGATTGATTATTATATTTGTATCATTTGTTGAGCAGGATGTGCATTTCCACTTTAGTAGGAAAAATAGAATAATATGCCATTTTACCATGCCTAAGACAAACATATCAAAAACTAACAACCATCATCAACCTAAAACATATACCATACCATTTCAAATTGCCATACCCTTTTGTCATTATTGCATATTCCTTTTTCCATTATTGCATATCCTTGCTAGTCACCTCACCACTTTGGGGAAACCTTCTTACCATTTTATCCAACCTATCAAAACCCATAATTATCCTAAGTAAGACTGTGTTGTCTTACCATATCATTCCTATCTAGACCAAAGCCTATTTATAGTCATCTTATCCAATCTTATTTTGATCTTAGTTACTTTGGTTCTTCTCACACTTTTCATGAGGGGATTCTGATCAGGTTTCAATAATCAATCAAATCCATGTTTATAATGATAGTCTATAAAAGTAGTGTGATAGTTGATCTAGCAAGATATCTTTCATTTTCTATCTTATACCAAGTTTGTTTATGTGAGCCTGATTATATCACTTGCTAGGTCAAATCAATGTCTCATCAGTCTTGCTACTAATTATTACTACCTATGGGAAAATTAGTATCATTGATCTAGTCCATTGTATCCTAGTTATAACTACCTATATGAAAACTAAGAGAAAAAATTATTTATCATGCATTGCTACATCACCTTGCCATTATTGTTTTCATTTGACAAGCTATTTGCTAGATTTAAGAACATGTTGAGACTTAGTTGGTTTTTCTTCACCTTTTATGTGGGAAAAATTATTATGACTTGAGGTCATTTTGGGACTATATGTGTCGTGTTTAATACATGTTGACGTCATCTCAGTCCCCTTTCCATACGCTCTTGTCATTTTTTGAGCAACTTAATCCAATGCTTTCACCATTTTTTAAGTAGGTATCATGTCATTCTAAAGAGTTGAAATACCTCAAAATGCCAAAAACATTTATCTTGTCTAAGCCTAGTTAGTTATCCTTGATCTACCTTAGAGGGGCATGGTCATTGTTAGGATGCTTTATTTTGATTTTATTTTCAGTATTTTTATTTGTTTGATTATTTCAAGTTGTTTGTTTTTTTGTTTGTGTGTTTTTTTTGTTTGTTCACTTACCTATTTGTTTGATTTCAGCACTATTTCCTTGATTCAATCTAAGTGCATTCATTGGGTGATTCTTCAAGCACATTTTTATTGAGTCTATTCATATTCATACGTTGAAATTAGCATCATGGTTTTTATCATTGAGGCATTATTTTTTAGTGTTTATTATATCAAGAGTCGGTCCTTATGCATATTTTAGGATAGTCTTCATGTTTTTCTATCATAATGCCTATTGTCACATGCTACAACAAAAATTAGCTTCAAGAAGGTCTATAATAAATAGAGTCATAGAAGCTTCTCCTTGGCACCTTGGAAAATCCTCCCATCCTAACTTGATCAAATTAACCCATTGACTATTATAATTGTATCATTACTAATAAGGATGAGCATCTCCTTGTTTGAAGGTATAACTGAATCATTTATATTGATTAATCTTATTCTTATATCTATCCCTTTCATTACTTTGTGCATCCTCATATGCCTTGTTTTTTGTGGTTTATTTAGTCATTAGATCATCACATATATGTTTGTGCCCACTTATATTTAATCTATGAAATAGGTTCTATCCTTAAGTTATGATTGCTAATCCACCCTAACTAGGGCACAACCATATCAAACATCATCCTTAGCTAATCCAAGTCCTCTTAATGATTATAACCGCTTATGGGCAAATCATTATTTCAACTTTTATTCTTGATTATAATCATCTTTGGGCAGATCAGTATAAGTTTTAAATCAATGAATGCAAGAATTTATCATTTAGATTACTCTCACCCATATGTTAATCCCACCTTTCTTATTACTTCTTTTGGAGGAACTATCCATCTACAAAAGTGATGGCCACTCCCTCGATGGGGCATCATTCTAAGCTTCCTAAACACCATTTGGAGCTTTTATTTCAATCATCATATTATTTTTGGACTACAAGCCTTGACTCATTATTTAATAATACATTATTATGCCTATGGTTTGTAACATCTTCCAAAATAGGGGAAAACTACAGACACCTAAAAGTGGTCACCAATGACCTCCAACTAGGATTTTGACCAATTCCTATCAAAATCACAATTTGGATAAAAAACACTAAAACACATTAAAAGCTTAGAAAATATCATAATTAAGTGCCAATTTTGGATAGATTATCATTAAATGAGGTAATTCAATTTATGGAGCAACTAACTTTGATCAGATCATTTTGAGTCAAAATGATATTTTCACACTTGGGCACTCTAGATTGCATTTTTCTACCAAATTTCTTGCACATGTCTTTCTTATTTTATGTTGAAAACATCTTAAATGGGATAATAGATCCAATGCATCTAGCATCGCATCCTAATTCCAATCCAATCAAATTTTAAACCAATAATATGACATTTTGACCAACTTGATTAATTTGAACACCAATTACCAAGATTTGCATCAAAGTGATAAATCATGTTTAAAGCTAATAAATTTGAATTAAGAACCTAAGTTAATTTTTTATGTAACTTGTTGAATATTTATTTTTATAAATTGATATTGAATATTTTCATCATCAAATGACATCATTTCTTGGAAAGACATCCCTAGGCCATAAATGCATAAAATATCTCATCAAGACATCCCATGACTCATTAATGCCTCCCATGCCTCTTTAATGCCTCTCTATCCCAAATATTTATTAGGTCATTTATTGATTTTTGCATCAAAAATTGAATCAATTCTTAGCCACACATCTCCATCTTGAGATGGATGGTTCAGGTTCATTCTAATCAATTTGAAAAATCTATAAATAGGAGGCCTTGCCTATTGAAGTTTAAGCTCTTTTAAGCCAAATTTACCATACCCAAATAGATATAAACCACATCTTGATGTAGTGTTATTATTACCAAATATTGAGCCAAATCCATCACAAGTCAAGCCAAAGATGCCAAGAGGAGATGATGGTAGCCACACTCCATTGATGAAGATATCTTGAAGCATAAGCTCAGCAAGCCAAAGAAGGAGACTTTTGGAACAATCAAGGATTTGGTAAGAAATTGGTGTTTTATGTTCATATTTCTCATTTTTGTGTTTTCAAATGGTTTTTCCTCACTAAGCTCCCTCTAGTGATTAGGCCTAGAGATGTTATGCTAGTTAGCGTGTTTCTTTCATTTTTTTTTCATTTTAGAACTAACACGATACTAACCACCTCTCTTGAGTTGAATTCCAAGTCTACATCATCAACCTACTTCTACTAAGTGATGAATAAATACTTTGGTTTTTGAATTACTTCAATACCCCAATAGTAATGAAGATAACCCAAATCAGTCATTTCAAAGCTTTTCATCAACTTTGATGTGAATTTTATAATGTACCATTCATTTCTCCTTGTGATGAGAAAATCATCAACATAAACCACCAAAAATACAATTGTTTTGTCAAATATTTTGATGAAAAGAGTTGCATCTTCAAAATCAAAATATTTGAAGTTCATGTTCATGAGGTGCTTAGCTAGTTTTTCATACCATGCTCAAGGGGATTTTTTGAACCATAAAATAATTTTTATAGTTTTCACACCTTGTGATCTTGTCCTTTTACTACAAAACCATTAGGTTGTGTCATATACATATATATTTTGAGGTATCCAATCAAAAATTTAGTTTTGACATCCATTTGATGAACTTTCCATCCATTATGAGCTAGCAAAGCCAACATGGTTCAAATGGTAGTCTATTTTTTTGTAGGTGTAAAGGTTTCATTATAGTTAATTATTTCCTTTTGATCATACCCCTTTGTGACAAGACTTTCTTTTTGCTTGTCAAGTGATTCATTAACCTTGTATTTGTTATGATAGACCCACTTGTAGCCAATCAGTTTACAATCATATGGTGGATTAACTAAATTCCAAGTCCCATTTTTCACCAATGAATTATACTCATCTTTCATTTTTTTCTCCAAGATTCAATTTTATCAACTTGTTTGAATGTAGTTGGTTATGAATCAAATGCAACACTGAGTTCCTCTTGAGAATCATCCAATGTGAGTTTTCTAATTGTGTCCTGAATTTCATTAATAGATTTGTCTAGTTGAGATGAGGTTACATTTGCAATTTGATTACCTATTTTACCAACTTCATCAAGACTCACATCTTGAAATGTTTGAGTGTCCCACTTAGGAATATTATTATTTTTTAAAGGTGCTTTGAGTTCATCCTCTAAATTTCCTTCACTGACTACCCTTTGTTATACTTGCCCCTATTCAATAAATGATGAAGTTTCACTCTCTCCTTTAGGAGGAGTTTTAAGCTCATGTATAGGAGACAATAGAAAATAAATAGATTCCCAACTCTATTCCCCCCACTCATTGTGTAGAACATTCAAATCACTCTCTTTTTAGACATCAGACTTTGTATTTATGTCTAGTTGACTCAACTATTGATCAATATACACATTGTCCTCTGTAGTCTCACAAAAGACAACTTCTATTGAAATAAGAAACTTATTCTCTTTTTCATCGTATATCTTGAATGCCTTGGAGGAATCAAAACATCCCAAGATGATGCATTTTTTACTACTATGGTCTAATTTATTTCTATTCTCCTTTGGAATCAACGCATAACAAGTGGATCCAAAAATACAAGGATGTCTCACTAAAGGGAGGTGACCACATCACATCTCATATGAATTATTTGATTCAAGAGTTGTTGATGGTGATAAATTTTAAATGTATACTTATATTTTAGCTATTTCAACCCAAAAGTAAAGATTTACCCCTATGAAATACAAAATTACATGAACTATATTCATCAAAGTTTTGTTCATTCTTTCAACTACTCCATTTTGTTGTGGAGTGTGAGGAATTATGAGATGGTGTATTATCCTATTTTTATCAAGATAGGATTCAATCTTCTTTGATGTGAATTCACCACCATTATCTATCTTGAGTGTCTCAATGAGGGTTTATGCTTTATTTTCAATCATTTTTTGAAACATTTTGAAAGTACTAAAGGCTTCTTATTTATTTTATAGAAATTATATCCATGTCATCCTACACTAGTGATCAATGAATAACATGAAATACTTATGACCACCATTGGAGAAGATTGGAAAAGAACACAATTCTGAATGAACAAGCTATAATTTTATGTTTGCTTTCCACTGTGACTTTGGAAATGTTTCTCTTGTATGTTTATCCAAAATGCATGATTCACACTTCTCATATGATTTTATGGGCAATGTAGGCATGCCGACAACACCATTATTTTTAAATACATAAATGTTTTAATAGTGAGTGTTCCCAAATTGAGTGTGCCACAAGATGAGCATAATTATTTGAATTTGATGGCTCACCTTTTAGTTTGAGTAGTTTCCCTTCTTGATATCCAATCAAGATGACTACATTGTCAATTTTTCTCCTACTTATGACATCAAAATTATCCTTATGGAATTTCCTTATTTCCTTAGGAACACTAGGGATAACAAGTTTCATTTCAATTGAGGAAGGTAGAGAACATTCTCAATTTTATAGTCTGGAAGCCCTAGACACTTGAGTTAAATTGTACCTCTTCCCTATGGTTGTATACTTGATCTATCTATAAGGTATATATAGCCACAAATTTATTCAATGTACTCCTCAAAGAAGTATTTTTAGAAATTCATATATTGAGTGGCACAAATATCAAAAACCAAATAATCAAACCATGAGGAACTTATTGAGACCTATTTTCTTCATCATCTATACTAGAAAACACGCATTCACTTGTGAATTAGGTTGAGTTTGACTCATTTGACTATTTATTTGAATTTCCATCTTTATTTTTACATTATGCTTCAATTTTCTCCCATGGAATCCTGCATTCATGAGTCTCATGGCTACCTTTACTATCACACCATTTACAATAGAGGTTTTGTTTATCATTCTATTTTTGATTTTAACCACCATGCTTTTCATTTTTTCCACCTTTTCCCTTGTACTTATTATTGACTTAATTTTTGGAAGATGTGGCCTTATTTAATGCTTTATAATAATTTGTTTTGACATAGCACACACTTTCACCTATTGTGGTTTATATTTTCTTCTAAATGCCTATTATCTTTCTGTCATCTTTTTAACCAACTAGTCAAATGTGAGAGTCTTCAAGTGATTGCTTATTTGTAGAGATTCCAAATAGGTTAAATAGTTGATAAGAAGGAATTTTATGAATTTAGTCATGTATATGTCAATTTTGACACCTATTGTTTCAAAATCCTATTTGATAGCATGTATATTTGAAGCGGATCTCATCACATTTCCATATTTCAACTCTAGGTTGAAAATTTTCAATTGCAACTGAATAAACTCCAAATTTAAATGGGAAGATTCCTTTAGTTTATGATATGTTTCCCATGGTATATTTTACCCCTATATATGATGAAACACATCTCCATCTATTGAAGCCCTCATCAAGGTCAAAGCCTTATGTTTTTTTATTTCCATGCCTGAGTATCCTTTGCATTCCATGTTGGTTCAAATGTTTGTTTTTCCCCATCATAAATATCAAACCATAGATCATTGAAGATGATTGTGTTCTCCACTTGATGAGACCATTCTAGCCAACTATCTTTGCTAGTCAATGTAGTGTCAATAATGGATTTGATAAAATGTATGGTTTTGAGTTTTGTTTGAGTTTTTTGAGGTTTTGAGTTTCTGTTTAACCCCAATTGGTTCCTTATCACTCCAAAATTATCCCTTTTTATATATACACAAAGGTACTAAAAATTATTTTCTTTATCAATAACACCAACTAAAAAAGAAAACCTCATACATCAGTACACTCAATTTTTCTTGATTTCTAGATTTACATTTTTTGATATACATGAATGAGTAAAAGAGTAGTTCTTCTTATTTCTCCTTGAATTATGTGTTTTGATTAGTTTTTGCACAAATACATTTAAAGTAGCTTGCCTCAACTAATTAAATGCTTTTCAAGTTAAAATTTATCAAAGTTTGAAATTTAGCAAATTTGTTTTTTTAATGAAAAAGCATAACAAAATACCTCTCCTTTTGTTTATGTGGTAGATTTGATTTGTTATGTAAAGCCATAATTCCAATATTAGAATTAAATAGATGTAAGACCCTCTAACTTAATAAAAGAATGAATATTGAATATGAGGTATCTAGCCAATATAAAGGAAACCATGTCCAATTATGGCATAGGTAGAGTATGGGTATTGTCAAAATGTCTTAAAAAAATACCTTATAAGAAGAAAGATGTGAAATGCCAACGTCGTAGAAAAAATTAATAATCTACCAAGACTTTTAATGGCCTCCACACAAGTAGAAAATAGTGTTAGATGCACAGCCACACAAAAAATATAATAGGGAAAAATGTTTTATATTTCCATAGGTCTGAATGGATATTCTCTACTAAGTATATGCTCAAAAAAGCCTCTACACAGCCATCCATCTATCATTCTATTTTGCTACAGAGGTCTGGGAACCTTGGTGTATGAGAAAAAATGTGACAATTACAATCTCATTACCATGGAATTAATCAAATTCCTCAGAAGTATGCTACACAGTCTAACACAACCTATACTAGTACACTGATATAGACCAAAATGCCTTATTTTAGGTAGATTTGCTATCAAAGCACACAATAAAATAGGGTATTGAGTATGATCAAAACTATGCAAGCCATACAACTAAAATAAGGATAAAGAATGAAGTAATTCAAATTTTCTAGGCTCTGATACTAATGACAGGCCAAAATATTTATTTACGAAATGGAAATGAAATTAAATTTCATATTCAATGAAAAAAGAATCAAACATTACAATAAATAGACTAAATAAAACTATTTATTTCACATTCCCAATGACTCTTCCTATACCTATGGGAATGGAAGGATTATCAAATAAGACAAAAGGAAAGACACCTAATCTAGACATTTAGGATAACAATAATATGTACAGTATTATTACACTAGTTACCTCTATTAATCATTTTTACCCTACTCTGTGATTAATTGTGTGAGAATAAACTATCATCTATAGGTGTTATGCTAATTATAAGAAATACATTGACCATTTAGAATTTCTACTAGATTTCACTCTAAAGTAGGGATTGCTTAGTATCTGTTATGCCCCATGCTCCTTTCATAACTTAGTTACTTTTCCAATTTAGACTCATGTATCTTAGTTTGCACAAGTTTAGATTGGACTGTTTATGAAGACAAAGTCTTCTATAAGATTTAAAAGGTTTTAAAGAAACATATTGTAAGTTGACATCAAACCATATAAAGAATATTTAAAACATAAGAAACTTACTCATTAACATGCCAAGAATATCAAGAATGCATCTTCATTAAATCTTGTTTCATCTATTCTGTCATCTCAATTACAAACATAGGAAATGCAAAGGTGTGCACCATTTGATTACAAAACTTGAGGTGATCTTAATCATTTTATTGAGGATAACACCTATACATTATCAAATACCTCTTCAAAAATTGATTCAAGAACATCAATATATACAAATTTATATGAACCATAACTAACTCAATGGTTCCTCCTAAGAACAACGACAAGACTCAAAACACCTAATACCTAAAAAAATTGTATAAGTGACGTATTAAGTGACTTAAACATGTAATAAGGTGACATGGACCCCCTTAAAGACCCCAAAGCAACTAGATTACACTTTGGATCTCTTTTACAAAATATTGAGTATCCCAACTTATTACTTAGAATTCAAATTTTTAAACTTGAAGAAATGGCATGAAAATGCCTTTTAAGCCACCATTCAAATTATAAAAACCTCTAAGACTCCTAACTAGGACAAACACATTCTATTTAACTTCTAATAAATATAAAAATTCAAAATGAAGGCCATTTGAAGATTCCCCTACATCATACTACCAAGGGGATAAAAGAACATTCCCTACAACTTATAACCAATCTTCCTTGATGTGCTTCATAGTTTATCTCATTCTTGTTAACATTGATCTTCTTTGGAATGACCTCTTGGATCCCAAGTCCTACTTGAGGAATGTAGACCTCCTTGTCTCTTATTTTCTACTACCACTAATCTCTCATGTATATACACATTATAGTCATATAAAATGTGAAAATTGGTAACTTGAGTGTGGCTTATGACACCCAACCCATAGGTCCCTCTTGCTTACTCTCATAACACTTCTAGGAACCTTTTCACTGATTCCTAGTCATATATAGCCTTCTAGATAGTGATTTTAGCTCAACCAAGCTACATTTCCTATGATAATTCCATCCCCCCAGGTCATGTACTTGTAGGACAATAGTACCTAACTTGGACTATAACACTGGACCCTAGGGTGTCCATTTATGGTGATCCTACCCAAGTGCATTTTTATTTCTAATGTTCCTTTCCTTTTGGTTCCTATCCTTCTTCTTGTCAGCCTAATGTGAATACATTTGACCCATGACCAATATATCTCTATAAAATCCCATTCAATGTTTATTTGTAAGGGGTTGAAAAATATCACAAATCAAGCAAGAATACAAGAAAGACTATTTAGGTAAACTTTCCTATTCTCTACATATATACATCCAATATAGATACAAGCACATCCAAATCCTTAAACTAGTCCTTAACAATCTCAACCACACCTAGTTTTAGTATTTTACATCTTCATACACATTATTGCACAAAGCGCATGAAGTTGGAGAATTATGTATGGCTTGATCACTCTTCAGAGTATTGGTATGTAGGTAACGTGTGCACACAAGGGGTATGGATACATGTTCAGTGCATATTACACACACTAACTCTCTCTTTCTTTCTCAAACTTTTTCAAAGCATCATGGATTCTAGGGTTTGAAGACTAAATCAACTGTACAAAGATTTCCATAGACATACAACATTTAAAATGTCATAAGCAGGCTCACATAGAGGCATCAAACAAAACCCAAAAAGCTTATACCTCCATGACAACAGTGGTAGAGAAGGACTATAGTGCCAAACCCTAGGGTGTCTTATTTTAGCACTCTTATCTTTTCATAAAATGAAACCCAAATCCTAATTTATGACACTATCCCAATCTTTCACAATAAATTTTAGACCATGTCTCAGTTGTCTCAGTTTATTTTTAGCTAAGCCTTATTTTTTACACATTTACTACTACTTTTCGAAAGGTTCAAATTATAATTAAATTATACAAATCAATAGCTTAATTATTTCCATATTATTTACCGATTTAATTAACTCAAACCCTTAACTAAATTAGTAATAAGACTCCAATATTCCTAAAATAGTTAAATCATTTGGTGAATCCAACTTACTTCATTTTCACATAAAAACCCTAGAATCCCTAGGGTAAATTTGTTGCTAATTTTTACAATATTTTTATAATTTTATACTAGTATATTTAAATCATAAATTCACTTTAATTTTTAAAATTTGATAGTAAAATTTTAAAAAATATATTTTTTTTACAAAACCCCAATTGCACATACTAGGTCCCTTTAAATCACAAATTTTCCAAAAATTTTCTAATTTTTTACTTACATATTTAAATCAAAAATTCAATTTAATTTTTAAAATTCCATAGTAATTCTAAAAATATATTTTTCTTCCAAACCCTAGTTGCACATTCTAGGTCCCTTTAAATCAAAATTTTTTTCAATAATTTTATAATTTTTTATTTGCAGATTTAAATCAGAAGTTCACTTTACATTTAAAATTTCATAGTAATTTTAAAAGAATATCATTTTTCAAGCCCTAATTACATATACTAGGTCCCATTGCTTTTGATATATCACCTTACATGTTTGTGAGCTTCGTATCCTTTTTATGCATTTTTGAGTTTACTATTTTTAAGACTTTACATTTCCTATATTCAGTAATTTCCTTCGATAGCACTTTACTTTTTACGAAAAATTCAATCAATTTTCAAATTGTTTTCCTACTTTAACAATGTCCTAATACACCAGTTTTAATAAAAGTAATAAAAGAGAACTTCAAGAACCCCTAACTAAATAACTTGACATGGAAGATGACATGTTTAGAATACTACAATAAGAACAACAAAAAGTGAACAATGGTCAATCTTCTCAAACCATAGAGTAATCAGTTAAAAATGACACAAAGAGGGTAACTATGTCTCAACAACCCCTTATAGCATCCTAACCTACCTATATGCCACCACCAACTATAGCTAGTACATCTTTGTCTCCCAATGTGGTAACCCTTGTTAAAAAGATAAACTATTTTCAATCCAAGGTGCTACATCTTGAGCAAGGTGATTTTAGACCAACATAGGCTTTAGATTCTTTTACTCTACTGCATACACCATTGGAATGCCATATTGCTTTGACACCCTTACCACAAGGTTTTATCCAACCCAAGCTCACTCTATATGATGTCAAGGGTGATACAGAGACACATTTTAGAGATTTTCATGTAGCATACTTGGACTATGTGCCAAATGATTGGTGACTAACCAAGCTATTTCCACAAAATCTAAAGGATTATGCTTTACAATAGTTCTATAGTCTATTGAATCAGTCTATCAATGTAATCAATCCTTTAACAAACATGTTCCTACCTCATTTCAGCACTAACATTGGTGATAAGGTTTCCTATGTCCAAGTTTCACAATGGAAATAAAGGTCAAATAAGCATCTCACAAATTATGTTCTTTGATATAAGACTATCTTTGCTAAGATGACTAGCCCCATGGTTGATCAAGAGTTACAATATCTCTTTAAACAGAGTCTTCTACTAGCATTACATGAATCAATAATTTTCAAAAGATTATCTTCCTTTATTGAGTTATGTCATACACTAAAGGAAATGGAAGTCAAACTAATTTCAATGGGAAAACTCAAGTACACAAGTATATTACAAACAACAAATAAGAATAACAACAAAGTCCTATATAAAGTAAAGGTCAATGATAGCAAGAATCAGAATCAATCTATAGTCAATGTGGATTTAGAGCCCCCTTAGTGAGTGGTTTTATCATTAGCTCCTCGATGAAATTTTACCAATCTACTAGTTTCTTTAGCCAAAGTTTTGCAATAGATTTTAGATTGTAATATCATATCTCTCCCTCATATTCAAAAATTTGATCCAATAAAACATCTTCCATGGGGATATGATCATAATACATTTTATGATTTTCATAGGGCATTAGGCCACATAACAAATAGATGCATCAGTTTGAAACATAAGATATAGGACTTGATAGATGGCAATGCTATTGATCTTATCACTCTAATTGAGGCTCCTCAGTCAAATTAAATATAGGATAAAGCTTTGAAAATCTTCTCAGATCCTTTCCCATAGAATTATAAACAAGAGATAGGGGATACATCAAGTGTTCACCATGCATATCATGCACATCCTCCACCATCTAGATACTAGGCACCTTCAGTTGAGTTACACCCTTTGAGAAACATGATTGGTGTATACATTTTTAGAGTTATAGCTAGACCTTTCATCTCTTTATCAGAGCCTACATTCATAATCATCCTATTCACAGTGTTCTCATAGACAATGGATCCAACATGAACATGTGCACTATGACATTATTTCAGAATTTGTGATATTAAGAGTAGGATATTACCCTAATAGACATAGTTATCAATGGATTTAGTGGGCACACACAAATTTCATTGTGTGAGATTTTACTTCCTCTATAAGTTAGTTTAACACATGTGGCCACATCATTTACTATTATTCCTAGTGCAAGATTTTTTGATATTTTACTTGGTCGACCATGGATTCAAAAACATCAAGAAGTACCTTCTACAATTCATAGATAAATGAAATTCATTCATGATAATTAGGTTGTTTTAATTGATGGAGTTTTATATGAGTTACCACTCCCCACTTCAGAGCCATTTACTATTTTATAATCACCAGTTTCAGTTTCACTACCAGTTTTAGTTTTGCCACTAGTTTCAATTTCTCCACCAGTTACATTTCTTCATCTAGTATAGATTTAAACACAATCAAGACCTTCCTCATCAGCATAGAGAGTTCATAAACTTCAATAGAGGCCTCTTTTAGATAAACCACAATTTTATAATTCTAGATATCTTCTAGCTATAGTGTTCACACCCAGCATAGTAACATTGAGGTTTCATGACTCTTCACATAGAGAACATGTTTAGAGAGATTCTCCTACTACCATATAGGTCCCTAACAGCCCTATAGTTGCATCCACTTCTCAAATATATAAGAGGACCCCATATTTGGTTTCCACTACAAATATTTCAAAGCATTTATAACTTATACATCTTTCAAATCCATAATCTCAACCCTTACATTGTGCTTCATTATTATGCATGATCCCTCTCCTTGATATAGGACACCATGATAGGGAATCTCCCATGAGACTCATTGGTTAGTATCATTTCTTCTTAGTCTTGCTTGTATATAGATTCATTTCAAATACTTATACATAGTCTTATTATGATTTATTATAAAATGATTATATGTCAAAAATACCAAAAACAATACAAAATTCCAAAATACAAAAACATTCAAATACATCAAAAACACAAAAAACATTCAAATAACTCAAAAACACAAAAATATTTTGGTTGTATGCATTATCCATGGTTTAAATTTTTACTACCATGATATACCTACATTTATTATTTTATGATGTTATTTGTTGATTTATCTATATTACCATGCTTCACTTGATCTTATTTGAGTGTGGGCAGTGACTTCTAGACCCTTGATTATTTCACTCTAACTATTGAGATGGCATCCTACTTCTACATTCAAGACATACATCAATATATTTACCCATTGAGGGCATCTTATACATGACTACACCATCTAGGTTATGTCATTACTACATTGCACACTCTAGTTATCATGTTCATGTATATTACTTACTAGCTTACATAGATTATTCTATCGACACTCACTATTATATAACACTTGTGTATTTCTTAGCATCTACCTAGTCTTGTACTACATATATTACATACTTTCACTTCTTTCTTTGATTAGTTATATGTAATTGTATTTATAGTATATTACATACTTTCCTTTCTTACTTTGCATAGCTAGATGTGATTGTATTTTTTAGTTCCTATTTTATCTCTTGTATGTGCCTTAAGACATTTTCCAATGTTCTTTGCTTATATTCTTGTGTGTGCCTTAAGACAATTGCCAATGTCCTTTTATTTTACTCTTCTATGTGATTATGACTCTCATTCCAACCTCATTTTTTTTCATTTTTATGTGTATGTGGCATTTGAACATACCTTGTATGCTTGATTTCTATTTTGAGTGACATGTGCTCATGTCCCTTATTTGCTTGGCCACTTGGCCACTCCTATATGCTTCTTGATTCTTGCCTTATGTGCTTTTTGCTTCTTTGATTCTCACTATTTTCAATGCCATGATCCACATCATGTACTATCTTACTTTCTTGGATGCCATGATGGACATCATGCTTCATCCCTCCTTAACAACTAATAACTAACATTTCCAATTTTAATTCAGTATATTACACATGCTATTACATTGTTATATCTATCTAGGAATACCCATGTTGATCTAAAAATCTATCATATGAACCATGCTAAGTCTTGAGATATCTTGTTGATTATCATTGATATATCATGTACTTTACAACATAACACACTTGTAGGGATATTTCTTTTAAGGATAGTCATTGTAGGGTCTTCATTCCTATCCTTAAAAGAGGGGAAAATAAACAAGGGTTTTGTCATAGAGATCAAAGTTCCTACCAGTCAAAAAATTAGCATTTAGGACACCTATAATAGTAACCAAACTTGAAACAAGGTAGAATAAACTAGGTAGATGGTGATGATTATAGAATAGTCATTAAAATCAGCTCAAGAAAACAATGCCAAGATTGGACCACAACACTAAATAGTAGGGTGTCTGATTTTGGTACTCCTATTCAAACAACAAAAAAATAGATTTTCCATAAATAGGTAGAAAGGTAAGCTCAGCTATAGTTTTACACATATAGACTAGTTTAGATTTAGTATTTTTAGTAGATTTTTTTCTTGTAGAATCTATATATAGGGGGCATCATACGTGGCATGATGACTCTTGATTCTAGTTTGATATTAGGAATTTGGTATAACTTCTAGATCAGAATCTATATTTTAGACACCAATGATTGGGGGAAATGTGCATGACACATTTGAACTCTTTTATTTTCAAGTTTAGTTTATTACCTATGCATTCTCAGTAGTTGTTTGCCTTATTCTATCTACAGGTGGTTGACATAATTTCAAAGTGGATTTCATACCAGCCTAACTTCCATACTTTTGAGTGGCTTACACATAAGCCCTATTGCCTAATTTTGGAGTGGATTTCATACAAACCTAATCTCCACCTTTTTTGAGTTGGCTAAGAGTCACTTAGTTTTTAGTACATATTCAACTATCCACACCACATTGTCAGATTTTAGAGTATTCATGGGCTTCATGAGCCATCTCATATGACAAACATTCACACCAATATTAGTTCATAGCTTCACTTCATGGGGAAATTATGGAACCAAAAGACTAGCTAGCCTTTGTATTCTTGACCCACCTAATCAGAGGGATTGGACACATAGTCCAAACATTGATTAACACATGCATGATCACATAGCTTCACTTAGTGGTTGATGATAGATCCAAAGGGCCAGCCTTTGTATTCTTGAGCCACTCTTAGGGAATTGAGCACTCAACTATGTTCATGATATTACTCTTGGTAAAACACAAACTTAGCATTACTCAACATCATTTAGTATCACTCAACACCACAACAAGATTTGTATTGGTTCATGTACCCAGTGAGGTGTATTCATTCCTTTCTTTTCCTCTTTATTTTACCCACCTTTGCATGTTCTTATTTTAGATATAGTGTATCTAGTAAGAACTAATCTATTTTTTGTTTTCTTTTGTAGATTTACATATCATGATGTGATTTCTCTATGCACACCCATCATCACATAACTTCACGAGCTTCACCTTTACAAGTAAGTTTAGGTATGATTTCTATTTTTTTTGTATCATAGTATTTTACTTTGTTTCATCACTATAATAAAAGGGGGGCAATGTAGTCATATAAAATGTGAAAATTCATAACTTGAGTGTGGCTTATGACACCAAACCCATAGGTCCCTCTTGTTTTCTCTCATGACCCTCTTAGACACCTTTTCACTTATTCTTATTCATTTGTATCCTTCTAGACAATGATTCTAACTCAGCCAAGCTACATTTACTATGATAGTTCCATCCCCCTAAGTCTTACACCTGTAGGAAAATAGTGCCCAACTTGGACTATAACATTGGACCCTAGGGTGTTCATTTTCATTGCTCTTATCCAAGTGCATTTTTAACTAAAATGGTCATTTCCTTCTAGTTCATATCTCTATTCTTATCAGCCTAACATGAATACATTTGACTCTTGACTAATAGATCTCTATAAAATCCCATTCAAAGTTCATTTATAAGGAGTTTACAAATATCACAAAGCAAACAAGAATACAAGCAAGACCATTGAGGCAAACTTCCTTATTATTTCCATATATCCATCCAATACATCTACAAACACATAAATCCTTAAACTAGTCCTTAGCCACCTTAAGTACACCTAGTTTTAGCATTTTGCATCTTCATACACACTATTTTACAAATCACATCAAGTGGGAGAACTACATATGGCTTGATCCCTATTCAAAGTATTGGTATGTAGACAGTGTGTCCACACAAGGGGTGTGGATACATGTTCAGTGCATCTTACACACACTAACCCCCCTTCTTTATTAAATTTTATCAAAACATCATAGTGTAGGGTTTGAAGACTAAATCATCTCTATAGGGAGTTATTTAGATATCTATCATCCAAAATTTCATAGGCAAGCTCACACAAGGTAGTAAGCAAAACCCAAAAAGCTCAGACCTCTAAGACAAAAGCAGTAGAGGACTATAGTACTAAACCCTAGGTTTTCATATTTTAGCACTCTTGTTTTTTCATAAAATGAAAGCTAGATCCTAATTTGTGACACTATCCCAGTCCTGCACATCAAATTTTAGACCCTATCTCAACCACCTCAGTCTATTTCTAGATAAGTATTATTTTCTCCACATTTATTACTATTTTTAGAAAGGTTCAAATTACAATTAAATTATACAAATCAATAGCTTAATTATTTCCATATTATTTACTAATTTAATTAACTCGAACCCTTAACTAAATTAGGAATAAGACTCCAATATTCCCAAAATAGTTAAATCACACATTCTCCTCTAAGACACATTTGTAATTTGTATTTCCTCTTGCTACCTTTGTCCATGTTATACCTACAATGAATAACAAATCATTAAAGAAAACATATGTCTCCTCATGCCCTTGAGGCATACTCCAACTATTTTCCTTGATCATGTGTTGTCCTTGCTTCCAAGCACCTTGATGTGTTATGTATGCTTCACTTTTCCTCTTTCCATTAGTGACCATCTCATATTGTCCTTCTTGTATGGTTTCTCTTTCATCTATAACTTGTTCTTAAACCTTAGAATTTTCAACTTCATCATGTATAGTGTCTTCTTGTGCTTGACTACCCCTTGACTTCATAAGTTCTCTTATCTTAGTCACCACTATTGGATGCCATATGTCTATATTTGTTTGTCACTTCCTTTACCATCTCTCTATAAATTTGATGAGGATAAAAGTTATTCTCTCTCTTCAAAGATTCAAATAAACTAGAATAGTCCTCATACCTTTGCTTATGTTGTTATCCCACTACCTCTTTATCTTTATTTGCCTCCACTTGAGTGAGGATCACTTCATGATTCATGTTATCTTGCTTCATATATGTCTGACATGCTTATTCTTCTTTCATCATTAAGACTCTATATTAATCTTCTCATTCCTTTTCGGTCTTCTTGAACACCACTTGGTCAAATGCTTCCTCTCTTTATTTATTGATCCCATGCATTGGCCTAACTATCTCATTTTCTTCCTTAGCTCTCATACTTGCATACACACATGTCAAAGCATCACTATATTTCAAATCATGAGGCTTGCTTACCCCTTCCTTTTTCTTCTTAGGCTACTTGTTCAACACCTTCAACTGTCTATTCACTTTACCAATGTCTTCTTGTATTTTCCTCTTTACCACCATTTCCTTGAGAGGCCATCTCACTCTTGTTCTAATCCCAATTGAAAACTTTGGTCTAAGTGCTTCCAAATATTTCTCTAGTTTTTCCTATACTACCTTTAACTCATCAATTTCCCTCTTATCCACTTCCTCTTTATTTATTTCCTTGTGTTAATATGCTTTATTTAATCCCTTCATCTTTATTTTAATTTATTCACTCTATCTACCTTCTTTCTCTCTCTAGGTATCTCCTTGACCTATATCTTCTTCTTGATAAGCCTAATTACTTATGTTCTTCACCTTCACTTAGTCTTTCTCTTTTACTTTCAAGCTCTCTTATTGATCTTCCTTCTTGGATATTTCACTAGCTCTCTTCTTTATCTCTTCAAGCCTCTATGGATTAAGGGATTCACCACACAATATAACTTTTATGCCTCTCACTTCTTTCCTGTAACTTCTATTAGTATCCTTTCCAACAATACCTCAAATAATATTCATTACCTACTCAACATATTCTTCATGCAAATGTAACTACCATGATTCAAAACAAAAACATACCTTTTCCACTAAAAATTCATACTTTGATACCAAATGATGTATAGGTATTGATAACCAAAATACTTGTCTATGGAAACATGAAAAAGTATATCCTTACTTCTGCCTTCAATCCCTAGATCTGATCTACCTTGATGCTCTGAATTGAAAACTCCACTTATCTTTGATCTCTCTCCTTCTTGGTCTTTTCATGTTTGTCAAATTTTGAGAAGTTTAAAGTTTTTTTTTTACTTGAATATGCTCCATTTAGGTTCTTTGAACTTACCTCTCAATATATACTCATCTCACTTTTACCTTGATCTTTTGTTCTCTTATCCTTTTTGTCTCCCTTCATTCATGTTGGCTTAACTCTTCTCAATAGTTTAATAATCTTCTAAACCAAAAAGGACCAAATTTTTTGTTACTAAATTGGTGTTTACATAATGAATCTATTCATATCCCATCTCATTCAAATTATTATTGAATTCTCATTCCACTTCCACAATCCTTCTTCACAACTTAGCCACCACTTGTTCTTGTCTATTCCTCCTAGTAGCATTTTTTAAGGAATTTCTCATTGTAAGGTCAAGTACCCCTAAATCTTTAGAAAACAAACATTTTTATAAGAACCCTCTATCATCTTATTACCATTTATAAATTTTATTGGCTTAATTCAATCCTTAAAATACTTTTCAAACCTCTTGATATGCTCTATATAGGCCTATTAGGTCTCCCTTAACTCCTTATACACATAGTCAGTTATAGACCATACTCAAGGGTCTGTACATACTTAAATCCTCCAAAATATTTTAGCATATTTTTTCCCCTAACTAATAACCAAAAATAATAGGATTTGTATGATGGGAACTCAAGATACTCACAATTTGGTATTGAAACCCTAAATAAGGTTATGACTATCTAAAACCAAGTTGAGAGGGATTAAATTGATTTCCTAAATGATTTAAATACTTTAAAAATTCTATAATATAATGTTAACATATAATTGGGTCCTATTCATCCTCACCAAGGTTTGGTTTCCTTGTTTTAAGTCTTTGTTAGGTAGTTTACACAATTATTTGTAGTTGACTATGTGTGTGCACAATTTGTGTTACCCGAGAAGCGTTTTCTATGTTATTAAGTCCTAAAATAAATTTAAAACTTAATAATATATAATGCCTCTATACCTTCTTGAATCCTTTTTTAACCTTCTAGTTACCTTTGTTAATCACTTTTACCTTACTCTATGATTGATTGTGTGAGAATAATATTGTCATCTATAGGTGCTATGTTGATTATAAGAAACACATTGCCCATTTAATCCAATGGATTTCACTCTAAAGTATGGATTTTTTAGGGTCTATTATGCCCTGTTTTGCTTTCATAATTTATTTACTTTTCCAATTTACATCCCTGTATCTTAGTTTTCACAAGTTTAGATTAGACCCTATATGAAGAGACAATCTTTTATAGGATTGAAAAGGTTTTAAAGAAACATATTTTAAAGTTTACATCGAACCATATAAATATTCTTTAAAACATAATAAAATCACTCACCAACATGCCAACAATATCAATAATACATCTTCATTAAATCTTGTTTCATCTATTTTGTCAACTTAAAACACAAACACAAGAAACACAAAGGTCTGCACCATTTGAATCCAAAACTTGAGGTGATCTTCATTATTTTCTTGAGGATAAAACCTCTAAATTCTCTAAAACCTATTAAAAATTTGACTCAATAACATCAATATATATAAGATTATATGAACCATAACTAACTAAACAGTTCCTCCTAAGAACAATGGCAAGACTCAAAACACCTAATACGTAACACACTTGTCTAAATTATTTATTAAGTGACTTAAAAATGTACTAAGGTGACACAAACCCCCTTAAAGACCCCAAATCAAATAGATTACACTTTGGATCTCTTTTACAAAAGATTAAGGATCCTAACTTGTTACTTAGAATTTAAATTTTTAAACTTGAAGAAATGGCAAAGAAATGCATTTTAAGACACAATTCAATTTATAAAGACCTTTAATATTCCTAAATAGGACAAACACATTCTATTTGACTTGGAATAGCTATAACAACTCAAAATAAAGGCCATTTGAAGATGCCCCTACATCACCATGACTTAGATTAACCTTGGACTAATGCCCCCAAGCAAACATACATGCAAGGAGGATTGGATGGAATAAATTGGCCCTAAATAAGATTAAATTGTATTCAATTATAATGGTTCTAAAGAGGGTGGTCTTGACATATATTGAAATTTTTTTGGCCCCTAAAAGGGTGATCTTGCCACATAGTGAAATGGTTTGGCCCCAAAAAGGGTGGTATTAGCACATATTAGAATAGTTTTCCCCAAAAATGGGTGATATTGGTCCAGATAAATAGATTGAACCAAACAAGGTAGATTGACATAGACTGTAAATGGTTAAAATGGTCTTGATTTAATTAGCATGTGATTTATTTTGGAATTTTTGGTTTTAGCTAAAATAGACTTGATTTGGCATTGAAATTAGAATGTAGTTTAAGATGAACTTGATCAGACTGGAATGGTTTGGTATAGAATTGGTTTTGTACATGGTTCAACACGAACCTAATTCAATCTTTGATTAACATAGTAGATGGTTCAATATGAACTAGATTTGGCTTAAACTAGCACATGGGTTCAAGATGAACTATATTGGGCTTTGGTAGACTTGGAACATGGGTTCAAGATGAACTAGATTTGTCTTTGGTTTTACATATGGTTCAAGACAAACCCAATTTGACTTTGATTGGTACCTTAGTCAAAGTTGACTTAATTTGGTTTTTGATGCTAAAAATTGACCTTGGTAGACATTAAATGTTTAATTGGGTCTATCAATGTAAATCTTCAAATGGAATAATTCAATCAAAATTTGTTCATGTAAGTATATAAATTAGAAAGGTGTGTGAATCAAACTTGTGTTCAAAATGGTGTAAAATCTTTGTACATAAAAGGCTTTCAACAAGTTGAATTTGGTTTTGAATGTTGGTTTAAAACACCATATGATTTGATTGCAAAATTTTATATAGGATTTGAACAATTTTATCTATAATCAGAACTTAGTATAGTTTGACTAGAATCATATTAAGACCTTGGAATAGGAATTGGTTTTCTATCATTAGAATTCAAAATTATTGATATTTTCACTAAGTTTTAAAAAAAAATCAAAGCAATCACAAATATGAAAAATTACACCTAAGACATCATGAGCAAAATAAACAATGAGATAATAATTCCAAAGATTCAAACAAACATGATGAAAACATTCATTAGATCTCATCTTTGTTGGGATTTTTCTAAAATATAGATTTATATGGTCTTTATCTGTGTCTCTTACATGAGGAAATCTCCATAAAAGGTATTGGCATTGTTGAATCGATCACAACAAGAAGGTTGATGAATAAGTTAGCTCAATAAAATGTTAGGGATTCACTATAATTATTGAACATGTTGAATTGTATTTAAAATAGATGTATTTACAAAAAAATTAGATCTAAGAGGACCCATCATATTGAAATCAAGATGAATGTTTTCAAAAGATTCCTCAAGAGTGCACATAGATCAGCGCATGGATCAATAATGTGAGCCCTTCATCTCAATCAAGATGAAGGGTAGAGGATGATCTTTGAAAATATCAAATGATAATTAATATAAGCCCTTCATATTATTTTCAAGATTATCCTCAAAATATCTATTTGAAAGTGCATTTAAACCTTTCATCTTGTTTCTAAGATGAAGGGAGGAGAATGATTCCCAAGAAATAACATAGATCAACCATGTGGGACCTTCATCTTATTTTTAAGATGAAGGTTTGAGAATGATCTTAAAATATCTCACAAGATGCATTGTAGGCCCTTCATTTTGTCTCCAAGATGAAGGGTGGAGAATAATATTATACATTAATTCACTTATTGATTTAATTATCTCACAAAAGAATATTTCACAAGATCTCAAGATCCTTTATTTGCATGAAGATGCCCACTTAGAGGGGAAAAGATTAATTTATTAATATTAAGATAATTATAATTATATTTTCAATAGAAATTTAATTAAACAAATGATTTATAAAGGGGTAATTAATGGAATTAATTGATCAAAGAAGGGGAAATTATTGAATTAATCAAAACATAAAATTTGATTAGAAAATAATAATTAAATATATATAATATGGAGAATTGGTTCAACTAGATATGCCTTGAGGTGAATTCAAAATGTATATTAGATGAACAAATGATTTGGAACTAGATCGTGTGAAATTAAGGGAAGTCATTCCATTTTGTAATTTAACATAGAAGTGATAAAATTGTAATGTCCACATTTTCCCCTTTTTGATAAGGTGTTGTGAGATGTAGATGAAGTAACAATTTTTAAAAGAATTAAAAGTTGTAAAAATAATCATAGAAGAAAATTTCACAAATGTTAGTATCAATGAAATTTGCGAAAAAAGCTAGCAAACAAGGTCAAATATACCCCAAATCAATGCTTGTTAAGCCTTGGATGCCCCCTTGAGAGTCAAAAAAATATTGGCTGAGTTAACCCTTAAAATGATGAAAGAATAGTGAGTTGCATCTAACATTAGGAACATGTATGAAAATTTATCTAAGATTAGGAACATGTATGAAAATGCATATGAGATTATGAATAGGTATGAAAATACATCTAAGCATAGGAAAAGTTATGAAAATACATCTAAGATTAGGAATAGGTATGAAAATGAATGTAATATTAGGAACATGTATGAAAATGCATCTAATATTAGGAACAGGTATGAAAATACATCTAAGATTAAGAACATATTTATGAGGGTAACTAGGAATAGATTGAATAGATCATTAGGAATAAATTGATCATATAGATAAAGATGTATGTGATTGATGGCATTGACATGGTAACCATTTTGAAACTTGATTTTTTATATTGCACATGACAATATGCATCATAATCTTGGAAGGATAATGATAAAATTTGTTTATTGAATTTCATAAAATTTTAAATTCAAAACACAAATGTATACCACTTAAAACAACATATGTAAAATCAATATTTAAATGTAAAACATAATGCACTAAAATAAACTAGAATTAATATACAATTTTTCACAACTCAAAATCATGATATGAATAATAAAGAATTAAGTGGAAAAAGTAACACATTAAATTAAGGCAACCAAGTAGTAAAATAATGCATCAATAAGTAAACAAACAATCAGTGAAATCGATCTTGAATACATTTAATCACATATAAACATTTGGATTATGAAACCAAGAGTCATGCAAAAAGAAAAATGTAATAAGTTAAGCACCTGATAAATTGATAAACAATTTATTTAGAAACACATTAAAAAAAAAAGTAAACATTCCATTCAAAAATTCAATGTGTATGACAATAAGCCATTACTCTTTGAGACCAAGGGTATGACAAAATAATCATGATCAAAGGGGTAATAGAATAATAAGGAATGGGTGGCTAATTTGAAACTAAATACCCCAAACAAATAGATGCTTCCTACACAGTTCCATGGACATTGGATCCAATATGCACTTTAGGCCAAATGTAGTTCTTCTAAGGATTTGGGATTGAATAAAAATTTATGATTAGTAAAAAGAATTCATTATATCAGAGACATAGGAATAGGGACTCGTAAAATGGTGAGAGCATATAGTTGAATAGGATTGCCAACATGATAAGGGATATACTTAAAAATTTCAAGAACATGGGATAAGGGATGGCCAATCTAACCTCAAAAACTTGAATGTTTCCTACATAGTCCAATTAATACCTCAAACCATTGTAGTTTGATAGAAATTGGGCACAAAACAATGATAGGTATGAACATGACATGAAATTAATGACTTGAGATAGAATGGATAAACTCATAAAATGGTGAGAGCATGAAATTTAACTTGAAATATAGTAAGAGTGTGGATTAATGAGATTTTTTAGGAGTGTTTGGATTAATACACCTATAAGGGATCACTAGCAAAAGGAAAACTTGTTCTATCACTGAGATGGGATTTAATAAAAAATGGTAGGATTGGATTGATCAGATTGGATAATAATGGATTATATGTGGCTAAGTAATTTCTAAGTACTTATTATATGGGAACCAAATTTATAGTCATCAAAGTATCACTAAGAGGATATGCAAAGAAATTTTTCTAAAATAAGGCTGAGAACAAATTCCACTTTCTTATTAAGACCAAAATGGGAAGGAAAATTTGACCAAGGTAGGATGAATAGAAATATGGTTTGGGACAAGGTAAAATGGTCAATATGAAAGGAATGGATTTCAACATAGACAAGGATGCCCCTAAGTGTCAAGGTACTTGTAGACAACAAATTATTTACACATGATGCCAAAATCTTAGTTTTCATCATGGTACTTGCCCAAGGTGCCACAAGCATGGTGTTCACTATTGGACAAATCATTTATCTTTCTCTTTTGATTTGATTTTGATATTTTTTTGATTTTTTGAATTTTAGTATCTCAACTCAATATAATATTACCATATGCATATTGTCGAATGTTTGATCTCTAACCCATACCAATTTTGAATAGATTCTCTATGAGAATTATGTTGCTAATGTAGATTGTATTGATGATATTGTAATATTTTTTGGTCATTGATTCTTCTTCCTCCAGATTCCATTATTTAATCATCTAGTATTTCATCCACATTTTTTGGCTTCCTATTATTTGAAAAGATGCTTCTTCATCTATTTATCACAATGGCTTGTCAAATAGAGTCAAAAATAGACACTCTAATTTTATCACTTCCATGCCATGTGTATCATTTGAATGCAAAATTCTAAAATTTTCACTAAGTTTTAAAACACAAGCAAATCAATCACAAATATGAAAATTTACACCTAAGACCTTGTGGGAAAAATAAATAATGACACAACAATGCTAAATATTTAAAACAACATGATGCAAACCTTCATTGGGAATCATTATGTTGGGATTTGGATTGGATGTAGTTTCAGATGGTCTTTATCAATTAAAATTGCATGAGGACATTTCCATAAAATCTATGTACATTGTTGAATTGATCATAAGAAGAAGGTTGATGAATAAATTATTTCAATAAAATATCAGGGATTCTCTATAATTCTTGAACATACTACATTGCATTTCAAAGAGACCTATTTATAATAAATGTGGATAAAGGAGGACCCTTCATCTTTAAATCAAGATGAATGGTTGTAAAAGATTCATCAAGACTGTACATAGATCAACACATGGATCAATGTTGTGAGCTCCTTCATCTCAATCAAGATGAAGTGTGGAGGATGATCATTGAAAATATCAAATGAAAATTAATATATTCCCTTGATCTTATTTTTAAGAGAAGGGTGGAAGATTCACCTCAAAATATCTTTATGAGAGTGCATTTAAACCCTTCATCTTGTTTAAGATGAAGGGAGGAAATTCATTCCCAAGAAATCACATGGATCAATCATGTGGGCCTTTCCAAGATGAAGCGTTGAGAATGATCCTAAAATATCTCACAAGATGCAATGTGATCCCTTCATCTTGTCACCAAGATTAAGGGTGGAGAATAATTTTGTACATTAATTCACTTATCAATTTAATTAACTCAGAAAAGAATATTCCATAGTATCTCAAGATCCTTTCTTTGCATGAAGATAACCACTTACATGGAAAAAGAGGAATTTATTAATCATAATATTATTATAATTATGTTTGTAATAAAACTATAATTAGAATAATGATTTAGAAAGAGGGAATTAGTGGATCAGAGAAGTAGGAAGCATTGAATTAATCATAATAGATAATTTGATCGGAGAATAATAATTAAATAAATCTAATAAAATGTATTGGCTCACTTAGAGATGTCCCAAGGTGAATTAGAACACATATATTAGTCGAAAAAATTATTTTGGACCAGATTGTGTGAAATCACAAGAATTCATTTTATTTTATAAGTTGACACAGAAGTGATAAAACTAGAGTATTTATAGGTTTTAGACAATGTTTGACTGGCATTGGTTTTGATTATTTGACTTCAATTATCCTTGAATTTATTTGAAAAGTCAATGGAATTTGATCCTTAGAAGAATTTTTGAATGGTATTTGGCTTTTAGAAATGGTCTAATTTGATTTGATTTGGGTTGACCTAGTCAATGATGTTTGACATTGGACTTCACTTAGACTAGAATTGGAATTTGGCATTTGAATTGTTATTGGTTTTGAATTGGAGGAATAATGGCATAATTGAATAAGATGTGGAATTTATATTAGGGCATATATTTTTACTTAAATGAATGGCATAACAAAACAACATAAACAAGAAGTTGGATTTTGGTCGTAGAATGATATTAGCATTGGAAATTTGGCATTTGATCAAAATTTAAGATTTGGCTGATATTATACATCATGGACAATAAATTTGGAATTTGGTCTAAAATTTCAAAAAATGTTGACTTGATTTGAAATAGTAATTTGGAATAGGACAAGGCTCTTAGTTTAAATTAGGTAGCCAAACGACATGTTTTGGACAAGCAAAAAAGGTATTGGACCAAGTCTTAACATGTCACCTTTTTTTACTTAGAATTTTGACATAGTAATACCTCATTGTGTGTGTAAAAAATGGTTTTGGACTTATTCTTGGTTGGTTTTATTTGGTCTCAAGTGTAAACAAGGTTTTGACATAGCAATCAAGAAACAACACAAAATTATTACAAAGTAATTTAATAAATGTCATGGGTTTGCATCACATCTATTGAGCCTTATGAACCATTTACCTTAAGAGAGGATTATATAATTTAAGTGTTCATTAAATAAATTATTGTAATTATTGGTAGGTTTTTAAGCCCCCCTTACCTCTCAAGGTTCATATGATTAAGGTGATATTCTAGGGTTGTTACTTTTACACCCCTGCATCAATGAATGATCTATAGAAAAAGAGGCATCTAAGAAGCAATCCAAGATTGGGTCATTCATGAAAGGGTCTTGTCCCTTTGCAACTAGTTTAGTCATAAGGGTCTTAGTGAAGTGATACTGAATTTGTGGGTTGATAATTGTTTTACAATGGGGTATCTAGATGGTCTCTATATACCTTACAATATGTGGGCACAAATCCATCAATGAATAAGATTAATCTAATTTCTAATATTATTCTTTTTGAATTTACTACACATTTACTTAGGATATTCGAAAGAACTCCCCAAGGTTACTTTCCTCACATGACTTTATGCAAGCAAAAAACTAGGTCTTTATGATTGTAACATTCCTCAATTTCTATATCCCACTGGATAAGTAAGGTTTGGTATGACTCTAGGATGTCACTTCCTAGGTTAACACACCCCTAAAGACTTATGGGAAGGTGATGAAATCTACCCCACTAAATCAAATGAAAAACAGGGTAAAAGACAAATAGGAAATTTTGTATTTCTAACTCACCTAAAGGGGAGAACATACATGTAAAAATAGCCCCATAAGATAATCAAGGCCCAAGTAAACTTGAAATAAAGTAATTTTTTTTGAAAATGAACAAGTTTTTTAATGACCCAAATTGAAGTGTGAATTTGTTTCAATGCTCAAATCAAAATGTGAATTAAAATTGATTAATTTGACTCAAAACATCACTCTTTAGCTAAGGTCCTACAACACAAAAAGATGATACGTTTGATACAAGTGGTTTTGAGATACAAAGATCTTGAAATTTGAATTGTTTTAGATCTTACCCTTTTCACAAAATGATTTTGCCATTTAGCAGATTGATTTCACTGTGAAACTCTTCAATTTCACTATTGAAACATGAAAATAGAAAACATAAAATTATAAAATGATTTTTTTGATAATAAAAATGATTTTGATTCTAGGCATTACATTTTTATGTTGATCTAAATGATTTCATTGCTAGTCTAGAGAATTTAACTACTCGTCTAAATGATTTTGATATTGCTCTAGATGATTTTGTTGCTAGTCAAGATGATTTATTTGATACTCTGGATGATTTCACTAATGTCAAAAGTAATTTTTATAATGTCATGATCAATTTCACTATTTTTATAACAATTTCATTAATAAGGTTGTTGAATTCATCGTTACATAGTAATGAATTTGTTTTATTTCTCTTGAATAGGTTTTAATGGAATTTTGAGGGAAAAAAAGAGAATTAGCTTGTTAGAAGGTTAACTTTAGTAATTATAAGAATGCTAGTTGTCTAATAAAGGTTGTGTAATGCATCTAATCCTTCAATAGGTCTCACTAAGAGTACCATTATGTAGATCAGGAATCTAAGATAGGTTAGTCCATTGTTAGTAAAATAATCAAAACAACTTAAAGATGTAACTTCTCAAGCATAATCCCTAGGTTGAGTTATGTGATAATCAAGTAAGAAATGCAATATTGGAAGATAAACACAACATTCATACCTCTCTTGAAGATGAGATTAAAATTTGGTCTAAAGAGACTAAGCTCAGCTTGTAGATGTAAATGGCTTCATCAATGCTTGAATCCTTACATGGGAAGAATTTCTCCTTATCTACACTTGGTCTTGGCTTTGGCTTGGCATGAGAGATAAAGTTGATAAAGCTTTTTGAAATAATCCAACAGATTAAGTTTACATTAAGAAGCATTATGAGATGAGAGGTGTGAGGGTTATTTTTATAGAATACTTGAATCAATATAAATCATTCATCTCATATTAAAATGTAGGGTTGAGGATCAATCCTCAAATCCATGATTACACATTTGGAGTGTGTATGATATACCATTTAAGGCTTTTTTAGAGTATGGAAGACATTTTATAAGGAAAGTGCAATCATTTGTTCCTTGAGTGTGTAATAGAGGAATAGTGTGTAAGAAGGATGTAAGAGATCTAAGAGTGTGTATAAGTGACCATATCATAAGCCACCTTGCCACACTCCTTTCCATTCCATTCTATTGAATTGCTCATATGGCATCACTTATGTGAGGTAGTAATACAATTTTTTATTTTAAAGTAATTGGATAATTCAAATCCATGAATTTTTTAATTAGAGGAATGATTAGAATAATTAATCAAGGTGATTAATTGGCAATTAGAAGAATGATAAAGTCTGTAATGTTTCTGTGTCAATCAAGTATTCACTTAATTAGCCTGCGGAGATACTTACAAAGGGTTGACTGAATTCAAGATGCACTAGATAAGATAAATGATGAAAGAGGATCCACTACCCCAATTAGGGATGTATCATTGTGATTTTGGTTTAAAATGGTTGTTGTGTAGGTAAATTTGGTCTAGTTGAATATTTTTGGTTAAATTTGCATGCGATTGTAGAAAGTCATTCTAAATGTAGTTTAAACATGGAAGTGGTTAAAATGAAGTGTGTAGACCTCCCTGAATGAGGTAATAAATTCAAAATAGATAAATATTAGAATAAAAAGGCATATAAAATTATCATATTTTTATTGGAAAAAGAGATGAGTAATAAAATACAAAAAATAAAATTGTGGATTGCATAAGAGTAAATGTTATAAAATTTATAAGTACAATTTTTATGATATATTTTTTAAAAAATTAAAAAAAAATTATTACTTTACATATATATATATATATATATATATATATATATATATATATATATATATATATATATATATATATTAAAAAAGGGTTATATTGTAGCATAAGTACCCATTGTTATTAGTATATATAAAATATTTGAACATATATAATTTATAGATTAAATATGTTTAATTAATTTTAAGCAATAAAATTTCACTTTGTGATTTTATTGGTGGTCGTCATATAGTTTACCTTGGTACTACATTTGATTGCCATGTGCACACAAGTAAATAAGTTGTTTTTAATTTTATCTTTGAATGTAAAGATAAAAAAAGTCTCGAATGTAGTAAACATTAAATTTGGTCCTATATATTCCATCACATCTACATTGGGATTATGTTTTATAAATTTTATTTATATGTGTAGATGCACGTTGCAAGAAAATAAAGGAAAAATAATAAGTTAACATAAAAAATATTGTACAAGTAATAAATTATATAGTCTTATTAATAAAAAAATAGAAAATAAAATCATTGTTTATGTATGTGTATGTATATACTCATTTATTTATACTTTAGCAAAAACTTTACAAAATATAAAATATTTTTTCTAAGTTTCAATACTAATTATTGGTTATCGTCTATATCAATAGTATTAGTATCAATAATTAATGAAATATACATAAATACTCTCTCTCTCTCTCTCTCTCTCACACACACACACACACACATACTTATTTATTTATACTATGTCAAAAAAATTACAAAATATGAAGTATTTTTCCCAAATTTCAACTCTAATTATTGCTTGTCATCCATAACAATAGTATTATTGCCTAAATGACACCCACCAACAAATAATGAATACAAATTTTAGTCAAAATTAATTATTGAATGGTCAACAATAGCTTTATAAAAATATGTTAAGGTTCAATATTCATTTTTTTAGGTACATTTTGTAATCTTAAAATAACAATGGTAAATTTTTATTGTACCAATAAAATGCAATGAAAAAATAATCTTTTTGAATTAAAATTCATTTACTTTTTAAATATTGTTATAAACATTGGAAAATTAAAAATAATAAAGGTAGAATCTTATATAGCGGGCAAGGCCCTATAGATTCATCTCACAAAGAGACAAAAAAACATATTCCATTGTAAACAACCTGGTTTTTAATAGTGGTAGTTTGGGGGAAGTGGTGGTGTAGAGCAGTTTGGTAGCATATGATGCCATTTACCTCAATCAATGGTTACAAGTTTCATTGACCATGTTATTGTTATTTTAGTAAATTATCCATCATAAATGAAGGATTTTGCCTCTTTATGGATGCTTTGCAAGGGATAGCCACCATAGGGATAAATATTATGTGATGTTAAGCCCCTAAACCTATCGTCCTCCTCAAAATATCCAAATATACTGGCAAGATGATTATTATTAGTATTATTGTTACTACTAACCCCTCTGACGGCCATGAAAGGTGGATGATCCTCCATGTTGAAAAACTAGTGTTTTTGAAGTAACGAAGCATAAGAAGGCACTAATTGAGCCATAGGTTTAGTGCTTAAAATGCTTCTCTTATGATTCAAACAAGCGACCTACTACAAACCAAACATATTTCTATTGGATGAACATGCAAATAACTATTTAGATTGATGATGATGATGATGATGCCTGACAAAATAATACACCCCAAGTGGCCTTTCGTATCCATACGGTTATACATATGCCATATGATTATTCGTAGATGTCGTCACTACTGCCATTATCATATCTTCTTGCAATCACTTCTTTTGCTCCTACAATCTTAGCCTTTCAAGTTGTGCCATGCCAAGCCTTCTCTATAACTGCCTCTTTTACGTCATGACATTGATCTTCGCCTTCTTCATTGCCTTATGCAATCTTTGTTATCAACACGTCCAGGGTTCGAACCTCCCAAAGTATCATTTTTGTCCAACAACATTAACGTTGTTGCCATATCAAGCTATGTTCTTTTCTTTTCTTTAACTCATCACAAGAGCAATACCACCACCATTCTTTTTATATCAGCTATTTCAACTCAAGTGGAACTGCATTCCATTTCAGTCAAGGATTTCAACGGACTCACAAAGCCCCTCTGCACTTTCAACAGACTACAAATATGCATTTATCTCTATGTCTTGACATGACATATATATAATGTATATGTATTGTGGTCATGTTTTTTTTCGAGAGTACGAGTTGATTCACGTTTGTTTCCTGTGTTTAACAATTATATTGTCAAAGCAACTTTCTTCTATTCCATCATGAGTATCATTATACGTTGGCCGGTGCATATTTGAATTTACGTTATTGTGAATTGACAGTGAGGGTAGAGGGAGACCCACATTTAGTTGGTTAGTATAATTTATGATTGGTTTTGAGAGTTTTAATTGGGAATTAAATGGCAGGGTTAAAATTTTCAAAAGGGACAACAAACGACAACATTTACTGTCATTTTGACAAGTCATGGACGGTCTCTTTCATCCTTCCAATTGGTTGTTGTGGGTTGTTTTGTTGGGATCTTCACAACCATGTTTAGTCTTTGTTTATTGACCTAATCAATCTCCTATTAACTTTTAGTTAGGATATGTTAGAATTTCAGGAGGATTTTGTTTTGGTTGAAAATATTTATTCTTAATTAAATTTTCTTATTTTGGAATTAAAATTTTGTTAATTGTTATGATTCTTAATTCTTGTTACATAGATTTATATAATTCGAAAGCTTATTTCTTCTAAAATACAAATACTTAATAAATTTTTATTTATAGTGTTTTTTATTAGCCCACTAAATTGGCGCTGGGCCATGCTAAAAAATCGACAAATGTTGTATAAACAACTTAACAATCACGGAATCATTGCTATTCATACCTTTTATATATTATATAAGATAATATTTATATATATTTAATACATTATATAATCGCAAAACAAAAATATACAATTCCTCCGGCTTTCTTGGGGCAATTGCTAGTGGAGATACCTATGTGAATTATGTATGTCTCATACGAAATTTTTACATTTCTGGAGATGAATTTTTTACCACGCAAATGGCCAACAAAATTAATATCCGAAAAACCCTAATAACGCTGAGAACATTACGGGAAATCCCATTTATTCTAAACCGTGTTTTATCAACTTTTATTATTTATTGGCGGATGCTCCATGTCTGGTTTTAGCAGTTTACTGACATTAAAATAATGCAGTCCTTTCCAACTGTCACAGATATGCTTGCCACCTGCAAGGAAGTTCACTGTCGGTTTGCTTTATCTCCGTCTTTTCGTTGAGGGAGCTGAAAAATAAATGTAATTAAAAGACGATATTGAAAGGCATTCAAGCACTTGCACTGAATTGACTGGGCTTAGCTTCGCTGTCAATTTGTTTTTATCTCCGTCTTTATCTTGCTTTGCATTTTTATAAAAAAAAGCATCTATCAATTCGAAGTTCTCAATGAAAATATTGGTCTCCTTCGAAGAATCTTTTCAGCTGCAGCGATTACTGAAATCAGTTTGACTTGTCGACACCTTACTCGTTAAAATGTTCATCTAAACCACGCAACTTTGTAAAAGATAGAAGTGGTTTAAGAGTAGCAAGCTAGACCACTTTCATTCAAATGTATTTCTTGGAAACTCATTCGGGGACTATTCGTGGATTGAAAGGTCAATTCAAAGAGAAAGTACAAGCTCAATGAAGCTAAATAGTAACACAGTGGAGCTGCCATTTAAATGTCTAATATCAATGTCATGGCTCAAACTGTTAATTCAAACCTTTTCTTTCATAAAGTTATTTATTAGTGATAGCATTTAGTTTCTTGTAAACAGTACTCTGCAAACTACTTAAGATTTTTTTTTTAATTATTTTTAAAGAAGATGTATATTTGCTAAACATAAAGGTGTTGTTGTCTATAATGATCTCCTTACAATCTTTGGACATTGTTGTCTTGGAAACAAATTATTATAGACTTTAATATTTTTATAATATTTGGACATCGTTGTTTTAGAAACAAATTATTATAGATTTTAATATTTTTTATATTATAGTCATTGAATATTTTAAGCAATAAATTATCAATCATTTTTGGAAGACTAGATGTATTATTGTTTTTATAAATTTTGTATTTCATAAACTTTAAACTAATATTACTTTACAAATGCATAATACATACAAATTACTTCAAAAAGCTTTTACTCTCAATGTTAAATTGGTTCACAAATAATAAAAAATGAAAATAAAATGAGTAAGCTTGAAACTGATAAAGTGAACAACTTCAAATTAAATAGATATTTAAACTAAAAAAATTCATATGTAATGTGCATCTGTAAAATATTGGGGTTCAGTCACCCACTAGATGTGGATAGATTGGAAGCACACCTGACACCCCTTTCCACTAGTACAAACCCAGGTTAGGTTATCAATGCCTTTCTCCTTAGTATATTCAAGTGGATATTTTGACTTCTCATTTGAAGGTAACTCCTCTTAGCAAATGTATTATGCTAGACTAGTAGTCACATGCGCATTATTCCTCTCGCACTCTCTAACATTCAACCTGCAATTCTTCGCATAAGCCTATCACATGAGTTTGGGTGTGCATGCTCACCCAAGGCATAGAGTGAAGGCTAAACTAAGTCAAAGGTAGTTATGTGCAATGCGAGTGAGGACATTGTCTTATGTGTTGCATTATGAGCACACGGATGCTATCATACATGTTGTTTGTGGCATGCACCAATGTCTTGAGTGCTTTGAGTCTTATCTCATCAATACAAGGTAATAAATGAACATGGATGTGCACAATTACACAGAAAAATATTCTACTCAGATATACATCCTCTCATTAAAGAAGAGACTATTTTAAACAAGGTAACAATGTTCTTTGAAAGCCACAACTGATTGCACAAATATATTAAATTAATAATAACCATTATATTAAAAGTCATGATTACAAAGTGCCCATAATGCTTATAATAACTCAGACTATCACAACTTGTCTTAACTCTACTTAATACTATTTATTTGGTTTACTACTTCTCTAGAAGTATTTTGGCAAACTTTATATAAGGACTCATCACCTCTTTCTGCAGATCACCTACCTTACTTTTATAGGCTTCCAAAGGGTCCTATGTGTGACTAGTGTTGGAACACAACTATCTACTGAGAGGGGGTGAATTAGTAGATCAACTAAAACTAGTACTTTATTACCTTTTAGAATATATATATATATATATATATATATATATATATATATATATATATATATATATATATATATATATCATGCACATATAAATTCACATGACACCAAATTTATACATGAAAATTCCATTGGAAAAAACCACAATGAGAATAGCTATTAGAATCTATTGTTCTAATCCAGCCTCATAGTCAAAACCTCACTGGTTACACATTTAAGGGCACCGACCCTAAGGAGACACCAATCCCCTAATTTAAGAGCACCCACTCTAAGGAAGCACCAACTCCCTAACTAACCACTTACTCAGCTTAATCTCACTGGTTATAATGTTTAAGGGTACCAACCCTAAGGAGACACCAATTCCCTAACTGAGCACCAAATTAGTTTGTTTGATGGCACCAACCAATCATATCTCTATTGAGCTACAACTCCAATTTACAAAATAGATTCATAAATGAATCTAGATCTAACTCTCTGTTACAATTCTAATATGTAACTAATCATTCTTTGCACATTATCTCTGTGTGCCTTTCTTCCTATCTACCCCTTTGTCTATGTGTTTATATATATCTAAATTGACACACTTCATCTCTCTCTGCAACCTCTTCTTCTCCCCTCTACCCTCTAGTTCTGTGTCTATATATTTTCTATTTGACACTATCCAACTATACCAATAGCTTCATCTTTAGAAACAATAATAGCTCCAATAGCATTTTCTTGTATCTTAGATGTCATATATATAATCATTTAATCTAGGTCTTTGTATATTCTCTATGTTCACACTTACTTACCTACACATCACACTCTGTTCTGGATTTAGTTCATTATTTATTAAACTATAAGTTTCCTGCATCTAGAACTTATGCACCACTGCCATAATTCCTGGTCTCATTACTATTTTCAAAATTTGTTGGCCTCTAGTTTTGATGCACATGCATATTTACATATATTTGATCAATTACAACAATCAAATTCACTGTCTTTGTCATGATTCATGGTTTACTTGCATGTTCCTTCATGTTCTAATCCTTGACCATTAGGATGATCATAAATTTAAATCTTTACTTTTGATCTTAACTTTGGCTACATGATATAATAATCCTCATTCAATTTCCTCATCTTTAAACTGCATTCATTCAATCAATCTATGATAGGCTCACACACTCCATTGGATCCCTGTACAATTTCAAACTTTAATTATTCAACATTAAAACTCATCCATTGATCTTCCTGATTTGAGCTCCCATGTGCCATTAGATATTCAAACTAGCATGATCTTTACTTATATCTTGTTGTTAAACATTGACCTCATTATCCCATCTCACTACTTCCTAAGTCTTTGGATCGCTTACACTCCGTTGATCTTCTCAAACTTGCTTGATATTTAACTCACCATTGTGTCGATAAACCTCGAGCACTTTATCCCATTGAGTCTATTCACTTAGTTGGATCTCCTTTACATGATCACCTACTCACTGTCAAATCTTTTGATAAGCTTGATCTTTATCTTTGCTTAGCTCTCAATAATGTGACACTTGGCATTAACATGTGGCTTTTACACATAAATGTCAATTATTACTATTGAAACACTTGGTAATCCTGCATTATTCATTGACCTTTTGACTTTAAATTGCTTCATATATTTACTATACAAGTTCCATGATTATGATAGTTGTCACTAGCACATTTACTTGGTGGAGCCTTTGATAATTTGACTTTGCTATGCTTTGTTAGATCTTCAACGTATAATTAAGTACTAGCTATTGATCAAGATGGGACAAATATAAATTCTAATACTTAGGAAATATTAAGTCTTTTAATCACTACTCGACCCAGTAATTACTAGGTCACAAGGGGCTAGTTTTACAATGATGACAAAGGCTTAGGTTATAACTTAAGCTACTGAGTCAAGGCTATATCCAATCAACATCAAAATAAAAAATCTTGTAAATGCCATTAATTAAACCCTTATTTTTTATTTTGGAAATCCTATAATGTTTGAGAGTAAAGAGAATTAAATTTTAGGTTCAACACTCTTCATTTGAACCTGCTAACCATATATCTAGGATGCTCATAAAAACCCCATAACAAATCTTCTATTTATTTCCTTTGCAAATGCCCATAAATGGTATTTATAAAATCATGACAACTTTGTAGGACCTTGTGAAAATTTGACCAAGTATGGGGACCAATTCAATATGCTTGGAAGGCTAACTTTGCACCTATATAACTCTTTTTGTACTTAGTCACATGACCTTCAATTTAGCACATCAGATCCCCTTACATAAGATATTCCATCCATATATCCATTTTATCCTAAAGCTTTCATACGTGAAAGATATTACATCATAAAAATTCCTTCCCAACTTTTTCTTGCAACCTACAAATTTCAGTAAGTGTTGGAAAACACAGTCAAAATGTCTAGTATCCCAACTTTGCTCAAGCATATATTTTGTCACCCTATGTCACGTAACCTAAGATTTACCATGTAAAAACTAAGTAAAAAAAATGAACAAACCCATATGATCATTTTATCTTGACACCTCTTTATGTACGAACAACTACCTCGTCAATATGATTACTTGGATCTGCTAAACCCTTTTGTAAATTTGGCTAAAGTATAAGAACTCAATGAATTATGTCTAAGTAGCCAACTTTGCATCCCCATATATTCTATTTTGATTCATTACATGACTTCAAATCTGGTGCATAACAATAAGGGAGTAATGTGATCATAACCATATGACCAACTCTCAAAGACTTGTCCACATGTGGCAATGGTGATGTTAGAAAATTACCTTCTCAGATTTTCTTGTCATAGACCCAAAATGTCTAGATGATCAATATGAAGAATCAGATTAATTTTACTCATGCATATAAGCATTCCAATCATCCTTGACCTCTGATAGGATCCCTTACACATCTTCAAATAACCATATTCATCCCTAAGCATCAATAACATCCTTAATGCCAATGATCTCCCTTTTGACATTAATGACAATCAAATTACCAATAACTAGTGGATAAAATTCCACCACTTAATAGTTATTGTGTTGTTTCTACACTTGAAATTTAATGCTCTGGTTTGATTGAGGTTATCTACCTCACCTCTCATCATTTCTTTTCAACTACCTATCAAGATTAGTTTTCAATCATAACTTTCAATGTTTACTTCGTGATCTCTATTGTGGTTTCTGGATACACATAGTTTCATTTGTCATGATCCTGTTAGTTTGTAATTTAATGCACATGGACTTGATATTTATGAACTCATGCCTACCTTACTGGTATACTTTTTTTTGTGTGTGTATGTGGATTAGGTTATTTGATGCACAATATTGTACACTTCCTTGGGTTATTGGCATCATGTTATCCTTTCACTAGTTGCATATGCTCTAATATGTGGTTGTACTTATGATATTTCTAGGGTTAACATCACCCCACACTAACATGGTTGTTCCTCCTTAGATAACCCATTTATTTTTTTAGCTTGCTTTCATTATTCAATCCAACTATTTGTGAACATCCACCATAGGAAACTTCTTTGTCTAAACTTATCATTTTCGGGAATATCCTATATTACATGCCTCTTTTCGATTCACTTTCCATTTTTTCTAGTAAGTAAAATATGACACTTTTCCTCAACTTTCCTAACACCAACACTAGAGATTCAAACTCACACTCTAATATATTATGTGGAATGACATGGGTTCATCTTCATACTGACCCCTGTAAGATATTTTGCATCTACCCCCTTTATTTCTTATTGAAGTGATTTCATATGCACCTTTCATTCTTATGCATCAACTCCATCTCTTATTTTTAGTGTGCATGCATTTCACCCTACTGCTTGTAGGTCTAAATAAACAACCTATCCATCTCTATTGGCTTTCAATTGTTCTCTATAAGTTGTTGTGTAAGCTACCCTAAAATAATCAAAATCCACAATATATAAAAATTGTCATATAGCTAATGTTGACTAAAAATTTTCTATTTCTACCTGAAATATGATTAAACTCTGAAAAGGTTGCATGCATTTAATAAAGGAATAAAGTCCCATAAATAATGGGAAATTGAAACTCCATACTTTATTTAATAAATAAAGTGCTTATAAAAAATAACATGATCTTCAACCAAATCCATGACCATGTAAAAAAATGAAAAACCCCACGTAGAAGAAAAGAGGGAGCATTGCATGCTTTAAAAAAAAATTAATGCCAAAGTGAATGGTAAGTGGATAAAGTTTAACAAACATCTCTCATGGATTTTGCCCCCATCCAAAGTTAATGAAATTTCCACATGATAAGTGGGTGGTAAAACATGCATGGTATTAAAAAAATATTTCCCACTTTAATAAACAAACCCATGTAAAACCATCCACACTAAAGTGGGTATCCATGTGGGGAAAGGTAAGTAATAATGATAAAGTGGAGAGGATAATGTTTATTTAAAATATCTTCTAGTAATACCAAATTCCATCTAGGTGGAGAGGGAATAAAGTTTTATTTTTGAGACTTAGGCAAGATTAAAATATCCAATGAGTTAATAAAATCATAAATAGAATAAATTAAATTGGGATTTAATTAAATTTTGATTTAATATCTTATGATTACTAAAAACTATAATTAAATAGGATATTAATAATATTATAAAAAATGGATGAATTACGGTAGGAATAATTGGATAGGTGGAAGGAATAATGAAAAGATATTTTGGAATATCTCAGTGAAATTAATATAATTATATTACAAATTAATAACATTGGATGTCGATTAGTTATGAAGAATGTGGGTAAATGTCCGGTTTGGTCCCACATCTGCAACATAACACCCATTAGCAACATAAAATAATTTCAATATAAAAAGTAATTGTGTAAACTCTTTATATTTTTTCCACTTATTGATTTGTTCATTATCACAGTTGTCTTTTCCACATTTTTCCAAACCATAAAAAAATCACCTAGATCAAACCTCCCCAATAAGAGGCTTTTAGTCTCCAAAAGTCCAAATAATCCAACTGACCCAAAAGATCTTTGTAAGTTCTCTTCTTACTATTGAAGAATCTTATTGCACTACTTCCAAACATACAGGAGCAAAAAATAGCATATGAAGGACTTATCAAGTCAATCTATCAAAATAACATAATAAAACTCCATTTGAAAAAAAAATCAATGAAATAAGACATTATAAAACTTCCCTATAATAAGTTAACTATCCAACTGAAACTGTAACCTGATTATGGAGAGTAAAACAAACTCTTTATCTATTCTACCAAACTGACATGTTACCCAAAATAGTCACAACATCTGGCAGATTCTCTCAACCTCTGCACTGCATAAAGGCCAAGGTGTTCTCCTTGTTATCAACATCCCACAAGGTGAATCAAATGTTGCATCTTAAACAGTGTCGTAGATCACCTTTGTACAAAAATATCCTATAGGACTTGTAATAAATTGAACATCTGTATACTTGTATTTACAAATGTTACCTAGGATATATTGGGACTTATACATATAAGTATTAAAATGTGCAATTAATTTATCTATCTTAAGGTTATAAGTGTATAATACATTAAATAATAATTAAGGGAAATAGATGTGATAACCATCTTAGAAACAACATAGTTAATTGTTGTGATCTAAAAAATTGATTATCGATCCTTTCACTATCCCTGTCAAACTCCTATGTCAACTTGGAGAATTTTCATAATAAGAGCTTCTTTACAAACTCACAAAATCTGCAAGTAACTATAAGAAAATATCATATAAAGATGAGGATAAAACCAATAATTTTAAACCTATCTTGAGGTTTCCTTCACCATTGACTACTCCCTAATTCATACCTCCACACCCATCCAAACTGAGTTAGTTTCCCAAAAAACTTGTCACAATAGAAAACTGAAATAGGAGATAGAAAATATCTTCAAAACACAACTTTATCAAAATTAATTCCCTAGACCCAATAGTTAGAAATTCTCTAAAAATAGTGTTGAAGATAAGCTAAGAAAATTATGCAATACTATAGATATGTTTATCAAAAATATCCAATTAAACCATTTTATACATAAGGGTTGTTTCCTCTTCCTAGTTTCCAATAAATTGAATAGGAAGTGTCATCTTATAAATTCTATTCACTAAGAGTTAGATGATCCATTTAAATTTTCAAAGGAATTAAAAATATTTTATAACATAAACATATTCTATTCCCAAAGCAACCTTACATACAGGATTCAACCAAACATGTGCAAGCATAGTTACGTTTGAGAATAATTTATACCTCTGAAGAAACTATGAACTACACCTACTGAGTACTGGTTGACATATTGTTGGTGTCTAAAACAAATTCCTATTTACTTCTAACAACTCTTAACAATGTTGTGAAACATAAACCAGCTTATGAACCAATTAACAACTCAATCCATAAAGTGCAAAAATTTGTCCAGTATCCTGAACAATGCCTAATTGCCATTTTCATATCTTACCATGGAACTAGTCTTTTCACTTGTTTCTATAGGTTTCCAAAGTACGATTATTAGTCTAAAAATAAAATCTACACAACTGGTTATCAAAGATCAAAAGATTGTATCAATACTAATATAAAATTAGATTTCCATCATACCTTAATCTACTCTCTATGTAAGAATAATATACGACTACAACTAATTCCTCTTGGATATGCATCATTGAAAATTCCTTGCATTTTATCTAAATTAATACCAAGATAGAAATGATAATACTTTCACAACACCATCTCACATTTTAAGTAACCATGTTTTTTTCATCATCTATTTTGATCATGTAGGGCTATTGGTTATATAACTTTGGCTATTGGAAGCTTGTTTTCTTCTAGCAAATTGAAACACCTTCCAATTTTCCTTTGCACTGACCAACCTGCATAATCAACTCAAAAAAATAACAATACCAAAATCTAATATCCAAAACAAACTCCAATTTGAAGTATATCTAGCAACTAAAGCTGATCCCTGCATTCCCCTACTCTGATACTAAAAATGATATAAAAATTGGGTTTATCTTTTAGATAAATCAAATAATTTTTAAAATCAGATACTAAAATTCTCAATTCCTCAATGTTAAATAGAATTGGATGCAAAATTCTCAATTTCCTGATTAAAATAAATAGAAATTGAATTTATAATTTTAGAAATGAATATGAGTGGATGAAAACTTTGAAAACTCATTTTTGAATCAAAACTCTTATTTTCAAATTGATCTGTGAACAGTAATTAGCCTCTTGTTAATAAATATTATTTTATTCAAAATGGATTTTAAAAATATAATAAGTCATTTTCCAAAATTTATTAAAAAGGAATTGACTTTTAAACTCTGAATGTGAATTTGTCTGAACAATTTTGATTATGAGTATTCTATAAACTCATATAAATTTATTGTTCAATGAAAAACATTCAATTCACATTTTTATCTCTCAAATAGTCTCTCAATTAATTTTTAGTAATTAGATTATAAATACCAATAATAATTAAAAATTGATATATTGATGAAAAACTAAAACAATAGAGACAAGAGATTATTTACGAGGTTCACCAATTGGCTACGTCCCTGAGTTCATTTGAACCATTCCATTATAAAAAGATGTAAATACAAAATTTGAAACTTACATCCCTATATGGATTAAGGAAACTTGTAGCTCTATGTGAGATGAAGGACTCATCTACATCACATAAAACATTCTTATCTTCAACCAAACAATATCTGCAAATGCTTATAATTCTCTTGTATGGGATATTAATTCTCTCAACATGAGAAAATAATACTCTCAATGTATTTTGTAGTCATATAAAATGTGAAAATTGGTAACTTAAGTGTGGGTAATAACACTCAACTCATAGGTCCCTCTTGCTTTCTCTCATGACCCTCATAGGCTTCTTTTCACTGATTCCCAATCATTTGTAGCCTTCCAAACCTGATCCCAACTCGGTTGGACTAATTTTTCCATGATAAATCCATCTCCCCAGGTCCTATCAGCTAAGGACAATAACACCCAACTTGGACTACAACACCAGTGCCACTACTATCTACTTTTGGCACTCCTATACAAATGCATTTTTAGCCCCAACGGTCAATTCCTTTTAGTTACCCATCCTTCTCCTTGTCAACATAATGTGAACACATTCAACCCATGACTAATAGATCCTTATAAAAGTTCATTGAAATTTCATTTAGAAAGAGTTGGCAATTATCACTAAGCAAACAAGACTACTCAGATAATCTTCCCTATTCTCTGCCTATATCTATCCAATATATTTACAAGCTTATCCAAATCCTTACACTAGTCTCTAACCACCTCAAACACATCTAGTTTAGAATTTTGCATATTCATGCATACTATTTCACAAAGAACATCAAGTGGGAGTACTAGATATGGCTTGATCCCTCTTCAAAGTATTGATATGTAGGTAGCATGCCCACACAAGGGGTGTGGATACATGTTCAATGAATCTTACCCACACTAACCCCCTTCTTTCACAAAGCTTGTCAAAGTATAAAAAATCCTAGGGTTTGAAGATAAAATCATCTCGTTAGAGAGTCCCACAGACATCCAATAGTTCAAACTTCATAAGCAGGGTCACATAGGCACAATGAACAAAACCAAGAAAGCTCAAATCTTCTAGAAAATAGTGGCAAAAGTGGATTACAACACTAGTGACACTAGTGTCCTATTTTGGTGCTCCTATCCAATCATAAAATGAACTCTAGATCCTAATTTATGACACTATCTCAGTCTTTCACAATGAATTTTAGACCCTGTAACAACCGTCTTAGTCAGTTTCTAGCTAAGTCTTTTTTTCTCTTCTTTATTTCTATTTTTAGAAAGATTCAAATTATAATCAAATTATAAAAACTAGTAGCTTAATTATTTCAATTTTATTTACTAATTTTATTACTCTAGAACCTTAACTAAATTAAGATTAATACACCAATATTCTTAAAACTATTAAATCATTTGGTGAACCCGACTTACTTCATTTGCACATAAAAACCCTAAAAACCCTAGGGTACATTTCCTACTAATTTTTCCTATATTTTTTTTGATTTTTTACATACATAATAAAATTAGAAATTATCATTAAGTTTTAAAATTTCATAGTATTTTTAAAATAATTTTCTTTCAAACCCTAGTTGCCCACACTAAGTCTCGGTATTTTTCCTACATTTTTCTAATTTTTTACTTACATATTTAAATCAAAAATTTGCATCAAAATTTAAAATTCCTTTGTAATTTTTTTAAATAAAATTCCTTTGTAATTCAAAACCCTAGTTTCATGTAATCACTCCTATTTTCTTCTTGAAGTATCACCTTACATCTAAAATCATATTTCAAAAATGGATCTCACTTATTTTTAAATATTTCTTGTATTTTTAGCAAATAATAAGGAAACCATACTTGGCCCTATCATGTACATGAATGATGAAGTTTACCATATGTTAATACAAAGCTTCATTATTTGATTTTCATGCCTACTTTTCATAATATGGGACGATATTAATAAATTCATTATTAAACATAGTAAAATACCTCTCCTTCAAAGCACAGTTTACTTGTCTTTAATACAAGGTTTCATCTCTTGATTTTTATCTTTCATATGGAAAATTTTTCAAGTTTCTCATGCTAAAAAAAATAGAAATGTCATATCACATGACAAAGTTTCTTATGCATTCACACACAAATTCATGCTTTATATCCCTTGCTTTCTATCTCATATGGAAAAAGATTCAAATTTATCATGCTAAGCACATTAGAAATGTCATAACACATGCCAAAGTTTCTTATGCATTCATGCACAAATTCATACTTTCTATCCCTTGCTTTCTATCTCTCATATGGAAAAAAATTCAAAATTATCATACTAAACACATTAGAAATGTCATAGTGTTGACCATTTTTTGCCCAACAGGCCAAAAATCGGTCCCCTCCTGTCCCTGTTGTTTGAGGCCATTTCATTTTTTTTGATTTTGCATGAATCTGTTCATTTCTACAAATTCTACATAATTTCTACAGACTCTGCAGGCCTAAATCTATGGACTCGGCAGGTTAGTCCTTTGGCGCGTGGAGAATCAGTTCAAAGAGTTCTGGGTTTTACAAAGCTTCTTCAGGCTCTAGTCTAAAGAAAATCACAAGAAAATTTGGCATCTTTAAACCATTAAACCCATTTAATCGGTTCAAGTTCAACACTCCATTCAATCAGTTCAAGTTCAACGGCTTAAGTTCAATGTTCGGTTCAATACAAAAGGTTCATCGGGCTTGGCTTTCGGTTCATCGGTGCACTCCTTTGAACCTTGAACCATTGAACCAAATTTTGGTTCAACGGCTTCGATTCAATGGAAAAGGCTCAATGTCAACGGTTCAATAGAGTTTATCGGCCTTCATAACTACTGGCGCGCTTAGGTGAACCGTTGAACCAAATTTTGGTTCAACGGGTTCGGCTCAAAGGAAAAGTTCAATGAAGAGGTTCGTCAATCTTGGTTCATGCAAGGAGTTCAATGGTTTATTTCATACTTAATCGGCTTTTATGTCCTTTGGCATCGGTGCGCAATGCTTGAACCAAACTGTTGAACCATTTTTGGTTCAACGGGTTCAGTTCAAAGGCAGGGTTCAATGAAAAGTTCAATGGAAGGGTTCAAAGGTTCATCGGTGTGCTCGGTTGAACCATTAAACTGTTGAACCAAATTTGGGTTCACCGCCTTGGTTCAACAGGCCGGTTCAACACATGGTTCAAGGGTATGCCCTTAAACCGAAGGGAAGTCATAGTCAAATGACCTTTTCAAAGGGCTAACACTTCAAGGACTTTTCAAAGATTCAGGCATGGTTCATTTTAATTCAAAGGTTCATCAGCTTTTGTTCACTCCCCATCGGCACGCAATGGTTGAAATTTGAACTGTTGAACCAAATTTTGGTTCAACAGGTTCAATTCAAGGGTCTACCCCAAGCAAGGGATCTTCAAGTCTAAAGCACCCTTTCAGAGGGCAGACACTTCATATTCCAAAAGATTTGGGCGCACCTCAAAGTAGCAAAGGGAAGAAAAGGGAAAGAATTTTTGTAGACAATTTGTCCATATAAATGCATAGCCAAAATACAAAGTCAAAGCAGAAGAATTTCCATGGACATTTTGTCCACGGAAAAATACAGCAAAGCCACATAGACCTAGGGAAATTGTTCTCTAACAATTTACCCGCGGGAGCCCAGGAGGACTTAACCAAGGCAGAAAAGCCGCAGGTGCTCGAGGAGATGCCACATGGACCCGATGATGGCCGTGAGGTTGTCAAATTTAAAGGAATAGGATACCCATTGATATTCAAAGTATGACAGCCACAGAAATGTCAATTTTAGCAAAATGGAATAACCGTTTGTTTTCAAATGGGAAGTGCTAGCCAAGAAAGAGCTCAAAATGTAGTGACCTGCCAGTATGTTCACCCAAGGAGCCAAGCGGCCAAAAAAGACAAATTTCAAGTGACAAGCAGAGTGACAAGGCAAAGAGTAGTCAACTAGTCCAAGTGGCATAAACAAGGTAATTTATTGCCTAATGGTGTGAATGACAAATGAGCAGAGCGACAGGCAGGTGATGAGTGAGAAGTTAAGTCTGACTAGTGCAAATTGGAGAAGTGACTTTGGCAAGTGAAATAGTGCCATCGAATTGATCATTTTGAATGATAGTGGCCAACAGTGAAACTACTTTCTCTATTTTACATTAAATTGGAAGGCAAACTGTGTAAGTCATCCAAGTAGGGAATGTAAGTCTCGAATAGGCAAAATGAACAGTCCATTTAATTCTTGGAGTGACTTGTTCTCTTCATGAAAGGACACGTATGCCACTTGTAAAGAAGGAGTGCCAAATGGGCCTCTTTACTTCTCATATATATTGTGGACTTGGTCATTTTGTAATCATCTTTTCACAATTTTACAAGGTGCAACCCTACTAAAATTTCTACCTGAATCTATAAACACAGTTTTACCTCTTCTTGGATAAATATCTTATGTATGTCTTGAGTGTTGATTTGTGTTCAATCATTGTCTTTGATGCTCTCACAGGTTTAACATCAACACACCAGCTATCTACAAGGTGCCATCTGTAGTTGATAGGAGAAGAGTTCTATTTTGGAGTGCAAAATAGAGGGGATTATCTACAGAGTGCTTCTTATAACACCTTTGGATGAACCTCCTTTTATGTATCTTTCATTTTTACCTCCCTATCAAGTTTACAGATTGCTTCTTCTATCAAGGGTGCAGTATATAAGTGTGTTTTCTTTGATTTTGAGAGTGGGTATGAAAGGATCATACTGTTTTGGTGTATCACCTCCTTAGAGTAGGTTTATTTTCCTGCATTTCTTCTCCTTTTCCATTCCCACCTTTATTATAGCTGTATATATATGCCTATCTATATTTTGCACTGCTTGAAACAAACAATGATACATCAAAGGGAGCTATCCCTTAACTAGAGACTCTCCTCTCTTGCTTCACTGTCCCACAGGTGAGAGAGGAGTTTCCATGTTGCGAGGAGAAGGTAGGAACTGGTTTTCTTACCATTGGGTGCAATTTCCTGCATCAACAATTTTGGCACGCCTAGTGGGACCTTCAGTTTGATAATTTAGTGAAGTTCAAGATTGATGCTGGTCCTGATACAGCCATTTTAAGTCTTCTAGCATCTAGCGACTCCACTAATGAGAGCTTCAGTTTTATATTTTAAAAACTAGTTTCTTAATCTTGTATGCTTAAGGTCACCACAAGGTCTACTTCAAGAGGGGTCACTTTTGATTTCATCAAGTTACCTTTAAAATCTAACAATTTGAAAGTACCCATCCTTATCCATCAATCAATCCTCCTAGTCTTGTTGTAAGAGCCACATACACAGCTCAACCCCAGTTACAGCCGACCCTAACCATGACACCGCCTTTTACAGCTTTTCATGGTGAGAGCCCCTTAAATATCCCATGCTATGATCCAATTCCAAGAACAGCTCTAAATAATGTGCCTTCTTTCGATGGAGTGGGACCTATTACAGCCATTGAGGATATTAAGAATATTGCCAACCTTTGCAATATTCACAATATAATAGAAGAAAATATTGCCATCAGACTACTGGCACTGTCTCTTAAAGGCAAGGCTCTTGATTGATACGGGACCTTGCCTGTGAATTCCATACATTCCTAGAATGAATTGGGCACTTAGTTAACTAATCATTTTGGGGAAAAGGGTGATGGCCTCTCTCTTGCTGAGCAACTGACGACCATAAAGAGAGCTCCGCATGAGCATATGCAAGACTTCAACACACGCTTTCAAAAGACTTGGGACAGAATTCCCATCCTGGTAAGACTGACCCCCAGCTACGCTTTTTTATACTATTTAAAGGAGTTAAATAGTGATATTGTTGTGATTTTCTAATCTATGGGAGAACATATATTGCTAGCTGCTTATGACATTGCCATATCAGCTAAAAATTGCTTGGTTCAAGCTAGGAAAATCACCCCTAGGCCTCACATGCCACTTTTCCCAGAGTCACTGCCCCTGATCCAGGCTATTGCTCCCACAATTGCTCCCTTGCCTATCATTGAGAAACTAGCTACTGCTCTGTCAAATGAATTAAGTGAAGTTAAAATCTTGTTGCAAAACATGTCAAACAAATTTGTTGCCCTTAAAAGGTAGCAAGCTCAAAGTAACAGGCCAAACCAAGGATATCAACAATCTAGCCAAGCCCCTAGACCCCCCTTTCAAAATTATAACCAAAATCAGGGGTAGCTCACTACAACTAGGCCATTTCAAAACTACAACGCTGGTCCCTCTTCATCATCTAGGGCCATGGTGCCTATTCAAAACAATTTAGTACAAGAACAGTCAAGCTGTTCGACCATGGGATATGGTAAAGAATAGGCCATCTATAAAAATAAGGTGATGAACTATTTTCAAAATGTAGACAACCAAACAACCGCTCAACCTCAGGCCTTTGAGCCTTTAATGCAGCCTAACATGAGTAACAATTAGGCTCAGCCTGATTCTACCCTGATGAATCATTTGGAAGAAGATTTTTATTCAGTAAGTTATGTGGGTGCTGCAAACAATCAGGCTAATTGTGTTGTAGCCAACATGAGGTTTAAGAGAAGGGCAATGGGAGAAGCCCAGGCTACCACTTAGGCATCAGTAGCACCTCCTCCATCACACTCTAATGCAATTGCCCCAAATTTCAGGCAATCGTCTATACCTTCAGCCCCTCAGCCTGCAGTTCAGCTTGGAATCAACCCCAAAGAAAACTTAAGGTGTGGTAGTCCTTAAATAAATATAGTGGATCAGATGAAGAAGCAAAATATGAATATCTCTTTATGGGATGGGTTGTCTCTTCCAGGCCAAAAAGATGTGTTAAAAAGGGAATTGAATGAGCTAGATTGTCAAGCTATCCCAACCAGCACTGATAATGTCTTGATGACAAATGGATAGCCTTCCACTTCAGGACAGGTGAAGAAGGAAGAGAAGACTCCTCCTTTCTATGTATCCTTGGTCATTGGGGACTTCTTGGTGCATAACTGCATAATTGACAGTAGGGCCAGCACCTCAGTGATGCCCAAGTGCATTGCTATAAGATATGATTAAAGTACCAAGAAATGAACAAAGGAGTCCTACAGCTAGATGGGACACCTGCAAAAATAGTTGGGATTGTGAAAGGCTTAGGCTTGACATTGCATGCTTGCCCAACTTTCTCAATTCCCCATGATATAATGGTAGTGGATGTTCCTTCATATTTCACAATTTGCTTATCTAGGGACTTCACGTCAAAGATAGGTGGCTATCTAGCAGTGAATTAGTCATATCTAGTTTTTAGAACCAAGTATGGGACCAAAGTGAAAATCAATTCTGAGCCACTCTACAAGGACCATCTAGAACCATATTCACCTAAGGTAGCAAAAGTCAGTTACACCATCATCGACCCAAAAGAGTCTCATACGGACCAATCTCCATCCTCTGCTCTTGAAGGAGTCGTAAACTTACTCTTGGATGAGTGGGGAAATGATAACTTTGAACATGATCCATACAAATTCATTGAGGAAACAGACCTTGGAGTCTATTGCATGCACGAGGAAGGTGCCTTCATGCCAAATTTAATGAAGGAAAGTGGAGAAGACCTTGGCCTATGGCAGCTATTTTTTGATGGTTCCAAGAGTAAAATAGGTGCTGGAGGTGGGGTGATGTTGGTTTCCCCTTCAAAGGAAAGGTACTTTTCTAGCTTTTCATTTCCAATTCTCTTGCACGAGTAATGTTATAGAATATGAGTCTTTGATCCATGGCCTTGAATGGGCAAGAAAAAGAGGGATTAGGGAGTTTCAAGTCTTGGGAGATAGCAAACTAATTGTAAATCAAGTAAGGGGCCTAAATCTGACCAAGAACTCCTTGTTGAAGTCTTACAAACATAGAGTTTGGGACTTGTTGGAGGATTTTCTTGCTTTTAACATTGCCTCTATTCCCAGGGAGCAGAACAAATAGGCTGATAGGCTGGAAACAATTAGTGCCCAATTCAACATTTCAAAGGAAATAAGTTGAGACTATGGTTCATGCCACTTGAAAGTGGTGGTTCGGACTTCAATCCTAGACAACATTGCAAATTGGTAGGTCTTCGAAAGTGACCAGTAGATAGCCTTCTTCCTACAAGAAGAAGCTGAGTTTGCAACACACAACTAGGTGAAACTACAGCAGTAATATGGCAATCAGATTGTCTAGTTAAAGAACAATAAACTCCCCAAAGGTCTGGTCACGCTTGAAAGCATTTTCAACAGAGATGACCAGTTAAGAAATGACAAGGTGCGCATCACTACCAAAGAAGAAAATTATGAAAGGGTCAAAATCTTCAAGGGCAAATTGATGGCGCTTGGCAAGGTCTGCACATTTTAGGAGAGGCGAGCTTTCATTCTGTTGTGTCAAGAATTCATTGATGTGTTTGCAGGGGATTACAGTGACTTGAAGGGCTTCGACCCAAGGCTTGCCCAACACACCATTGAATTGGAAGAAGGCGCCAGGCCAGTAACACAAAAGCAAAGGCCTATCAATCCTATAATTGAGCCCCTCATGCAAAGGGAATTGGCCAAATTGATTGAGTCTGGAATTATATTTCCAATCAAACATTCCTCATGGCTGGCCAACCTTGTTCCTGTCAAAAAGAAAAATGGGGAGATCAGGCTGTGTGTCAACTTTAGAGACCTTAATAAAGTCTCTTTAAAGGATCATTACCCCCTTCCAAGCATGGAGTGAATCCTTTAGAAGGTAAGTGGTAGTGAATGTTTCTCCCTCTTGGATTTTTATTTAGGGTATAATCAAATTCTAGTGCAAGGCTGTGACTAACACAAAGCAACCTTCACCACAAAATGGGGAATGTTTGCCTACAAGAAGATGCCATTCGGCCTATCCAATGCTGGTGCTACCTTTCAAAAAGCCATGGACATGGCTTTTAGTGGCTTGATAAATAATAATGTGTTATTATACCTTGACAATGTAATGGTATTCTCCAAGAAAGTGAGCCAGCACATGGGACACCTCAGGCAGATTTTTGAAAGGTGCAGGGAATTTGGCATCTCTCTTAATCCAAAGAAATGTCTGTTTGTTGTTCATGAAGGGAAACTCTTTGGCCACATTGTGTCTAAGGAGGGTTTGTCTGTTAACCCTGAGAGAGTTCGCTCTATACTGGAGATGTCCCTACCAAAACACAAGAAAAGTTTGCAGAGTTTCTTTGGTAGGATTAATTTCATTCAGAGATTCATTCTAAATTTTGCAGAGATAGTCAAGCCACTCACCCCTATGCTAAATAAAGGTGAGGATTTCAAATGGATAGCTAAGAGGAAACACAGCTTTGAGGCCATCAAGTAGGCCATAACTCAGGCTCCCACTTTGATCAACCCAGACTTCAGCAAAGACTTCAACCTCTATACCTTCAGCAATGAGGAAGTGATATCCGCCATGCTTACCCAAGCTAATAGTGATGACCTCGAGCAGCCACTTGCTTTCTTTAGCCAAGGGTTAGAGGACTTCAAATTTAAGTACACGTATGTAGAAAATCAAGTCCTAGCAGTGGCGTGGAGCCTAAAGAAATTTAGGCATATGTTGTCTAACAGTAGGATCCACCTTATGGTCCCACATCTGGGTGTCAAGGATTTCTTGACCCATCGAGATTTAAATGAAAAGAGGGCAGGGTGGATTACCAAAGTGATGGAGTATGACATAGATATCAAGATCACCAAGCTGGTGAGGGGAAGAGGCCTGTGAGAACAACTGGATGCAGACTTAAAGCAAGAAAGGAGAGACAACTTGTTAATCCATGATGCAACCACAGTGGAAGAACCAGCTATCATAGAGGATTAGAAGTTGGACATGAAGCATTTTCTTCTCACGTGTGAATGCCCACAGGGTCTTGATAAGACTGGGAGAAGGTATTTTAAACTCCAGTCCCTTCCTTATGTCTTGGTTGATGAAGTATTATTTAGGAGGGATTTCTCTGGGGTCCTCCTAAGGTGCATTGACCCAAACCAGGTTGATAAGGTATTGGTCAAGTTCCATGATGGGCCAGCAGGTGGTCACTTCACCCCTAGAGCTACAACAACAAAGATAATGAGAGCTAGCTATTTTTGGCCTACTCTTTTCAAGGAAACCCATGCCTTGGTAAGAAAGTGCCAGAAGTGTCAACTTTTTGATGGAAATCAGTGATTGGCTACCATGCCTCTATAGCCCATTCAAGTTGAGCAACCATTCATGCAGTGGGGCTTGGACTTCATAGGGATGATCAACCCTCCCTCTAGTGCTGGGCACAAATGGGTCCTAACTACTACAGATTATTTCACTAGGTGGTTGGAGGCCATCACTCTGAAAGAGGCAAATGAAAGTGCAATCTTGGAGTTTTATGAGGACCTGGTAATAAGATTTGGGGTCCCAGCCACCATAATCTTAGATAACGCTTTGGCTTTTCTGGGGACCAGAACAAGTGAATGGGTGCTGAAGTATGGCATATACCTCAGCACTTCATCAAATTATTATCTGTAGGGGAATGGACTGGCTAAGTCCAACAACAAAAATTTGATCAAAATCATAAAGAGAACTATGGAAGAAAATTAGAGAACTTAGCATGCCAAGCTAAAGATAGCTCTATGGGCCGACTGAATTACTCTAAAAAGAGCAATCAAAAATTCTCCATATATGCTCGTGTATGAAAGGGAAGCTAGGCTTCCCATCTCGCTTGAATTTCCAGCGTTGGATCTCTCCCACTAACTACAATTTGAAGAAGGAAATGGCCTAGAAGTTAGGTTGTGTGAGCTGATGGAACTCCAAGAGGTAAGAGATCAGGCTATGGCTTCCATGACCAGTCACCAACAGCAAGTAAAGAGGCACTTCAACAAGAAATCTTTGCTAAAAGATTTCACTAAAGGAGACATCATCTTAAAGTGGGACAAAGATCAAGCCAAGCCTAGAAAACATGCAAAATTTGACGTCCTATGGAGCGGTCCTTACATGATCACTCAGTGCAAGCAAGCATAATGTGTTCTAACTTTCCAGGTTGGATGGTGAAGAACTGCGTATCCCAATTAATGGGATACATCTAAAATGCTACCACTAATTTTTGGGTTTGCTTGTACATATTCTCCTTTTGTTTTCTTTTCCTACTTTCCCTAAGTGTTATTGCACAAGTTGTAGTTTTCTTAGCCTTGCATGTGTTTTCTTTTCCTCAGAGGTGGGTCTGCTCATTTTGGTTCTAAGTTATAACAGAGCTATTGCTGGTTCTCAAAGTTACTACTGACTCCATGCCCAATGGATTTTCAAGGCAACTAGATTCTAAGCATGGCAGGCATGCTTCCCCTATGAGTCACCAATCTATTGACCATTTTTTGCCCAATAGGCCAAAAATCAGTCCCCTCCTATCCCTACTATTTGAGGCCATTTCATTTTTTTTGATTTTGCATGAATCTGTTCATTTCTATGGACTCTACAAAAATTTTACGGACTCTACAAGCCTAAATCTACAGACTCAGTAGGTTAGTCCTTTGGCGCATGGAGAATCAGTTCAAAGAGTTCTGGGTTTTACAAAGCTTCTTCGGGCTCTGGTCTGAAGAAAATCACAAGAAAAGTCAGTGTCTTTGAACCATTGAACCCGTTCAATCGGTTCAAGTTCAACGCTCTGTTCAATCGGTTCAAGTTCAACATTCAGTTCAATGCAAAAGGTTCATCGGGCTTGGATTTTGGTTCATCGACGCGCTCCTTTGAACCTTGAACCATTGAACCAAATTTTGGTTCAATGGCTTTGGTTCAATAGAAAAGTTTCAATGTCAAAAGTTCAATAGAGTCCATCGGCCTTCATAACTACCGGCACGCTTAGGTGAACCGTTGAACCAAATTTTGGTTCAACGGGTTCGGTTCATAGGAAAAGTTCAATGAAGACATTCGTCAATCTTGGTTCGTGCAAGGAGTTCAACAGTTTATTTCATACTTCATCGGCTTTTATGTCTTTTGGCATTGGTGTGCAATGCTTGAACCAAACCATTGAACCATTTTTGGTTCAACAAGTTCGATTCAAAGGCAGGGTTCAACAAAAAGTTCAATGGAAGGGTTCAAAGGTTCATCGGTGCCCTTAGTTGAACCATTGAACCGTTGAAAAAAATTTGGGTTCAACAGCTTGGTTCAATAGGCTGGTTCGATGCATGGTTCAAGGGTATGCCCATGAACCAAAGGGCAGTCATAGTCAAATGACCTTTTCAAAGGGCTGGCACTTCAAGGACTTTTCAAAGATTCGAGCATGGTTCATTTCAATTCAAAGGTTCATCAGCTTTTTTTCACTCCCCATCGACGTGCAATGGTTTAACTTTAAATAGTTGAACCAAATTTTGGTTCAATGGGTTTGGTTCAAGGGTCTGCCCCAAGTCGAAGGGGATCTTCAAGTCCAAAGCACCCTTTTGGAGGGTGGACACTTCATATTCCAAAAGATTTGGGCACACCTCAAAGTAGCAAAGGGAAGAAAAGGGAAATAATTTCTGTAGACAATTTGTTCACGGAAATGCACAGCCAAAATACAAAGTCAAAGCAGAAGAATTTCCATGGACATTTTATCCAGTAGAAAATACAGCAAAGCCACATAGACCCGGAGAAATTGTCTATGGACAATTTACCCGTGGGAGCTCGAGAGGACTTAACCAAGGTAGAAAAGCCACAGGTGCTCGAGGAGATGCCATGTGGACTCGATGATGGCCACGAGACCATCAAATTTAAAGGAATGGGATAGCCATTGATATTCAAAGTATGACGGCTGCAAAAACGTCAATTTTAGTGAAATGGAATAATTGTTTGTTTTCAAATGGGAAGTGCTAGCCAGGAAAGAGCTCAGAATGTAGCGACCCACTAGTATGTTCGCCCAAGGAGCTAAACGGCCAGAAAAGACAAATTTCAAGTGACAAGCAGAGTGACAAGGCAAAGAGTAGTCAAGCAGTCCAAGTGGCATAAACAAGGTAATTTATTGCCTGATGGTGTGAATGACAAATGAGCAGAGCGATAGGCAGGTGATGAGTGAGCAATTAAGTTCGACTGGCACAAATTAGAGAAGTGACTTTGGCAAGTGAAATAGTGCTAGTGAATTGATCATTTGGAATGATAGCAGCCAACAGTGTAACTGCTTTCTCTATTTTACATTAAATTAGAAGGCAAACCATGTAAGTCATCTAAGCAGGAAATGTATGTCTTGAATAGGCAAAATGAACAGTCCATTTAATTCCTAGAGTGACTTGTTCTCTTCATGAAAGGACATGTATGCCACTTGTAAATAAGGAGCACCAAATAGGCCTCTTTGCTTCTCATATATATTGTGGACTTGGTCATTTTGTAATCATCTTTTCACAATTTTACAAGGTGCAGCCCTGCTAAAATTACTACCTGAATCTATAAACAAAGTTTTACTTCTTCTTGGATAGATATATTGTGTATGTCCTGAGTGTTGATTTGTGTTCAGTCATTGTCTTTGATGCTCTCACAGGTTTAACATCAACACACCAGCTATCTACAAGGCACCATCCACAGCTGATAGGAGAAGAGTTCTATTTTGGAGTGCAAAACAGAGGGGATTATCTACAAAGTGCTTCTTATAACACCTTTGGATGAACCTCCTTTTATGTATCTTTCATTTTTACCTCCCTGTCAAGTTTGCAGATTGCTTCTTCTGTCAAGTTTGCAGATTGCTTCTTCTGTCAAGGTTGCAGCGTATAAGTGTGTTTTCTCTGATTTTGAGAGTGGGTGTGAAAGGGTGATACTATTTTGGTGTATCACCTCCTTAGATTAGGTTTGTTTTCCTGCATTTCTTCTCCCTTTCCATCCCCCCCTTTATTATAGATGTATATATATGCCTATCTATATTTTAAACTGCCTAAAACAAACAATGATACATCAAAGGGAGCTAGCCCTTAACTAGAGACTCTCCTTTCCTACTTCGCCATCCCACAGGTGAGAGAGGAGTTTCCATGTTGTGAGGAAAAGGCAAGAACTGATTTTCTTACCATTGCGTGCAATTTCTTGTGTCAACACATAACACATGCCAAATTTCTTAATGCATTCATACACAATTTCATGCTCTCTATTCCTTGCTTGCTATCTCTCATTTGGAATTCTCTTTATAAACATATTTCTATACAAATTAAAAATCAAATTACATGCATTTTATCCCATGTACATGGTTTCTACCTATCAGATCTATTGCATAAGCTAACAACCACTTGTCAAGTGTTAATGTCATATCTTATGCATAGGAAATAGTTTTCTTATCCTCCTCTCCCCCAAGAGGGTGATAGCTATTTTCCATCTAACCAGATCCATGATATCACCCTTCTAAAAGGTGAGACAACCCATACTATTATTCATAATTCATACATTCATGCTATAGCTTCTTAAAAACCTCTTCATTATATGTGTTTACATGTTCAATCAAAAGCTACTAGGGTTTGTACCTGTGAGACTCTAAGGAATCAAATCACCAATATGAGCAAGCTATTTTCAAATTTACAAATACCAAACCAGCTATTACATGAAAATATCACAACATTAGAAAACCAAATTATAATAAAAACACCTCAAAGACACCCTAGTGTTAATCATGCATATGCACCTTCACCTAGTCAATTGGTTGCAAGCAATGTTACATATCACAACTAGAAAAGTAACTAGTTACAAATAGAGAGCCAGTTTTGAAAACACCACCTATAGTCTACACTACAAAGAATAGTAGTAGGGCACCAATATAGTTTTATTTAGATCAAGATATTCCATATGTCATATTATTAGGACTACTAGATAAGAATTTAATCACATTGCCTTCTACTCATTGTTGAGATCCACATCTCCTACATAAGCAACCACATCAACCCTTTTAAAAATACTATTGTATCCATGGACACAAAGATAATAATTGTTATAGACTCAAGAATTACATAAATAGATGTATTAATAATGGTATCAGAACATTCACACCAGAAGCACCAAGATCTCCTCCATCAAGGAACCATAGACCTCATTCCTCCATAACTGAGTCCTCCCAGGACATTCCTTCATAGGAATCATTAGTCACTCATCATGAGAGTGACATGGTTTATCTGATAAAGCCTCATAGGAGATCTCCTATCCTACCTACTTAGAGGATTTGGAGACCAGTACAATGAGATCAACCTACATATAGTAGTGTAGTCCATAGCCTATATAGTGCAGTTCCATACACATATCCATCACAAAGTACCACTTTAGATAAATATTCACTATGACTAAGTTTTTTAGGACCTATTGCATGTAGCAACCCATTATGATTGGTATTAAATGAGCCACTAACATAGGTTTAAAATCCATCTTGATTTATTACTCAGTCATACACATCCATCACAAAGTAATGTTTCAGATAAATATTCACTACGACCAAGTTTTCCAATACCTATTTCACATAGCAACCCACTATGATTGGTATTAAATGAGCCACTAGCATAGGTTTTAGCTCCATCTTGATCTATTACTTAGTCATACACATCATAGAGTACCAATTTAGATAAATATTCACTATGGCCAAGTTTTCTAGGATCTATTTCACATAGCAACCCACTATGATTGGTTTTGAATGAGCCACCATGATACATAACACCATGATAGAGAATCTCCCATGAGATTCGTCAGTTAGTATCATTTATTCTTAGCTTTTTTTTTATATAGTTTATTTCTACTTAATTGTACATTGTCTTCTCATGATTGATTGTACATAGCTCAAATCTCAAAAATTTAAAAACAATACAAAAAATAATAAATTCAAAAAAAATTCAAAATATAAAAAATCCAAAAAAATTCAAATATTTCAAAATAAAAAACATGCAAATACTCCAAAAAAACACCAAAAATATTTTGATTTTATGCATCATCCATGCTTTACATTTTTAATATCATGTTAGACGTACATTTGTTTTTCTTTGTTATTATTTTTTAATTTATCTACATTACCATGCTTCACTTGATATTCTTTGAGTGTGTGCAGTGACATCCAAATCCTTGATTACTTCACTCTACCCATTGAGGGGAAATCCTACTTCTACCTTCGAGACTCACGTTGATATACATACCCACTAGGGGCATCTTCTACATGACTACACAATCCAGGTTATGTCATTCCTACATAACACACTCTAGTTATCATATTAATTTACATTACTTACTAAATTACACAAATTACTCTATCAACACTCACTAGTATATAACACTTGTGTATTTCTTAACATCTACATAGTCTTATACTCCATGTCTTACCTACTTTCATCTCTTTCTTTGATTAGTTAACTGTGATTTTATTTCTCATTATTACATGCTTTAGTTTCTTGTTTAGCATAGGTAAATTATTTATATTTATCATTTCCAGTTTTGTCTCCTGTATATGCCTTAGGAAATTTGCTAATGTCCTTTGATTTTATTCATGTGTGTGCCTCAAGACATTTTCCAATGTCCTTTTCCTGTACTCTTCTATGTGATTTTGGATTTCATACCTACCTTGTTTGTTTCACTTTTATATGTATGTGGCATTTGAACATGCCTTGTATGCTTTCTTTCTAGTTTAAGTGACATGTGTCCATGTCTCTTGTTTGCTTGGACCCTTGGCCACTCTTGTATGCTTATTGCTTCTTGCCTTGTGTGCTTATTTCTTGATTGATTTTTTATTACTTTGCAATGCCATGATACACATCATGCATTCCCTTACTTTCTTGGATGCCATGATGGATATCATGTTCCATTCGTCCATAACAACTAACAACTAATAAATAAAAAATAACCATAATTCTAGTTCAGTACATTACACATGCTATTACATTGTTATATCTATCTAGACATACCCCTATTGATCTAATAATCTCTTATTACAAACCATGTTATATCTTGAGATATCTTGTCGATTATCATTGCTATATCATGTATCTTTACAACATAACACACTTGCAGGGCTCTTTATTCTAAGGGAAATCATTTTAGGGTCTTCATTTCTACCCTTAAAAGAGGGACCAATAAATAGGGGTTTTGTTACAAAGATCAGAGCTCTTAATGGTAAAAAAGTAGTACTCAGAACACCCATAACAACAACCAAACATCAAACAAGGTAGAACAAACTAGGTAGATAGTGAAAATGTTAGAATAGTTACTAGATTTATCCCAAGACAAAAACGCCAAGATTGGATAATAGCACCAGTGCCACTAGTGTCCACTTTTGATGCTCCTATCCAAATAGTAAAAAAACTAGATTTTCCAAAAATAACTATAAAAGTAGGTTCAACTATAGTTTTGCATAGTCAAACTAGTTCAGAATCAATAGTTTTTAGCACACTTGCTCAAAGAATCCATATATAGGTGGCATCATGCATGGCATGATGGATCTCACTTCTAATTTAAAATATGGTAGTTGATATAACTTCTAGATTAGAATCCATGTTCTAGACACTAGTGATTAGGGGCAATGTATGCGACACATTTATTTTCTTTTCTTTTTAAGTTCAATATTACTCAAGTATTCTAAGTAGTTGCATGCCTTATTCCATCTACAAATGGTTGTAATTATTTTTGAGTGGATTTCATACAATCCTAACCTCCACATTTTAGAGTGGCTTTCATATTAGCCTAGTGTACTAGTTTTGGAGTAGCTTTCATACAAGCATAATCTCCATCTTTCAGAGTGGCCAAGAGTGGCCTAGTTTCCAAAATACATTCAACTATCCATGATAAAAAAATTTAGATCACATTACATTCATTGGCTTTAATATCCATCTCATATGACATACATTTCATACCGATATCAGTTCATAGATTCACTTCACGGGGCAACGATGGAGGCAAAGGACTAGTTAGCCTTTGTATTCTTGATCCACCTACTCAAAGTGATTGAACACATAGTCCAAGCATTGATTAACACACACATGATCACATATATTTATTTATTAGGTGATGATGGAGCCAAAGGGATAGCCTTTACATTCTTGATCCACTTTTGAGGAATTGAGCACTCAACACCGTTCACAATATTATTCTTAGTTTAGAAACATTCAGCACATATCCAACACATCCAACATTACTCAACACCACAATAGGTTTTTTATTGGTCCACATACGAAGTGATATGTATTCATTCCTTTCTCTTCCTCTCTCTTACCTAGCTTTATACATTCTTATTTTAGATATAGCGTATCTAGTAAGAACTAATCTACTCTTTGTTTTCTCTTATAGATTCACACTTCACAGTGTGTTATCTCTATGCACACCTAACATCATATAGCTTCATGAGCTTCACCCTTACAATTAAGTTCAATTATGATTTCTATTTTTTATTTATCTTAGTATTTCACTTTGTTATATCACTAAAATAAAGGGGGTGGGGCAAATGTAGTCATATAAAATTTGAAAATTAGTAACTTGATTGTGGTTAATGACACCCAACCCATAGGTCCCTCTTGCTTACTCTTTTGAAACTTATAGGCTTATTTTCACTGATTCTCAGTCATCAGTATCCTTTCAAACCTGATCCTAACTCAGTTGGACTGCTCTTTCAATGACAAATCCATCCCTTAAGTCCCATCAGCTAAGGATAATAGTTCTCAACCTGGACTAAAACATCGGTGCCACTACTATCTACTTTCAACACTCTTGTCCAAGTGAATTTTTATCCTCAATGGCCAATTCCTTATATTTCCCCATTCTTCTCCTTATAAACCTAATATGAGAACATTCAAAACATGACCACTAGATCCCTATAAAATCCCATTCAAAGTTCATTGAGAAGGGGTTGGAAATTATCACTAAGCAAGCAAGAATACAAGCAAGAGTACTCAGGCCATGTTCTCTATTCTTTCCATACAATGAACCAATACACTTACAAGATTATCCAAATCCTTACACCAATCCCTATCAACCTCAAGCACATCTAGTTTAACATTTTGTATATTCATACACACTATTGCACAAAGCACATCAAGTGGGAGAACTACATAAGGCTTGATCCCTCTTTGAAGTATTGGTATGTATATAGCATGCCCACACAAGGGGTGTGGATACATATTTAGTGAATCTTACACACACTAAGCCCCCCTCTTTCCCAAAGTTTGTTGAAGTATAAAGGTACCTAGGGTTTAAAGACAAAAACAACTCTATAGGAAGTTTTGTGGCCATCTATTAGTTGAAACTTCACAAGCTGGGTCATGTTGATGCATCTAATTGTACCATAGGTTATATTAATGTTGAAGAACACTTCTCATTTTATTATTTTGAGAATCCATGGCATCAGTTAGTTTGTGACTATTCAATGATTGTCTATGGTGGAACAGAAGCAAAGTATGAAAACTGTCCACAATATTTATTTGATTTAGTATTTTGGAGCCACCTGGGTCTATACTAATTGAATACATAATAATTCTAAGTATTTGGTAGTTAAAATAAATGATTATTAACAATGACCTCTAAGCTAGATTGAATCTTGATAAAAATAAGAAAAAGGAAGGGTAAAGAAGAAAGAAACGTGATTGCAGGTTTTCATCTCAAATATTATCACAAAATTCCAATTAATTTGAGCACATTTGAACCAATTTATGTTATAAAATAGCATAAGCTCAAATTATATAAAAAATAAAGAAAAATTCAAAGGAAAAATATGAATCACAAGTAAGAACAAAATTTACTTTAAAGGTTTGATATTATGATATGAATAACCTAAGTACATCCAAATATAAAGCAAATAAAATGAAATATATTTGATATTTTTACAGTCAATTTAGAATTTAGCACAAATTAACAACCCTATGGTGAATAATATAACTCAAAAAATAAGAATCATTCAAATTCAAGATAAATCCATGTAATTGAGAGATAGCATAGACATTTAATGAAAACTATCTATAAAATCTTTTTAGACTTTCTTAGTTGTATTAAATGCTCATAATATCAATTTCTCAAAAACTCTCTCTTAAAATATGGTTACCATCTACCTATTTATAGGAAACATAAGCAATTAACTGGTTAAATTTCAAAAATATCTAAATGTGGATAAAGACATCTATCCTTGATACAAAGCTACATCTGAAAAGATCATGCCAACTTGATAAGAAAGAGTATATACTAATAGACTAGCATATACTTTACAAAAATAATATTCTTTTAGTAATTTCAATGGTGGGTCCTTCTAATTATCCCTATCTAAGGAAGTATTTCACCTTGGTGTATTTCTCCTTGATCATCTCAAAAAATACTATAGACTTCATTAGACAATCCTCTTCTTTATTTGCTAACTTGTCAAATTCACTATCTACCCAAGATACAATTTCCTTGACACATTATGCTTCTAAAATTTGCTTCCCTATAAAATTAATGGTATCAAAGGTCTTTTAGTTATCCTCAATTGAATGACCTTGATTGTATTTGATGCCTTAGATGTGGGTATCAACCAACCCTCTGCTTGAATTCTTCATCATCAATCATGTTTAAAGTAGTGGTTTGAGAAGGGTTAATTAATGGATTCCCTAGAAGTTTATCAATCTAGTTTACCAAGTCTGTGTCTCTTTTGATGAAGTTCTTAACATCATTGCTCCAGGTGATCAAATATTCTTGTTTATCTATGAAAACTACCATAAGGATGTCCAAATGTCTATGTTTGATAATCTTGATGTTCAAGGCCTACTTTGTCTTATGCACCTTAATGAGCTCCACCATATGAGCTTGGGAATTTTTCCACTAGGTGATTAAGGCTTGTGCCATCTCAACTTGATGGTCTAAAGCATTTAATCTAGACTTGATGCTTTTCAAATTCTCAAATGCATCCATCAAGAATTTATTTAGCATTTGTAATATATTTTCAAGAATTGTCAAGAAGCCCTGAGCTTCCAAATCTTGATTTTCTATTTCCAAGTTGAGAATCTTCTATTCAATCCTTGAACTCCATCCAAGGACATTATTGATTAGGCTAGTACCACACTATCTACATCCTCTTGAAAAATAAGATGCTACACTACTAACTACCCTAGAATAGGAGTTAAGCCTGTAAATGGCTCCACCTTCTGAAAGGTGAACTCCTCAATACCAATTTTCTTGGTCACTACTCTTTCAAAATTTGATGTCTCTAGATTAAATTATACCTAAGGATCAAAATCTTTCACTTATGGTCATTCAATAATATCTACATATGAACTCCCAAAGGCTCCTAGGGTACCAACCCATTAGCTTTCCTTGCTGTGAAGAATCTAGATGCTTCTCTTTGCTTGTTTTTTCAACATATCTTGAATCCATGGCTTGCCATTATCCTAAACACCTATATCCACTCAAGTCAAATATAGTGAAGGAGAAAGAGATGGTAATTTATGTAGCTTCATATAAAGAAACCAATCATTAATGGTTGGTCCATGAATAGGATTCTCATCATTGAAGAGTTTTATTTCATTAGTAGGGTGAGTAAAAGTTAATCTAGGTCTCTTTCTTGGAGATAGAAGAACTAAGGCTAATTCTACTTGTCTCTTTCCACTGTCTAATAGAACTAATTCCTCGCCTACTTCTACAGATGGGTCCTCTTCTTTGTCTAAACCATAAGTAGCTGTGATGTTAGCAAGGGCACTCTCCACTATTTCTCTAGTTTCTAAAGAAATTTGATGATAAAATCTATTAGGGAAGAAGGTTTTGGTGTGGATGCCCAAATTTGGAGGCTTTCAATAGGTCTTTTCTCAATCTTAGACTCTTCACTTATAGATTTACTTTTTCCTTTTTCATCTTTAAGTTGCTTAATTTGAGATGAATTTGTCGATTCTCCTTGTTGAGGCTCAAAAGATCTCCCCTCAATAGGTGGCTCTTGATGTGTAGTCCTAGATGGTCCTAGCAATAAGTGATATTGTAAATGATGTGACTCCCATATTTGTCCTGAAGGCTTATTATCCTTGACTAGCCTATGTTATAAAGATATGTTGTAGTTTTTAACCCTAGATAGGATTTCTTCAAATTTCTTTGCCTTTGTATAAATACCATCTCTGATATCTTAAGATCATGTAATTGAAAAAAAAAGACTTCCTATGTACCACCATGATCTCTAGCTATTTCCAATCCTTGATTAAAAAATTCTACCAATGTCCAATGTGAAGGGATGAACATGAGCCTTTCTATTCTTTTTATAGTGCCAATCTATGCCTTAATGATTTGATAAGCAATTTCTTACTCTGCAAGCTTACTAATAAAATATATGGGCAGTCTGTATGGTTGGACCATGATTCTTTTTATCCTTATTATAGTGCAATTTGGATAGAACCACACATCCCCATGGTCTCCACTTAATTTTTTATTAGAGGATGAAGTCTAGGCATACGAATACCAGTGATTATATCAAAAATGATTGAGAAAACACCATAACATATGAATTGCATATGATTTTTGTATTTGAAAATATTTAGTTTGGAGTAACGATGGGAAATGGTATTCCTAACATCTAAGGACCAATTTTGGATGCCAAGGAAATTAATAGATTCTAGGAGTGAGTCTAAGAGGTAAGACATAAAAAAAAAATTTGGATGTCTTTTTCTTGATGGTTGTAAATTATTTGGCCAATAATAAAATTATTAAACCTCCAATGGAAGGGGTTAGGTTCCACTCCAATATGAAATAGACATAAGACACCCAAAACTTACTCACATAGGCTGTATAAGAGGCACCAAAGTATCTATTCAATAAGGCCATATATATCTTAACACCCTCTCTGAATTAGGTAATAGGAATCTCACCATTAAGGATCCTAAAAACATAGGAACCTTAGATTAACTAAGGTGAAATAATTGAAACCAAGCTTTGGGAATTTATCCATTCTCTTAAAGATGGAAGATCAACATGAGGTAAATGGAGCTTATAATAAGTCTCTAAGGCCATGGGAGATATGCTTGCAACTTTATTGGCATTTCCTTCATGAATAATCCATTCTCCATCTACTCTGTAGTCAACAAAAATAGGAATAAAAAGGTCGATGCAATGCATTACCTCTGGTTTAGTAGCTGCATGATGAAGGCTTTCTATTTGAATTGATACTAAATCTGTGTATCTCTAGTACACTGAAGCATTCTTATTTTCTTCTTAATAAATTGGTTGAAAATATTTGACAAAGAAAAATAATTCAGACCAATTCTTGATTCCCTATACAATCAGTTATGTTGAATCTAACTTTATGTCTCTGAAGACCCTCCCTTCACCACATGAAGTTAGATAAATATCTACTTCAATCTTCATCTATTTCCTACCCACTACCATTGATAACACTGTATTATAATTAAAAATCTATCAAATTTGTTACTAAGGTACCTACTCTAAATTTAGTTCATAATTATCTCAAGTGTCACATAATCAACTTGAACTAACTCTAGCCTTCTTTATAGAGGGTTTAGGGTTTTTTTTCTTTAATGACCAAAACATCTAACTTTGATATGATATGTTCCTTATATATGATAGAACCTTACTATCATATCTCTTATGTTTTCAGTCATGAGATATATTTCATTAGGATCCTCCATACTTACGTGGAGCTTATGTGGTAGGGTTTCATGCCTTTTGTGGCAATTTTTCATAAATTCCATTTGAAGAGTGACCATTGGTTTTCAAAAGTCCCTTTTATTTTCATTTTAAAATCCAAATGTAGGTCCTTACATTTCATTGGTTCTTGATCTTTGAGTTTATTTATTGTGTCATGTGTCAATATTTTGAGGCCTTTGAAAAGTCTTCAATTTTGTCACACCATTGGATCAAATCTAGTGAGCAAGTGATCACCATTAGATCCTACAAGATGCTTACCATTTTAATCAGTAAAAATGACTTAAGCCAAGATTTTTCTATCTCAATCTTTCCTTAATAAGAAAACTAATAATTTATTAAAAGGCTTTAGAAATACCCCCTTTGATTAGGCTTAAAAAAATCATCTAAGTTAAATTTTATGGGTTCCGTCCATCAAATATGTCCACATAGATGTCAAATAATGGGGGAAAACCTATCAAATTTAAGACAATAAAATCCTTCTATTTCAATTTAGATTTCATGGGTTTGGTACCATCAAATAAATCCTCATAGATTTCAAATGATGGGAGTGAACAACTAAAATTTAAGACAATGAAATTTATTGATCTAATAACTGAATGCCATGTGTAAAACCATTAGGAGATCTTCAAAGCTTTAGGGATTATCTAAGTTAAATTTGGCAGCTTTAGTCCCATCAAATACGTCCTCGTAGATGTCAAATTATGAGAGTGAACCTATCAAATTTAAGGGAATAAAATACTTATATCTAATGAATGAGTGTCATGCATAAAAACCTTTGGGAGATCTTTAAGCTTTTAGGTTGATGCACACCATTAGATTGAGAACCTCTGAGGTAATGTGAACCATTGGATCAAGTCTTGAGTAGTTAATAGCTATTAACATCCTTTCGGGTGTTGGATTTAATTCACACAATTGGATTGAAATCTCCAAGCAAATGATCACTGTTTGATTAAATCCTGAGTGTTTAATAGATGTTAACTTCCTTTTGGGTGTTAGATTTAATTCACACCATTGGATTGAAAACTTCAAGAAAATGATCATCATTAGATCTACAAAAGGGCATTTACATTTTAAATTCATACATGGTCATGTTTTAAGTTTAGTCTAAAGTTTTTTTAATTTAATATTCGATCATGTTTTAAATAAAAACATATTT
>JARHVA010006823.1:600000-823379 GCA_037957365.1 Torreya grandis
CATGGTCCATGGCCCTTTGAAAAGTTTCCCTTGCATTAATTAATCTAAAAGGTATTCTCTTGTAAGCATATGTTCCCGATTTAGTAGTAAAAGTTGTTTTCATCCTATCTTCTAGAGTAATAACCACCTGGTTATATCCATAAAATCCATCCAAAAAAGACATTATGAAATATCTTTAAACAATTTGGATAACTTGGTTGAGAGAAGGTAAAGGATAATTATCCTTTTCAGCTGCTCTATTTAGATTTCTAAAATCTATGCACAATCTTATTTCTCCATTATTTTTTCTAATTGGGATTAGGTTTTCCACCCAAGTGGAATGTCTAATAGGAAACACTATCCTTGCATCCAATATATTTTTGACTTCTTTAATAATCATGGGTTATAAAATAGGATATTCTATCCTTTGCTTTTGTCTAAAAGGTTTACAACCTTCTTGAAGAGGTATGGTATGAGTAATGACCCTCAAGTCAAATATTTTCAAATCTTCATAAGACCAAGAAATTACATCCTTGTATTTTGTAATCAACTCTCTAGATTTTATATTTTCCACTTTAGTGCAAGCCTTCCCTATATTCACCATTTGGGGCTAATCATGTGAGCCAAGATTCATTGTATGATAAGCCTTACCATTTACCTTGGGTTGCTTAGGTGCTTCAGACATTTTATAAAAATCAAAAAGTATTTCCAATGAAATCATCTATTTAGGTATCTTATTATCACTTAATTGGATGATTTTACCATTAATTTTCTCCTCATGAGAAGTTTCATCAATCTCATCAATAATGTGAGCTTTAAACTCCCTAGAATTAGTTAAGAAATCTATTATTTGTTGATCATCATTGAAAACATAGAAATGATTTATATTGATAGGAATTGAAGGACAAGGTATTAGCTCAACACTAATGCTTTTAGAATTATGATTAGGCATGAGGTTAGCTACAACAAAGGTAAGCTCATCAGTAGTTTTATTTTCTTCTCTTGGAATAACTAAGATGTTGAAAGCATCAAAATATTCGATCAAGTCTCACACCCTAAACCTATATCTCCATAAGTAAGACAATTTACACTGGTACTTACATCTCACTTGGTTAACCACAAGCTCATATTCTCCATAGACAAGGAGTTCTTTAAGTTTGTGTTTAATGGCAAACTACAATCCAAGTATGAAAGCCTCATACTCAACTAAATTATTGGTCCAAGGAAATTGTAATTTATAAGCTACATGGTATTGCTTTTCTGAAGGATTCATTAATACAATACCAACTCTTGATCTTGGTTTGCACTTAGCACCATCAATGTATAATTTCCATAAACCATTCATTTTAGAAGAACTCTTAGAAACTAGTTCTTTTATAATTTCCAAAGTAAAAACTCCTAAATCAGTATCCAATAAATTTACGCTTTTGTTAATAGCATTATACTCTATTATCATGTGTTTCATTAGAGATTACTTTTCTACTCTTATTTGATTTGGTACACCTTTCCAAGGAAGCCATAAATGTGAACAATCAGAAGACATATAACCATTTAAATCCTTAGTCCATTCATTACTCAAAATCAATATGTAATCACTAGGCATTTCTACTAGGATATCAATGAATTACTAAACCCTTGGTTCACTAGCTAGTTGTATATACACATTCAATAATTCTCCTACAACCTTAACTCTAGATTTATCCAATTGAGTGACTACCCTGTCAAATTTTATTGGAGTTAACCCAAACTATTCATATATCCAGTAGGCATAATGTTGGTTGAGGCTTTCAAATCTAAAAGACAATTATGAACATTTTTTCCAAATATCTTGAATGTAAGTAGAAAAGGTAGAGACTCTGATTTGATCACTTGTGTAGTTACATTTGCACTATCATTCTTAGGGTTTTTTCCCAACTTTTTTGACAAAGATTCCAAGAGCAAGTCTCTTTGTTTTGTTATTTGAGTTAGCTTGTGCAGAACGATATTAGATTTAATCCTTTTCATATCTTTGACAATGTTGTAGCCAACTTTACTTGGAGGATAAATAGTTAACATTAACTTAGAAGAAATTTCTCTAGGAGGTTCAAGATTATTCTTTGATATAGTGTTTTGAGGGGTCCTATAATTGTTATGAGGGGTAGAGGTAGGCAATGGTTGTTTTTGTTCCTTATTTCTTAGAGGATATGTCTTCAAAAATTATTGGAATTCTTTAATTTTCTTAGGAATATTCTCATGCTCCTTATCCTCTTGAAAAGGGAAATTAAAATTTTCCACCATATATACTTGGTTAGATGGTTTAGATTTAGAATAATTTGTAGCAACCTCTTTGTTTGGAACCACTTCAAACGTGTCAAGTTGTTCTTGAAAAGCTTCAAAGGCTTTACAAAACTCAATACAATAAATCTCACCATGTTTGGAAGTAACATGTACCCTAAAATTATTTGGTAAGGCAATATCAGTGAGGTTTATATCCATATTTGTTTTGCTAGGGAAAAAATCATTAGATTTGTTATTGTAGAAACTATCATTCTAAAACCTATTCCAAGGTCTATTTAAATTTTGGAAAGTGAAATTCCTTCCATAATTATCATTAGCATTACCAACTTGTTTTTGTAATTGTAGAAAATTAGTGCTAAGCTTCGATATCATTTTCAATATAGATTCATTCTCATTTTTTGTAACCTTAGAATTTTGACTTTGGTTATTGTTAATGCCATTGATAGGTAATAAATCCTTCTAATCATTATCATGAAATCCATTGGTAACTTGATGGCTCAATAAGCCTAGATTTTGATTAGGAGTAGCATGACTAGTAGGCAATAAATTCAAAGCAAGAAAATGGTTTAATGCTAGATTATTTTGGTTATTACTTGGGAAAAGGTTTAATGTAGGCATTTAAGGATTAAAATTTGGGATAGAATAAACCATCTATCTTGGGGGTTGCATTTGGTCACTAATAACCACTACTTCAGAATAAACTTGAGCCAATGTGATGATAAGTGGAATATCTCTCTTTAAAAAGATAAAAGTCATGGGGTCAACAACATATTTCTGAACCTCGAAAGCTAAATATTCATTAGGTTTTTATAGATCCATGGTCCGACTAAACATATTTTAGAACCTATCATTAAATGACCTAATAGGTTCACTTGTATCTCTCTTAACATTTGTGAATAGATGATAAATGACACAAAGACTTATGATTTTTCCAAATTGATCAATCAAAATAGTGTCAAAAATTATTCCATGAGATAATACAATTGTCAAGTAAATTGAGGAACCCTTCATATGCAACATGTTTAAATTTAAATAAGAACAACCTACATGATACATCTTTATGAATAACATTCAATAATCTTAATTCATCTTTGAAAAATTTAACATGTTCCTCAGTAGTTGTAATACTAGTTGGACTGAATATTGGCAAATATATTTCTAGATTACATGGTAAATCATGAACCACACCTAGTATATTGATAGGGGAACTTCCAAGCTACACCATGTTTGGGTGAAGATCAAGCATAGGAATCCCTTGTAAAGGTGATCATGGTAGAGATTTAGAAAACCTATGCTTACCTCTATATTTCCTAGCCCTTTTATGAGTTTCTAGTTTGAGCAAGGTTTCTCTAGTCTCTGAATGTGATCTGGTCCTAATCCTTTGTAATTCTATCTTGAAGACTAAAGATCTTGTTTTAAAACATGATGTAACACATTAATTTCCAAAAAATGATAAATAATATGCACACTAAGCTTAATTTACAAAAAAATGTTTTTAAGAGGACAAAGGACATCAATATTTTAAAAAACAAGTTCAAAGATGTATTGAGTTATGCAAAGATGACCAATCTTTACAACTTATGACTCAAATAAACTTCTTATTGTCAAATAATTATCAATTTTGAGAAAAATAAGCCATCCTAACTCCAAATACTAATAAAATTTTAACAACAAAAGTTGTATTTATGCAAATTTCACCAATCATTATTAAATTTTTGTTAAAAGAAACATAATCATGTAAAATGTAGATAATTCTAAGCAAATACACTCAAAACATATTAAGCATCTTTAAAGAGGCCCTCCTACAAGCACTAGTGGAGCTTATCCTATTGATTCTTCTAATTGTACCATAGGTGCTCTTAGTGTTGGAGAACACTTATCATTTTAGGATTTTGAAAATCCATGGCATGAGTTGTAGTTTGTGACTATTCAGTGATTTTCTATGGTGGAATAGCAACAAAGTATGAAAACTGGCCAAAATATTTATTTGATTTAATGGTTGGGAGACACCAGGGTCTATACTATTTGAATACTTAATAATTTTGAGGATTCGGTAATTAAACTAAATGATTATTAACAATGACCTCTAAGCTAGAGTGAATCTTGATAAAAATAAGAAAAAAGGAAGGTTGAGGAAGAAAGAAATAGGATTGGAGGTTTTCATCTCAAAAATTATGACAAAATTCCAATTACTTTGAGCACATTTGAACTAATTTACATTATAAAACAAACATAAGCTAAAATTATATCAAAAATCAGGTAAAATTCAAAGGAAAATATGAATCATAAGTAAGAACCAAATTTATTTTAAAGGTTTGCTATTATGATCCGAATAACCTAAGTACATCCAAATACAGAGGATTAAAACAAAGTATATTTGAGATCTTTACTGTTAATTTACTATTTAGCAAAAATTTAAAACCCTATGATGAAGAATGTAACTCAGATAATAAGAATCATTCAAATTCAAGGTAACTCCATATAATTGAGAGATAGCATATACATTTAACAAAAACTATCTATAAAATCTTTTCATAATTTCTTATTTGTATTAAATGCTCATGGTATCAATCGATCAAAAACTTGCTCTTTAATAATGGTAACCATCTACCTATTTAGAGGAAACATAGGTGATTAATCGGTTAACTTTCAAAAATATTCAGATGTGGATAAGGATAGCTATCCTTGATACAAAGCTACATGCAAAAAAATCATGCCAACTTGACAAGAAAGAGTATATGCTAACAGACTAGCATATACTTTACAAAAATAATATTCTTTTAATAATTTCATTATTGGGTCCTTCCAATTATCCCTATCTAAGGAACTATTTCACCTTGGTGTATTTCTCCTTGATCAGCTCAAAATCCACTACATGCTTCATTAGACAATCCTCTTCTTTATCTACTAAATTGTCAAATTCACTGTTTGCCCAAGATACAAGTTCCTTGACACATTGTGCTTCTACAATTTTCTTCCCTATGAAATTAATGGTATCAAGGGTCTTCTAGTTTTCCTTAGATAAATTATCTTAGCTATGCTTTATGCCTTGGATGTGGTTATCAACCCTCTGCTTGAATTCTTCATCATCAATCAGGCTTAAAGTAGTGGTTTGAGAAGGGTTAATTAATAGATTCCCCAAAAGTTTCTCAATCTGGTTTACCAAGTCTGTGTATCTCTTGATGAATTCCTTAACATCACTACTCTAGGTGATCAAATATTCTAATTTATCTATAAAAACTACCATGAGGATGTCCAGATGTCTGAGTTTGATAATATTGAACTTCAAGGCCTACTTTATCTTATGCATCTTGATGAGCTCCTCCATCTGAGATGGAGAATTCTACCACTAGGTGATTAAGGCTTGTGCCATCTCAACTTGATGGTCTAAAGCATTCAATCTATACTTGATGCTTTTCAAATTCTCAAATTCATCCATCAAGGATTTATTGAGCATTTACAATATATTTTCAATAATTATCAAGAAGACCTGAGCTTCCAAATCTTGCTTTCTAATTTCCAAGTTGAGAATTTTCTATTTCAATCCTTGAACTCTAGCCAAGGCCATTTTTGATTGATCCAGTACCACACTAGCTACATCTTATTTAAAAACAAGATTATCCCCTATTGCTTACCCTAGAATAGGAGTTAAGCATGTAAATGGCTCCACATTCTGAAAGGTGAACTCCTCAGTACCAATAGTAATTTTCTTGGTCACTACTCTTTCAAGAGTTGATGTCTCTGGATTAAATTAAGCTTGAGGATCAAACTCTTTCACCTATGGTCATTAAAGAATCTCTAGATTTAAACTCCTAGAGCCTCCTCAAGTACCAACCCATTGGCTTTCCTTGTTATGAATAATCTAGATGCTTCTCTTTGCTTGTTTGTTCAACATATCATGAATCCATTGCTTGACATTATCCTAAACACCTATGTCTACTCGAGTCAGAGCCAATGAAGGAGAAAGAGATGGGATTTTATATAACATCCCATAAATAAACCAATTAGGAATGGTTAGTCCATGAATATGATTCTTATCACTAAAGAGGTTTATTTCAATAGTAGGGTGAGTAGAAGTTAACCTAGGCCTCTTTCTTAGAGCTAGAGGAATAAAGGCTTATTCTGCCTATCTCTTTCCACTATCCAATGGAACCAATTCCTTGCTTGATTCGTTAGATGGGTCTTCTTCTTTGTCTAGACCATAAGTAGTTGTGATGTTAGTGAGGGCACTCATTATTTCCAAACCAATTATGTTGATAACTTGCATTGGGAAGAAGGCCTTGGTGGGGATGCCTAAATTTGGAGGCTTTCAACACGTCTTTGCTCAATCTTGGAATCTTCACTCATAGCTTTACATTTTCCTTTTGAATCCTTGAATTTCTCAATTTGAGATGACTTTGTGAATTCTCCTTGCTGAGGCTCAAAAGATTATCCCTCAATAGGTGGTTCTTGACGTGTAGTCCCAGATGGTCCTGGTAATAAGTGATGTTGTAAAGGATGTAACTACCATATTTCTCTTGAAGTCTTATTATCCCTAACCAGCCTACGTTCTAAAGTTATTGTGTATTTTTTAACCCTAGATAAGACTTCTTTAAAGTTCTTTGCCTTTGTGTAAATACCATCTCCCACACTTGGTTGATGCTTGTACTCAGTCTTTGGGCCCTTCCTATCCTGAATGTGGTTAGCCACTCTATTATTGGGGTCCCACATATTAAGATCATCTAATTGGAAATCAAAAGAGTTCCTATGTACCACCATGATCTCCAATTATTTCCAATCCTTGATTACAATTCTACCAATGTCTAGTGTGAAGGGATGAACTTGAGCCTTTTTATTCTTCTTCCAGTGCCAATCTATGCCCTAGATTATTTGATAAGCAATTTCTTGTTCTACAAGCTTATTGATAACATATATGGGCATTAATTGGACCATGATTCCTTATATCCTTATTACAGTGCAATTTGGATAAAACCACACATCCCCCATGGTCTCCACTTATTTTTTGATTAGAGGATGAAGTCTAGGCATACGAATACTAGTGATTGTCTCAAAAATGACTAGCAAGACACCATCACATATGAATTGCATATAATTCCAATATTTGAAAATATTTAGTTTAGATTAATGATGGGAAATGGTAGTCCTCCATCAGGTGACCAATTTCTGATGCTAGGGAAATTAATAGATGCCAAGAGTGAGTCTAAGAGGTAGGACATCATAAATAAATGTTTGGAGGTATTTCTCTTGATGGCTATAAATTGTTTGGCCAAGAATAAACTTATTAAATCTCCATTGGGAGGGGTTAGGCTCCACTCTAACATGCAATGGACATAAGACACCTAGACCTTACTCACATAGGTTGTAGAAGAGGCATGAATGGCTATGTTCAATAAGGTCATAGCTACCCTAACACCCTCTCTAAATTAGGTAATATGAATCTCACCATTAGGGGTACTAAAAACATGGGAACCTTGGATTAACCTAGGTGAAAGAACTAAATCTAGGCTTTGGGAATTTTTCCATTCTCTCAAAGATGGAAGATCAACATGAGGTAAAGGGAGCTTATAGTAAGTCTCAAAGGCTATGGGAGATATGCATGAAACTTTATTGACATTTCCTTCATGAATAATCCATTCTCCATCTATTCTGTAGTCAATGAAAATAGGAACAAGAAGTTCAATGCAATGCATTACCTCTAGTTTAGTAGTTACATGATGAAGGCTTACCATTTAAATTGATACTAAATCCTTGTATATCTAGTACACTGAAGTATTCCTCTTTTCTTCCTAAGAAATTGGTTAAAAATCTATGATAAATAAGAATGATTTAGACTAATTCTTGATTCCCTATACATTTAATGATATTGAATCCAACTCTATGTCTCTAAAGACACTTCCTTCACCATCTAAAGTTAGTTATACCTTTGCTTCAATATTCATCTATTCCCTTCCCACTACCATTGATAATATTATATTATAATTGCAAATCTATCAAAGTTCGTAATAAGGCACCTGCTTTGAATTCAGTTTGCAATTATCTCAAGTGTCACATAATCAACTTGAACCAACTCTAGCCTTATTTATAGAGGGTTTAGGGTTTTTATCTTTAATGACCAAAACATCCAACTTTGATCTCATATGTGCCTTAGATATGATGGAACCTTACTATCATATCTCCTATGTTTTCAATCATGTGATATCTTTCATTAGGATCCTTCATACTTACATGGAGGTTATGTGGTTGGGTTCCATGCCTTTCATGGAAATGTTTCCTAAATTCTATTTGAAGAGTGACCATTAGTTTTCAAAATTCACTTTTATTTTGATTTGAAAAGCCAAATCTAGGTCCTTACATTTCATTGGTTCTTTATCTTTGAGCTTATTGATTGTGCCATGTGTCAAGCTTTCAAGGCCATTGAAAATTCTTCAATTTTGTCACATCATTAGATCAAATCCAATGAACAAGTGATCACCATTGGATCCTTTAAGATGCTTTCCCTTTTAATTAGTAAAAATGACTTAGGCTAAGATTTTTCTATCTCAATCTTGCCTTTGTAAGAAAACTAAAAATTTATTAAAAGGCTTTAAGAATTCCCCCTTTGATTAGGCTTAAAATTTTTGTCTAAGTTAAATTTGATGCATTTGGTCCTATCAAATACGTCCTCGTAGACATCAAATGATGGGGGTGAACCTGTCAAATTTAAGACAATAAAATACTTATATTTCAATTTAAATTTGATGGGTAAGGTCCCATCAAATACATCTTCACAAACGTCAAATGATAGGAACCATCCTGTCAAATTTACAATAATGAAATTTATCGATCTAATAATTAAATTTCATGTGTAAAACCATTGAGAGATATTCAAAGATTTGAGGATTGTCTAAGTTAAATTTCATAGGTTTGGTCCCATTAAATACATCCTCATAGATGTCAAATGATGAGAGTGAACCTGTCAATTTTAATAAAATAAAATCCTTATGTCCAATGAATGAGTACCACACATAAAAACCTTCAAGAGATCTTGAGGCTTCTAGGTTGATGTGCATCATTGGATTGAGAACTTCTAAGGCAATGTGAACCATTGGATCAATTCTTGAGTGGTTAATAACTATTAACATTCTTTTGGGTGTTGGATTTAATTCACACCATTGCATTGAAATATCCCAGCAAATGATCATCATTTGATGAAATATTAAGTGGTTAATAGATGTTAACATCCTTTTGGGTGTCATATTTAATTCACACCATTGGATTGAAACCTTCAAGCAAATGATCACCATTAGATCTAACCCGATCATGTTTTAAGTTTAGTCTAAGAATTTTTTTATATTAATATTCGGTCATGTTTTTAATAAAAAACATATTTGAAGCTTAATATAAATTTTGACTTAGGATAATTTAATCAAAAGGAAATATAATTTCTCGTTAGTATTTTATCACAAGTGCTTAAATTTAAACCCTTTTAGGGTTTGTTCTTTTAGAAACCTTATCTTCTTCCATGGAACCTACAACTAATCACCTTGAAGATAATTATTAGCAATTTTGAACCATGAAACGTAAACATGATCAAATATATCAAAGCTCATGTTCCTCTTTTAGAATTGATTTGCCTTTAAAATCCAAGATAAGATAACTCTTCACATTTAGTCTAGAATATAGACATTCTAGAAATGAATATAGGGCTCCTCCTTTTAAAAAAGATAGGGGGTGTTGGTCTCAACAAATGGTGACTCACATGTGCAACATAGCAATATGCTGGAGCACAAGACTCTAGTTTAAACTTTTACATGAACTCTATATTCCATTAAAGCATATGCTCTTTCTTGAATCAACCTTAAATTGAAATAAGTTCGTTATGTATAAAATCTAAACATAGGTATTAGAACACAAACATGTAGTGTGTGCTTTGATTCTACTTACTATTTGACATAAACTTCAATAAACAACGTCTGGGTTCATGTCCTTTTGGTCCATATCATTTGATTTTTAGCATTTTTATATTCTTTGAGAATAACAACACTTAGTTCAAAGAAGGCTTGGGCATTGCTCTACTGCTAGCTAGGCATCTATAACTCTAGCAGAGATACCTTTGGTTCTACTCAAGGTCTTGCTCCACTGGTAGCTAGGCATCTATAGCCCCAGTGGAGATTACCTGAATCACCTTTGCTTCATAAGCTTTTGATTTGATAATAAGATTTTATATGTGTGTGTGTGTGTGTGTGTGTGTGTGTGTGTGTGTGTGTGTGTGTGTGTGTATACAAATACATAGATATACATAGATATACATATATATATATGTATATATATATATATATGTATATATATATATATGTATATATATATATATATATATATATATGTATATATATATACATATACATATATATAAATATACATATATATATGTATATATGTATATATATACATATACATATATATATACATGTATATATATGTATATATGTATATATGTATATATATATGTATACATAAATATATATATATATGTATACATATATATATATATATGTATACATATATATATATATATATGTATGTATACATACATATATATATATATATATATATATATATATATATATATATATATATATATATATATATATATATATATATATATATATATACATAGATATACATAGATATACATATATATATATATATATATATATATATATATACATATACATATATATATATATATATACATACATAAATACACACACACAAACACAGATATATATATATATATATATATATATATATATATATATATATATATATATATATATATATATATATGTATGTATGTATGTATGTATGTATGTATGTATGTATGCTTCCAATGAATTTTGGGAACCAAATTAGCCATGTTTATGGATTTGATGAAATCTTCTAGCCTTGGGATAATTTCCTTTAATTGAAACTTGAGTTTATGACAAGGATATGTTTTGAGTGTAAGCATGAGTATGAGTTAACAAAATAAATTCACATCATATAGATATGATTCTTCTTAAAGCCAAGTTTTAATTAAAAATAAAATTCAAATCTTTGCAGGACATAAATTTCTATATCAATTTATACCAATACCCATGATTGCTTCATACTACTTTATTGCCAGCCATGGTCACCTTTTGTAAAATTCACCCACACTCTCTTAAGCAATTCTTAACCAAAAAATATTACCATGAGAACTTACCATAGCCAAGAAACATGACCAAGCAAGAATAAAAAACAAAATGCAAACAAAACAAATATAGACAAGCCCAATAAGGAAGAAAAATAAAACAAGAAAGGGAACTAACTAGCCTACCTATTCTAATTTTAATAATCTTAAACATTTATTCCATGAAGACCTCTGGTGGGATAGCGACAAAGTAATGTTTGAGATATTGTCCATTAGTAGGCAATTTGAACTCTGCTCCTTAGAGATCTTTCAACATTGTAGTATTGTTGCCCAAGATTTCTATAATTTGGTAAGGACTAATCCATAAAGGAGTGAATTTAGCATGTTTACCTTTGGGTTATGATTCCTTGTCCCAACAAAGGACCAAATCTCCTTATCTAAATACCTTATCTTTAGATCTATTATCAAACCATCATTTCATGATTTATTGGTGTCTATGAAAGTCTATAAATACCTTTTCTCTAGCATCTTCCATTTGAATAATGTCTAACAGTCGAGAATTAGCAATTTATTAATTGTCTTCCATGTATTCCTACATGAACGTGAACATAGGCAACTTCAAAGTGATGGGAAAGATGGGATCCTGACCATATACCAACAAAAAATGGTGAAACCTTTAGATCTTGTTTGATCCTAATTTGATCTGCCCATAATGCAAACTTAAGAAGTTTAGGCCATGTTCTAGGTCTATCTTTAGTAGATTTCTTGATAGCTTTTATCAAATTTTTGTTTGTGGATTAAAAAACACCATTTCTTTGAGGATATTGATTAAAATAAAACTTGAGTGTAATTCCTTGGTCATAATCCCATTCCATCATTTCAATCAAAATGAATGCAGATCCATTGTCACAAATAAAAGAAACTGGGTTTCCAAATCTAGTACAAATATTTTCTTCTAAAAAATTGATCACTTACTTTGTTCTACATTACTTAGTGGCTAATGCCTCATTCTACTTAGTATAATAATCTGTAGCAATCAAGACATATTTATGACCTTTAGAATAATTGGGGTTTATTAATCTAACAAATTCTAATCCCCATTGTGTAAAAGGTTTATCTACCATCATAGGTTGTAAAGGCCTTGCTACCTTTGGTTCCTTTGTGTTAAATATCTGGCATGAATTACATTCACTCACATGCTTATAAAAATCTTTAAAGAGTGTGAGCTAATAATATATAGCCCTGAGAATCGCATGAGCTATGGTTCTTTTTGAAGGGTGTCCACTTCCTAGTTTCTCATGAAAGGTAGTCATAATCCAAGCTGCTTCTTCCTTGGACACACATCTCAAATAAATTCCATAAAATTTCTTCCTATATCAAGATTCCATCTTTGGTAATGACATGTCCCAACAATTTTCCTTCAGTGACATAGAATATTCTTTTATTGGGGTTAAGAGATACACCATACTTCCTACATCTATCAAATACTTGTCTCAAATGTATGAAGTGTTCTTCTCTATTTCTACAAAATAATATAAGATCATCCATATATAAGATGATAACTTTCCCACTAAACCTTGTAAATCATGGTCTATGGCCCTTTTAAAGTTTCCCGTGCATTAATTAATCTAAAAGGTATTCTCTTGTAAGCATATGTTCCCCATTTACTAGTAAAAGTTGTTTTCATCCTGTCTTTTGGAGCAACAAGCACCTAGTTATATCTAGAAAATCCATCCAAAAAAGACATCATGGAAGATCCTGAAATAGTTTGGATAACTTGGTCCAGAGAAGGTAAAGGATAATTATCCTTTTCAGATACTCTATTCATATTTCTAAAATCTATGCACAATCTTATTTCTCCTTTCTTTTTTCTGACTGGGACTAGGTTTTCCACCCAAGTGGAATGTCTAATAGGAAACACTATCCTTGCATCCAATAGCTTCTTGACTTATTTTAAAATCATGGGTTCTAAAATAGGATTGACTAGCCTTTTCTTTTATCTAAAAGGTTTTCAACCTTCTTGAAGAGGTATGATATGAGTAATCACCCTCGAGTCAAATATTTTCAAATTTTCATAAGACCAAGCAATTACATCCTTGTATTTTGTAATCAACTCTCTAGTTTTTATATTTTCTATTTCAATTCAAGATTTCCCTATATTCAACATTTGGGGCTGATCATGTGAGCCAAGATTCGTTGTATGATAATCCTTACCATTTACCTTGGATTGCTTAGGTGCTTCAAAAATATTGTGAAAATCAAATAGTCTTTCCAATGAAATCATCTATTTAGGTATCTTATTATCACTTAATTGGATTATTTTACCATTAATTTCTTGCTCATGATAATTTTCATCAATCTCATCAATAATGTGAACTTCAAAATCCCCAAAATTAGTTGAGTAATCTATGATTTGTTGATCATCATTGAAAACTTGGAAATGATTTATATTATCAGGAACTGAAGGACAAGGTATTAGCTCAATAATAATGCTTTGAGAATTATTATTAGACATGAGGTTAGTTGTAGTACAGGCAAGCTCATCAACATTTTTGTTTTATTATCTTGAAATAGCTAAGATGTTGAAGTCATTGAAAGATTCAATCAAATCCCACACCCTAAAATTGTATCTATTTAAGTAAGACAATTTACACTGGTACTTACTTCTCACTTGGTTAACCACAAGTTTAGAGTATCCATATACAAGGAGTTCTTTAACTTTATGTTTAATGATAAACTACAATCCAAGTATGAGAGCCTCATACTTAGCTAAATTATTGGTGCAAGGAAATTGTAATTTATAAGCTACATGGTATTGCTTTTCTAAAGGATTCATAAATACAATACCAACTCCTAATCCTGATTTACACTTGGCACCATCAATGTATAACTTCCACAAACCACACATTTGAGAAGAACTCTTAAAAACTAGTTCTTTTGTAATTTCCAAAGTGGAAAATCCCAAATCAAAATCCAAGAAATTTACCCTTTCATTAACAACATTATATTATGTTATCATGTGTTTAATTTGAGGTTCCCTTTCTAATCTTATTTGATTTGGCATACCTTTCCAAGGAAGCCATAAGTGTGAACAATCAGTATACATATAGCCATTTAAATCCTTAGTCCATTCTCTACTCAAAAGCAATACATAAGCACTAGGCATTTCTACTACTTGGATATCAATGAATTACTAAACCCTTGGTTCACTATCTAGTTGTATATGCACATTCAATAATTCTCCTACAACCTTAACTATGGAATTATCCAATTGAGTGACTACCCTATAAGATTTTATTGGAGTTAACCTTAGTTGATCACATATCCTAATAGGCATAATGTTGGTTAAGGATCCTAAATCTAAAAGACAATTATGAATATTTTTTCCGAATATCTTGACTGTAAGTAAAAAAGATGGAGACTCTGCTTTGATCACTTGTGTAATTACATTTGAGCTATCATTCCTAAAAGACAATTATGAATATTTTTTCCAAATATCTTGACTGTAAGTAAAAAATATGGAGACTCTGCTTTGATCACTTGTGTAATTACATTTGAGCTATCATTCTTAGGGGTTTTCCCAATTTTCTTTGACAAATATTCCAAGAGCAAGTATCATTGTTCTATGATTTAAATTAGCTTGTGTAGAGTGATATTAACTTTAATCATTTTCATATCTTCGACAATCTTATATCCAGCTTTGCTTGGAGGATCAATAGTTAAAGTTAACCTAGAAGAACTTCCTCTAGGAATTTCAGGCTTATTCTTTGATATAGTGTATAGAGGGGTCCCATAATTATTAGGAGCGGTAGAGGTAGTCAATGGTTATTTTTGTTCCTTATTTCTCAAAGGATATGTCTTCAAAATTTGTTGGAATGCTTGAATTTCCTTAGAAATATTCTCAGGCTCATTATTCTCTTGAAAAAGGAGAATAAAAGTTTCCACCATATACACTTGGTCAGATGGTTTAGATTCAGAATAATTTGTAGCAACCTCTTTGTTTGGAACAACTTCAAATGTGTCAAGTCTTCTTGAAAATCTTCAAATTCTTTACAAAACTCAATACAATTAATCTCACCATGTTTGGAAGTAGCATGCACCCTATAATAATCTGGTAAGGCAATATCATTGAGGTTTATATCCATATTCCTTTTTATAGGGAAAGACTCATTATCTTTGTTATTGTATAAACTATCATTCTAAAACCTATTCCCAGGTCTATTGAAATTTTGAAAAGTGAAGTTCCTTCCAAAATTGTCATTAGCATTACCAACTTCTTTTTACAATTGTACAAAATTAGTGTAAAGCTTCTATATCATTTTCAATATAGACTCATTCTCATTTTTTGGAACCTTAGCATTTTGACTTTGGTTACTATTAATGCCATTAATAGGTACTAAATCCTTCTGATCTTTGTCATGAAATCCATTGGTAACTTTATGGCTCACGAAGCCTAGATTTTGATTAGGGATAGCATGAATAGTAGGCAATACATTCAAAGTAAGAAACTAGTTTAATGCTAGAATATTTTGGTTACTACTTGGGAAAGGGTTTAATGCAGGCATTTGAGGATTAACATTTGGGATAGAATAAGCCATTTATCCTTGGGGTTACATTTGGTCACTAATAACCACTACTTCAGAATAGGCTTGAGCTAATCTAATGATAAATGAATAGCTCTCTTCGAAAACATAGAATTCATGGGTCAATAACATCTTTATAAACCTCCAAAGCTAAAGCTTGGTTAGGTTTATATGGATCCATGGTTTGACTAAAAATCTTTTGAAACCTAGCATTAAATGACCTAATAGGTTCAGTTGTATCTCTCTTAATAGTTGTAAAATTGATGATAAATGACACAAGGACTTATGATCTTTCCAAATTGATTAATAAAAATAGTGTCAAAATTTTTCCATGAGATAATATATTGTCAAGTAAATTGAGAAACCATTCATATGTAACATCTTTCAATGTAAATATGAACAACCTGCATGCTACATCTTCATGAATAAAATTCAACAATCTTAATGCAACTTTGAAAGATTTAACATGTTCGTCAACAGTCATAATACCAGTTGGACTAAATATTGGTAGATATTTTTTTGGATTATGTGGTAAATCATGAACCGCACCTGGTGCATTGATAGGGGAACTTCCAAGACATGCCATGTTTATATGAAGATCAAGCATAGGAATCCCTTGCAAAGGTGATGAAGGTAGAGATTTAAAATACCTACACTTACCTTTATCTTTCCTAGCCCTTCTATGTGTTTTTAGTTTGATCAAGGGTTCTCTAGTCTCTAAATGTGATCAGGTCCTAATCCTTGGTAATTCTAACTTGAAGACTAAAGATCTTATTTTAAAACATCGTGTAACACATTAATTTCAAAAGAATGACAAATAGTATGCACACTAATCTTAATTTGCAAAAAAATGTTCATAAGAGGACAAAGTACATTATTCTTTAACTAAAAATTTCAAATATGTAAACATTTTGTAAAGATGACCAATCTTTACAACTTATGACTCAAATAAATTTCTTATTGTCCAAGAATTGTCAATTTTGAGAAAAATAATCCATCCTAACTCCAAATACTAATAAATTTTTAAAAATAAAAGCTGTATTTCTATAAAGGTCACCAATCTTTTCATAATTTAAGTTAAAATAAACATAATCATGTAAAATGTAGATAATTCTGACCAAATACACTCAAAACATATTAAGCATCTTTAAAAAGTCCCTCCTTCAAGCACCAGTAGACATTCTCTTATTGATGATTCTATTTGTACCACAAGTGATCTTAGTGTTGAAGAAGACTTCCCATTTTCAGATTTTGAGAATCCATGGCATGAGTTGTACTCTGTGACTATTTAGTGATTGTCTGTGGTGGAATAGAAGCAAAGTATGAAAACTATCCACAATATTTATTTTATTTAATGGTTGGGAGCCACCAGGGTCTATACTATTTGAATACTTAATAATTTTGAGGATTAGGTAGTTAAACTAAATGATTATTAACAATGACCTCTAAGCTAGAGTGAATCTTGATAAAAGAAATAAGAAAAAGGAAGGGTAAGGAAGAAAGAAACATGATTATAGATTTTCATCTAAAATATTATGACAAAATTCCAATTAATTTGAGCACATTTGAACCAATTTACATTATAAAATAGCATAAGCTCAAATTATATCATAAATTAGGCAAAATTCAAAGGAAAAATATGAATCATAAGTAAAAACCAAATTTATTATAAAGGTTTGCTATTATGATCTGAATAACCTAAGTACATCCAAATACAGAGCAAATAAAATAAAGTATATATGAGATCTTTAAAATTAATTTAGCATTTAGCATAAATTAACAACCCTATGATGAAGAATGTAACTCAAATAATAAGAATCATTTAAATTCAAGATAACTGCCTGTAATTGAGAGATATCATAGACATTTAATGAAAACTATCTAGATAATATTTTCATAATTCCTTAGTTGTATTAAATGCTCTTGGTATCAATTGATAAAAAAATGTCTCTTTACAAATGGTAACCATCTACCTATTTATAGAAAACATAGGTGGTTAATCACTTAACTTTCAAAAATATCTAGATGTGGATTAGGATAGATGTCCTTGATACAAATCTACATGCGAAAAAATCATGCCAATTTGACAAGAAAGAGTATATGCTAACAGACTAGAATATACTTTATAAAAATAATATTCTTTTAGGAGTTTCATTGGTGGGTCCTTCTAATTATCCCTATCTAAATAAGTCTTTCACCTTGGTGTATTGCTCCTTGATCAACTCAAAATCCACTGTACACTTCATTAGACAATCCTCTTCTTTATCTGCTAACTTGTCAAATTCACTATCTACCTAAGATACAAGTTCCTTAGAACATTATGTTGATTGACCTCAGTTGTCTTTGATGTCTTGGATGTGGGTTTCAACCCTTTGCTTGAATTCTTCATCATCAATCAGGTTTAAATTAGTGCTTGTAGAAGGGTTAATTAATAGATTCCCCAAAAGTTTCTCAATCTGGTTTACCAAGTCTATGTCTCTCTTATTAAAGTCCTTAACATCAATATTCCAAGTGAAGAAATCTTCTTGTTTATCTACCAAAAATGCCATGAGGATGTCTATATGTCTGAGTTTTATAATCTTGATGTTTAAGGCTTGCTTTATCTTATGCACCTAGATGAGCTCATCCATTTGAGCTTGAGAATTTTGCCACTAGGATTAAGGCTTGTACCATTTAAAATTGATGGTTTAAAGCATTCAATCTAGACTTGATGATTTTCAAATTCTTGAATGCATCTATCAAGGATTTATTCAGCATTTTCAATAAATTTTTAGTAATTGTCAAGAAGACCTGAGCTTCCAAATCTTGATTTTCTATTTCCAAGTTGAGAATCTTCTATTTCAATCCTTAAACTCTAGCCAAGGCCATTGTCGATTGGGCTAGTACCACACTAGCTACATCCTCTTTAAAAATAGGATGTTCCCCTATTGTCTACCTTGAAATAGGAGTTAAACATGTAAATGGCTCCACCTTCAGAAAGGTGAACTCCTTAGTACCAATAATAATTTTCTTCGTCACTACTCTTTTAAGAGTTGATGTCTCTAAATTAAATTAGACCTAAGATCAAACTCTTTCACCTATGGTCATTCAAGGATCTACATTTGAACTCCCAAAGGCTCTTGGGGTACCAACCCATTCACTTTTCTTATTGTGAATAATTTAGATGCTTCTCTCTGCTTATTTGTTCAACATATGTTGAATCCATGGCTTGACATTATCTTGAACACCTATGTCCACTCGAGTCAGAGCCAATGAAGGAGAAAGAGATGGAATTTTATGAAACTTCCCATAAATAAACCAATCAAGAATGGTTGGTTAATGAATAGTATTTTCATCATTTAAGAGGTTTATTTCACTAGAAGGGTGAGTAAAATTTATCATAGACCTCTTTCTTGAAGCTAGAGGAACAAAGGCTAATTTTGCCTATCTTTTTCCACTATACAATGGAACCAATTCCTTGTCTGTTTCCTTAGATGGGTCTTCTTCTTTGTCTAAACCATAAGTAGTTATGATGTTATCAAGGGTACTCTCTAGTGTTTCTCTAGTTTCCAAAGCAATTATTCTAATAACATCTATTAGGGAGGAATGCCTTGGTGGGAATGCCTACATTTTGAGGCTTTCAATAGGTCTTTGCTCAATCTTGGAATCTTCACTTATAGCTTTCCCTTTTCCTTTTGCATCTTCAAGTTACTCAATCTAAGATGACTTTGTCAATTCTCCCTATTCAAGCTCAGAATATTATCCCTCAACAAGTGGTTCTTGATGTGTAGTCCTAGATGGTCCTAGTAATAAGTCATACTGTAAAGGATGTAACTACCATATTTATCTTGAAGGCTTATTATCCCTGTCCAAATTATGTTCTAAATCTATGTTGTAGTTTTTAACTCTAGATAAGACTTCTTCAAAGTTCATTGCCTTTGTGTAAATACCATCTCCCACACCTAGTTGATGCTTGTACTCAGTCTTTGGGACCTTCCTATCCTAAATATGGTTAGCCACTCTATTATTAGGGTCCCACATCTTAAGATCATCTAATTGGAAATCAAAAGAGTCCTATGTACCATAATCTCTAGTTGTTTCCAATCCTTGATTACAATTCTACCAATGTCTAGTGGGAAGGGATGAACTTGAGCCTTTTTATTCTTCTTGCAGTGCAAATATATGCCCTAGATGATTTGATAATAATTAAAATTTGCCATACAAGCTTACTAGGAACATATATGGGAAGTCTATATGGTTGGACCATGATTCCTTATATCCTTATTACATTATAATTTGGATAGAACTAGACATCCCCCATGGTCTCCACTTGTTTTTTGATTAGAGGATGAAGTCTAGGCATATAAATACCAATGATTGTATCAAAAATGACTGGGAAGACACCATCACATATGAATTGCATATGATTCCTATATTTGATAATATGTAGTTTGGAGTAATGATGGGAAATGGTAGTTCTACCATCAGGGAACTAATATTGGATGTCAGGGAAATTAATAGATGCCAAGAGTGAGTCTAAGAGGTAAGACAACATAAAGAAATGTTTGGATTTATTTCTCTTGATGGCTATAAATTGTTTGGCCAAGAAGAAACTTATTAAGTCTCCAATGGGAGGGGTTAGGTTCCATGCCAACATGTAATGGACATAAGACACCTAGACCTTACTCACATAGGTTGTAGAAGAGGCACAAAAGGCTTTGTTCAATAATCTCATAGCTACCCTAACACCCTCTCTAAATTGGGTAATAGGAATCTCACCATTAGGGGTCTTGAAAATATGGGAACCTTGGATTAACCAAGGTGAAAGAACTGAATCTAGGCTTTGGGAATTTGTCCATTCTCTCAAAGATGAAAGAACAACATGAGGCAAAGGGAGCTTATAATAAGTCTCAAATGCCATGGGAGCTATGCATGCAACTTTATTGGCATTTCCTTCATGAATAATCCATTCTCCATCTACTCTTTAGTAAGGAAAAATAAGAATAAGAAGGTCGATGCAATGCATTACCTCTAGTTTAGTAGCTACATGATGAAGGCATGCCATTTGAATTTATACTAAATCCTTGTATCTTTGGTACACTAAAGCATTCCTATTTTATTCTTGAAAATTTGATTACAAATCTTCAACAAAAAGGAATAATTTAGACCAATTAATTATTCCATGTACATTAGATGCTATTGAATCCAACTATGTGTCTCTAAAGACCATTCCTTCACCATCTAAAGTTAGATAAAGCTTTCCCTCAATATTCATCTATTGCCTACCCACTACCATTGATAATATTTTATTGTAATTATGAATCTATCAAAGTTCTTACTAAGGTACATACTCTAAATTTAGTTCATAATTATCTCAAGTGTCACATAATCAACTTGAACTGACTCTGGCCTTCTTTATAGAGGGTTTAGGTTTTTTTGCTCTAATGACTAAAACATCCAACTTTGATCTCATACGTGACTTAAATATGATGGAACCTTACTATCATATCTCTTATGTTTTCAATTATGAGATATCTTTCATTAGGATCCTCCATACTTACGTGGAAATTATGTGGCAGGGTTCCATGCCTTTTGAGATAATTTTTCATAAATGCCATTTTCAGAGTGACCGTTTGTTTTCAAAAGTCCATTTTATTTTGCTTTGAAAAGACAAATCTAGGTCTTTATATTTCATTGGTTCTTGATCTTTGAGCTTATTAATTGTGTCATGTGTCAATCTTTTGAGGCCTTTTAAAATTCTTCAATTTTGTCTCACTATTGGATCAAATCTAGAGAGCAAGAGATCACCTTTGGATCCTGCAATATGCTTTCCCTTTTAATCAGTAAAAATAACTTAGGCCAATATTTTTCTATCTCAATCTTACCTTCATAAGAAAACTAAGAATTTCTTAAAAGGCTTTAGGAATTCCCCCTTTGATTAGGCTTAAAAAATTGTCTAAGTTGAATTTTTTGGAAATATTTTCATTGATCTCAAAGGTTTAACATTATTGGTGATAAAGGCCCCATTGCATTTAATGTTGTTTGTAATAAATATATCTTGGCTAATATGAGTTAATATTTATTTAATATTAACAAATATAGTTTTGGTTGCATATGAGACAAAAGAAGGGCCCATGGAGAAGTCAAAGAGCCATGGGATAAAGACAAAAGAAGGATGGGATGCATTTTCCCATGAAGAGTCATCTTGGAGAATTCCAAGAGTCACCAAGTGAAGACAAAGTGAGGGAGGGCACAATTTCTCATGAAGAGACACTTTAAGGAATACAAAAAGTCACCAAGATAAGGACAAAAGAGGGAAGGATGTTTTTGGTCATGAAGGGTCACCACATGACTTTTCAAAGGCAAGAATATGAAGGGTCATACAAGTTTGGTGCCATTTTCCATGAGGATTGAAGGGTCACAAAGGGGGAAGGCCAAAGGTCATTTGGAAAGAAATAAATAAAGGATTGAGAAGCCATTTGAATATATGGAAGATAGAGGTTGATCTGATATTGTAATATCTAGCTTAGAAGAGCAATTGTGAGAGATGAATATGATTCGCATTTGTTATATCTAGCTTAGAAGAGCAAAGGTGAGAGAGAAGAAAGAGATGTTGTATTGATCTATCATTTTTTGAGATATCAACATTGAGAGATAGGTGTGTGGTATACACAAAGGGGTTGGTGCTCACGAATTGTTGTTTGGTGCTCTTGTGGGTTGGTGCTCATGAATTGTTGTTGGGTGGGTGCTCGGCAAAGGGGTTGGTGATCTTATGGGTTGGATAGTAGTTGGGTTGGTGCTTGGCAAAGTTGTGTGGTGCTGTTGTGGGTTGGTGCTCATGAATAGTTGCTGGGTTGGTGCTCAGCAAAGGGGTTGGTGCTCCTGCAAGCTTGGCTTGCAAATATTGTTTGGGTTGGTTCTCATTCATATACTTGAGATTATTCTCCATGGTTTTTCCCACATTAGGTTTCCACGTTATATCTGGTGTCTCTCTCTATCTTGTGTGGTGTTTATTATTTGAGTTTTATTGCATATATTGAATGTTTGATTAAGTGGAATTTAGTTAAGGAAAAGATTTATAAGATAAGTGATATATTGATTCACCCCCCTCTCAGTATATCCCATACTTAACAATTGGTATTAGAGCGGGTTCTTTTTTGAAAAGTTTTATAGCTTGAAGGTAGATTGGGAAAACATGATGGCTAGGTCACAAGAAGGATTTACTACAAATAAGGCACCTTTGTTTGATGGGATGAATTATGCTTTTTGGAGAATGAGAATGAAGGTTTATTTTATGGCCCTTGGATTCGACATATGGAAAGCAGTGGTGGAGGAATATGAAGAACCACAGACATTTGCAATTACTCCAGCAAAAAAGAAGGCAAGTGAACATAATGCTAAAGCTTTAAAGGCTATTTTATGTGGTTTATGTGAATCTAAATTTGTTAAAGTTATGAAATGTAAATCTACTCATAAACTTGGGTAGAACTTTTGAATATTTACAAAGGTGATGGAAAGGTTCAACAAGCTAAGTTGCAGACTTTTAGAAGGTAGTTTGAAAGTTTGAAGATGGAAGAAGAAGAAGATATAGCACGTTATCTTCTGAGAGTTGATCAAATTGTAAATCAGATTCAAGGTCTTAGAGGAACATTGGATGAGTCAATGGTGGTGCAAAATGTTTTGATATCTCTACCAATGAGATATGATGCAAAGGTTTTGGCAATCGAGGAGATGAAGAATTTAGCCAAGCTAAAGATGGATGAGCTTCATGGTATTCTCATGGCATATGAGATGTTGATGGAAAAAGATAAACCCTCAAAGAGAGAAGTGGATTTCAAGACATCAAAGAAGGAGAAAGCTAAGATTTAAGAATCAAGTGATAGTTCCAGTGATGATGAAGATGACAATGGAGCACTTTTCATTTGTAAGCTGAAAAGAGGAACAAGTAAATATCAAGGAAAATTACCTTTTAAATATTTTAATTATGGAAAGATTGGACATTTTTTAGCTAGATGCCTAGATAAGGTTAATGATGATGAAGAATAAAAGCCTACATACAAGAAAAAATTCAAAGGCAAATCTAAGAAGGGATTCGAGAAGAAGAGCCTATATTTTAAGGATCCTAGCTCAGTGAAGATAGTGGAGTCAGTGATTCAGAAGAAGAAGAGATTCTATTCATGGTTATACATGAAGATGATCAAGAAGAAGAAGAGGAGGAAGATGAAGTGAATGTGGAAGGAGAGCTCATTTTTGCCTTAGAAGAGTTAGAATCTGTTTAGAAGAAGAATCAAAGATTAAAGTGCAAGATCGAGAAAAATGAACAAGAGTCAAAGGAAATGATTGAAGATCTACAAGCACACTTTGATAAGCCAAGAAGAATGAAGAAGATCTCACATCACAGTTGGAAATAGAAAGAAAAGAATGTCAAAGGTATGTTATTTAAATTGCCTCTTTAAAAGAAGATATTAAGAAAGCAGTCAATGATTCAAAATTTAAAGATAGCACTAACATGCTGAATAAGATATTGGAAAGTCAAAAATCAAATTCAGATAAGATAGGGATTATATTTGAAAAGAAAGAGAGCTATGATGAAGCTCTTACAAAAGAGGAAACAAAAAGGGGAGAAGTGAAAAATATAGAGGACATTTCAAATAGAGAAGGCTGGAGAGAACAAAGCTACAAAAGACAAACAGGTCAGAGATATAAAGACAGGTCTTATTTTTATGGCTATTGTTTTTATTGTAATGAATATGGTCATAAGAAATTAGAATGTAGAAAAAGAACTAACAATTTCAGAAATAAGGAGAAGGAAAGTCAAGGAGAGTCAAGTAGAAGCCACAACTCTTTTGCTCCTCTATCAAGCTTTGATGAAGAGACCATAGTATGCTACAAGTGCAACAACTTTGGGCACATAGCTTGGTATTATAGAAGTGTGTTTGAGTTATTCAAGAAGGATCAGAGTTTCAAAGCTCCATTCATCAAGAAGAAGGCTCAGACATGTTCATGGTAGAAGAAACAACCTAAAGATTCTATGATGGTTAAGACAGTTCTGCATGTACGAGGTAAAGATCAGCCATGGTTAATTGATAGCAGATGTTTGAGGCATATGATAGGTGATAAAAGTAAGTTCACAACTCTAAAGAAGATCAATGGTGGTACAGTGAGATTTAGAGATAAAATCATTGCCAGGATAGTTGAAAAAGGTACTTTAAGTTTGGATTATGGTAGAACTATGAGTAAGAATGTTTTATATGTAAAAGGTCTTAAGCATAATCTATTGAGTGTTAGTCAAATATGTGATCAAGGATACACATTAAAGTTTCATAAAGAAGGTTGTGAGATTAGAAGAAAAGATTCAAATGAGTTGATTGTAGATGCTCAAAAGATAGGGAAAAATGTATATGTTTTGTCAGATATCTTCTCAAAGGCACGATCAAAGGATACATTCAAATATCAGTGAGAGGAGTTGGGAGTAATTTCTATTACTTCTTACCATTGAGGTTCAACATCAGTTAAGGGGGAGCTAAGTGTTATCTCTAGGTAGGCTCTTTGCCATTGATGTCAAAGGGGGAGAATAACAGGTACAGGTATAGGTGCAAAAAATAGGTACAGGGAACATGTACAAGTTACTATAGTAAGGGGGAGTTATTGTATGTTTTCAGATGATACTATGTGTAGGTGACAAGATGTTGTAGTTTCAAGATTGAGGTTGCCATTAATGACAAAGGGGGAGATTATTGGAAATATTCTCATTGATGTCAAAGGTTTAGCATTATTGGTGATAAAGGCCCCATTTCATTTAATGTTGTTTGTAATAAATATATCTTGGCTAATATGAGTTAATATTTATTTAATATTAGTGAATATATTTTTGGTTGCATATGAGACAAAGAAAGGGCCCATGGAGAAGTCAAAGAGCCATGGGATAAAGACAAAAGAAGGATGGGACGCATTTTCCCATGAAGAGTCATCTTGGGGAATTCTAAGAGTCACCAAGTGAAGACAAAAGAGGAAGGGCACAATTTCTCATGAAGGGACACTTTAAGGAATACGAAAAGTCACCAAGATGAGGACAAAAGAGGGAAGGACATTTTTAGTCATGAAGGGTCACCACATGACTTTTCAAAGGAAATAATATGAAGGGTCATACAAGTTTGGCACCATTTTCCATGATGATTGAAGGGTCACAAAGGGGGAAGGCCAAAGGTCATTTTGAAAGCTATAAATAAAGGATTGAGAAGCCATTTGAATATATGGAAGATAGAGATTGATTTGATATTGTAATATCTAGCTTAGAATAGCAATTGTGAGAGATGAATATGATTTGTATTTGTTATATCTATCTTAGAAGAGCAAAGGTGAGAGAGAGGAAAGAGATGTCGTATTGATCTATCATTTGTTGAGATAACAACATTGAGAGATAAGTGTGTAGTATACACAAAGGGGTTGGTGCTACTGTGGGTTGGTGCTCATGAATTATTGTTGGGTTGGTTCTCCTTTGGGTTGGTGCTCGATAAAGGGGTTGGTGCTTTTGTGGGTTGGTGCTCACGAGTAGTAGCTAGGTTTGTGCTCGGCAAAGGGGTGTGTTGTGCCTGTGGGTTGGTGCTCACAAATAGTTGATGGGTTATTTCTCAGCAAAGGGGTTGGTGCTCCTGCAAGCTTGGCTTGTGAATATTGTTTGGGTTGGTGCTCATTCATTGTAATGTCCCTTTCTTAGGGGTTCCTTTTTCTAAACAAAGCTCTGATGCCACTGTGATATCCCCTTCAAATAGGGAATATAGAAACACAAACAGTTCTAAACAAAGATACAATCTTATAGAATAAATTTAGATAAACAATAAACCACAGTAAATCTCTTATCTGCCAATCAAATATCTTATCACTTGGTCAGATAATTAAAATTACAGTCCTTTTTCATACATATAAAAGAATATTAAAATTTGGTCTTAAAACCCTGATCTCCTACAAATTTGGAAATGAAAGCTGATTTTGGGGCGTCTCGACCTGCTGTGACGAACAAAAGTCACCAGCATCGATCGATATACTGCCAATGTCAGTCTTTATCGGCCCTTCCCTGTCGATGTTGGTCTTCAGTCGGCTGATGTCGGTCACTAGGGATCTCTGCCTGTAGAGGTTGTTATCTGCGTGGACCTGTACGGACCTATACGGACTTTGTACTATCGCCAATTAAGCACAACTTGAAATACTGTGATAAATTCTAGGGTGAAGTTATCTCTCAAATTTGTAAACCTTTGTGATAACTTTTATATGAAGCTATCTCTCAATTTGGCAATAGGTCAGCTGATATCTCATAGCCTCTGAATCGCACACAATGAAGAGTTGACATTCTCCACTGCAATGGAATCCTGGAGACCCTTGGCTCAGTCTTCACAGAAGAATTCTTCAATATCAAAAATCAATAATCAATGCATAATCAATAATGGCCTCCATGAGAAACCCTTATACCCTCAAAAATATGTGCTTTCCCTAATTAGGGTTTTCTTAAATTAGAATTAGGGTTTCTAATTAAAAATAGGCTAAATAATTAATATTTGATTAAATCAATCAAATATTAATATCTCCCTTAATATATGTTAGATCCTCAAACCAAATGAAGCTGGTGAATCAGAGAGTGATTCTACACATGACCATACCAAAATAAGGGTGCTCCACTACATGTCAAATATCCCTAAAAAGTAGGAGCTCAGACAAACATGCTCAAAAAAGCCCAAATGAATGCCACTAAAACAAATTCTACTAATCTAAGCCAAGCCAATCTCCATCATGAACCTCTATCCATCCTATTAGCCTATGAAGGTCACATAATAGGCTAATCATCAAGTCTATCAATGTCCATGAAAAAGGGGACATGACAATTCGCCCCTCCATAAATTGCTTATCCCCAACCAATCTCGAAATAATGAACCACTCGATCCACCTAGATCCCAAATGTAGTTATGCTCTGCACATCTGTAAATCAATGCAAGTACCTGTAACATCATCAGAAGTAGAACAAAGAGGGACCCATAATCAAACTGGTGAATGCAACTCAACCAATCTCTAAAATCACAAATACCAGGTACACATTCCACCCTGTTATGCAGAAGGTACACTCTAACTCTGCAACAACTCCCAAATGGAACTATGCCAAGTGTGGAGAATCCACACACAGTACCCCTACTGTGATCAATATCTCTCTTCAACTCTTGCTCTAAGTCATGCACTGCCAAACTGTCAACCCCATCTACAAAAGATGATGAATCCATCCATAACTGATCCCTCTATAAAGCACTATTAAACTATACCACATTATCAAGTGAGAAGATCAATTTGGAGACTCGACTCCACTGGTATCCCAAACTCATCTAGCCCAGGTACTCCTAAATCCTGAAATGTGTTCTCAACAACATGATCAGTAGCTACAGAAACATACTCATCACCAATACTCAATGTACTAAGAGTATACCTCCACACTCTGAATGTAAGCATCAGACTCATCCTCACTGTCTAAAACCTATGCTAAACTCACCTTAAGACAAAGCTCATCCACAACATCCTCAACTACTCCTACCTGTGAAGATAATGCAGATAAATCATTACCTGAAGATGTGTTAATGTCTCCCTGTACTGGATCAGCATGTCTGTCAAATTCATCATTCAAGTTTCTCCATGTCATAGGGAAAGTACTACGATCCTTAGGCCTATCAATTAAACTCTTTAACCACATACCAGCTCTAGGTGAGACATTTTTCTCTTTTGTCTAGACATACCATAAATCTTCTGCCAAAAGTTTAGAAATTTTATCCTCCTCCTCAAACAAGATTGTGAACATGATAGAGTGCATTGATGCTAATACATCACTGGAATGAAACTCATCTAAAATATTCCAAAATATTTTAAACATCCTGTGAATGTCACCAATACAAACTACTAACATCATAATGTTTTCAAATCCATTCCTTGCAAATGTTTCAAGTAATCTTGCCCTCTTTGAGAAATGAGGGTCTCTAATGTCATCCAACTTTTCGAAGCTTTTTACCATGGCGTGGAGTACCTCTCTCATAATCTGATCATCATAAAAATTAAAGCCAGCTATTATCCTCATGGTTTCACCAATGCAAGAGAGAGTTGCAAGTCTTACCACCTCATCATGATGTCTCAATAATCAGGGCTTCACCAACGAACCAAATGCTGGAGATAATGTTGTTTGCATATCATAAGAATTTGATTGCTCAACCTTGCCTAAATAAGTTTCTAACTCCTCCAAAGTTGTTAGAATGTCATCTGCTTGCTGAAATGGATTATCTAACTTCTTCTTTGCATTGTGCATTCTTTCTTCCAAATCTTTGATACCTGTTAAAACCATACTGATAACCAAAATACCCAGCAAGATGGCTGGACATCGACTCCGATCTACCCAATAGGATGGCAGGAATTTGGCTCTAATACCAGTGTAATGTCCCTTACTTAGGGGCTCCTTTTTCTAAGCAAAAGCTCTAATACCACTGTAATGTCCCTTTCTTAGGGGCTCCTTTTTCTAAGCAAAGCTCTGATACCACTGTGACATACCCTTCAAACAGGGAATATAGAAACACAAACTGTTCTAAACAAAGATACAATCTTGCAGAATAAATTTAGATAAACAATAAACCATAGTAAATCTCTTATCTTCTAATCAAATATCTTATCACTTGTTTGGATAATTATAATTATAGTCCTTTCTCATACATATAAAAGAATATTAAAATTTGGTCTTAAAACCTTGATCTCCTACAAATCTAGAAATGAAAGCTAATTTTTGGGCATCTCAGCCTGTTGGGACGAACAAAAATCATCGGCGTCAGTCAACATACTGTCGACATCGGTCTCTATCAGCCCTTCCCTACCGACGTCGGTCTTCATTCGATTGATGTCATTCACTAAGGATCTCTGCTTGCTGAAGTCGGTATCTGCGTGGACCTGTATGGACTTTGTATAGCCGCCAATCAAGCACACCCTGAAATACTGTGATAACTTCTGTGTGAAGTTATCTCTCAAATTTGTAAACCTCTGTGATAACTTCTATATGAAGATATCTCTCAATTTGGCAATAAATCAGCTGATATCTCATAGCCTGTGAATCACACACAATGAAGAGTTGACATTCTCCACTGCAATGGAATCTTGGAACCCTTGGCTCAGTCTTCACAAAAGAATTCTTCAATATCAAAAATCAATAATCAATGCATAATCAATAATGGCCTCCATGAGAAACCCTTATGCCCTCAAAAATATGTGCTTGCCCTAATTAGGGTTTTCTTAAATTAGAATTAGGGTTTCTAATTAAAAATAGGCTAAATAATTAATATTTGATTAAATCAATCAAATATTAATATCTCCCTTAATATATGTCAGATCCTCGAACCGACTGAAACTGGTGAATCGGAGAGTGATTCTACACATGACCATACCAAAATAAGGGTGCTCCACTGCATGTCAAATATCCCTAAAAAGTAAGAGCTCAAACAAACATGCCCAAAAAAGCCAAAATGAATGCCACTGAAACAAATTCTGCTAATCTAAGCCAAGCCAATCTCCATCATGACGCTCTATCCATCCTATTAGCCTACGAAGGTTGCATAATAGGCTAATCATCAAGTCTATCAATGTCCACAAAAAAGGGGACATGACATTCATATACTTGAGATTGTTCTCCATGGTTTTTCCCACATTGGGTTTCCACTTTATATCTGGTGTCTCTCTCTATCTTGTGTGGTGTTTATTGTTTGAGTTTTATTGCATATCTTAAATGTTTGAGTAAGTGGAATTTGGTTAAGGAAAAGATTTATAAGATATATGATATACTGATTCACCCCCTCCTCTCTGTATATCTCGTGCTTAACAAAATTTGATAGCTTTGGTCCCGTCAAATATGTCCTTATAGACATTAAATGATGGGGGCAAACCTATCAAATTTAAGACAATAAAATCCTTCTATTTTAATTAAAATTTGATGGGTCTGGTCTTGTCAAATACGTCCTCATAGATGTCAAATTATGGGAACAAACATATAAAATTTAAAATAATGAAATTTATTGATCTAATAACTAAATGTCATGTGTAAAACCATCAAGAGATCTTCAAAGCTTTGGGGATTATCTATGTTAAATTTGATGGGTTTGGTCCCATCAAATATATCATCATAGATGTCAAATGATTACATAAAACCTATCAAATTTAAGACAATAAAATCCTTATGTCCAATGAATGAGTTTCATGCGTAAAAACCTTCAAGAGATCTTGAGGCTTTTGGGTTGATGCACACCATTAGATTGAGAACCTTTGAGGCAATGTGAACCATTGGATCAAGTCCCAAGTTGTTAATAGTTATTAATGTCCTTTCAGGTGTCAGATTTAATCCACACCATTGGATTTAAATATGTAAGAAAATGATCATTGTTGGATCGAATCCTGAGTGGTTAATAGATGTTAACTTCCTTTCTGGTGTTGGATTTAATTCACACCATTGAATTGAAACCTCCAAGTGAATGATCACCGTTAGAGTTACAAAAAGGCATATATGTTTTAAATTAATACCCGACCATGTTTTAAGTTTAGTCTAAGGTTTTTTTTTATATTAATATTCAATCATGTTTTAAAGAAAAAATATATTTTAAACTTAATATAAAGTTAGAATTAGGATCATTTAATCAAAAGGAAATAAAATTTCTCACTAGTAATTTCCTACAAGTGTTTAAATTTAAACCCTTTTAGGGTTCTTTTCTTTTAGAAACCTTAGCTTTTTCCATGGAACCTGAAACTAATCACCTTGAAGATAATTATTAGCAATTTTGAACCGTGAAATGTAAACATGATCAAATATAACAAAGCACATGTTCCTCTTTCAGAATTGATTTGCCTTTAAAAATCCAAGATAAGATAAGTCTTCACATTCAGTCCAGAATACAAACTTTTTGGAAATAAATATAGGGGTCCTCCTTTTAAAAAAGATATGGGGTGTTGGTCTCAACAGGTCACATAAACACAATGAATCAAACCCAAAAAGTTTAGATCTTTTGGAGAATAGAGGCAAAGGTGGATTACAGTGTTGGTGCCACTAGTGTCTTATTTTAATGCTCCTACCCAATCATAAAATGAACTCCAAATCCTAATTTATGACACTGTTCCAGTACTGTATAGTGAATTTTAGACCCTACAACAGTCGTCTTAGTTAATTTCTAGCTAAGTCTTATTTTTACTATTTTTAAAAATATTTAAATTAAAGTCAAATTATAAAAATTAGTAGCTTAATTATTACATAGTTACTGATTTTATTACTCTAGACCTTTAACTAAATTAGGAATAATACACCAATATTCCCAAAACTATTAAATTATATTTATAATAATATTTTTTGTCTTACAAATATTTGTAATTTATACAAGCTAAAAAGGACTTAGGAATAAAATTAAACACTGTCAACTTATTGAATTAAATAACTTATGTTCTTCAAAAAAAATTGACCTTCATCTATATGGATCATCCATGCTTTAAATTCCCAATAATATTCCTTCTCTGTCAAAAAATAAATAACTTATCCATCTCTATTGGATTTCAGATACTCTCTGTAAGTTGCCCTAGAATAATCAAAATCTACAATATATAATAATTATCATATATCCAATATTAATTAACAATTTTTGTTTCTACTCGAAATACGATTAAATTATAAATAAGGTTCATGAATTTAATAAAGAAATAAAATATTATAAATAATGGGAAGTTGAAACTAAATATTTTATTTAATAAATAAAATGTTTATAAAAAATAACATGATCTTCAACCAAATCCATGACCATGCCAAAAAAGGAGAAAAAAACCACTTAGTGGGTATTGCATGCTTTAAAAAATTGTTTAACACCAAAGTGAATGGTAAGAGGATAAAGTTTAAACTTTAGGTTATTCCATTAAATTTGGATGGTTTTCGCCCGCATCCAAATTTAATGGAATTTCCACGTGGTAAGTGGGTGATAAAACATGCATGGTATTTAAAAAACATTTCCCACTTTAATAAACAAACCCATGTAAAACCATCCATACTAAAGTGGGTATCCACATAGGGAAAGGTAAGTAATAATGATAAATTGGGGGATAATGTTTATTTAAAATATCTCCCAATAATACCAAATTCCATCCAAGTGGAGTGGGAATAAAGTTTAATTTTTTTTGGACTTAGGCAAGATTAAAATATCCAATGATTTAATAAAATTATAAATAGGACAAATTAAATTGGGATTTAATTAAATTTAGATTTAATATACTATGATTATTAAAAATCATAATAAAATAGGATATTAATAATATTTTAGAAATGGAGGAATTATGGTGGGAATAATTAGATAGGTGGAAGGAATAATAAAAAGATATTTTGGAATATATTGATGGTATTAATAGAATTATATGACAAAGTTGGTAACATTGGATGTTGATTGGTTATAAGAAATATCGGTAAATGGTTCGTTTGTTCCCACATCTTCAACACAATACCCATTAGTAACATAAAATAATTTCAATATAAAAAATACTTGTATAAATTATTTATATTTTTGCCACATGTCAATTTTCCATTACGACACTTATCCTTTCCACATTTTTCCAAACCATAAAAAAATCCTCTAGATCACATACCACCCAAACAAAATTATATTCCACATAAAAATGGAACAAACATGCATGAGTGGAATTCAATGAAAGAAATCGTGTCAAGATTGGAAATGGGAAATCGAGTCAAGAAATATAAGTTTGATGAGATATGTCCATATCCATTCAACTTAAGTATTATCCAATTCCCATTTCCACCTCATTTTTAGGTACCCAAATTTGATAAATACAAAGGGAAGGGTGAACCTCAAGAACATATCTAATATTGTTTCATACTATGCCAAGAGGTAGCCTATAATAGTGTTTATCTACTTTGCTTGCTTCTATGCAGTTTGGCTGGGCAAGATTTGGACTGGATGCTCAAATTACCTAAGAGATTGGTAGTAAATTAGAATGATTTATCTAAAAAAAATTGTTAACCTTTATTATTACCATACTGAACATGAGTTGACTATGGTCGACTTATGCAAATCAAAACAATGAGATGGGGAAAGCTTCATAGCATATCTATAGTAATGAAGAACATTAGATGGATGATTTCAACATAATTTACTAGATAAATAGTTGGTTGATATTTTTACACAAAACTTACACCCTAAGTTAACTCATAATATACAACTCACTTATATAAACACATTCTAGGAAATCATATACAAGCATGTGTAGATTGAGAAGGCACTTATTACTGAAGGCCTTATCAAGATTTATTCATAGGGTTAAACATCCAATCAAACTTAATAATCTATTCAAGTTGTTTTTATAGAGAAACCTAAAGGGTTTAACAAAAATAAGAACATTTTGGGAAATAAAGTGACAAAATTTAGGCATGTGTAAATGGTGCAGACTCCACTAGCTTTGAACATATAAATAGCTCCACCTAATCTATCAACCACTTTGAAAAAGGCTACTCCATAAAGGACATTCAATAAATATAAAGTATTTGGCAAACTAGGATAGCCTATTGAGGTTGTGTTCCAAAAGCTCATAGTAGCTAATCTTATCATGCAACTTATACTAAGACCCTTCTTTGAAGAATATCCCAAACCTGATTCGTATCAAGCATATGAGTTTTATAACTTCCATAATGTTATTGGCCATGACATTTGATGATGTGTTCAATTGAGGCATCTCATTGAGGATTTGATCAAAAATGGTGAAATTAAAGTAAAACACATGATGAAAAACACCAATCAAGATATGGGCATTTACAAAGAACCATTTCCTAAACATAATAAACAACTAATAAGAAACAATTAGAATCAAGGGCAAAACTGGTGTCAACAAATGGAAGGATAAAATCATAATCAGTAAGATCATAATCAGGACCATAATACCCATGCTAATAACCTAGGTTAAAACAAAAAGCTATAAGATTATAATAGCACCATGGGATGTATTTTGGTAAATCATATTACCACCATCACCATCAAAACTCATGAACCATCTAATGCTTCTTGAAGTACTTGACACTGCATTATATGGTCAACATCTTCCCCTTTAAGTAAAGTTACATCAGGTTCAAGCAATTTGATTATGCCTTAGTTTTCATGGGTTACTATCTCTAAACCACCATATTTTAATTATAATGACTCCTTGCCAACTCAAAATTACACAAATGTAACTAAACGCTTATGAGTCACCATCTAAGGCCCTTTACCTTCTTAGTCTAATTATAATGACTCTTGTTAAGTCAAAATTACATAATCACATCTAGACACTCTCGAGTCACCCTCTAAGGCCAGTTCCCTCTTCTAACCCTAGACCAATTATGAATATTATGTCTTTGGATACAATCTAAACACTATGCTAGCTAAGGTTAAACCCTTTCTTGCTTCTATTGAAAATTCGTATAGTATCTCAGACAAACTAAGTAAAACCTAGACATAAATTTCTATTTTAAATATTTTGTATACGTATGAAGTCCATCAAACTATTTTAAATAACTTCCTTCAATAGTACACTATTCCTAAATACATTAACCATGAATAATTTCAAACACTATTAGGTCATTTCTCTCCTTTCTAACAAGTCAAATTTCATTATAGAGATATGTCTACTCTTGGTTCTAGCCATAACAACCCCTTGTAAATTGAGGTAATTATTGAAAATCATAAAATCAAGTGGGTTATTATAGACAATAGTTCATGGCTAAATATAATATCCCTCAAGTTAGTGTAATGATTGGGTTATACTACCAATCACATCTAGCCAAAAATAATCACGATCAAGGCATATGACAACACCAAAAGGGAATCTTTCAGAACTATTTTTTTGCCAATAATTTTTGGGTTTGTGTCCCATCAAACTTTATTCCATATTATGGATATTGAGTTACCTTATAACATACTTCTTGTTTTTCCTTATATCCATGAAGTACAGGTTATCTTGTCCACCTTGCACCAGTACCTCAAGTTACCCCACAATGGTATTGAGGTTACCATTCCTACTGATATACATCCCTACCAATATTACAAACACCTAGAGTTTGTTTCTTAATTTGAACTATTTCCCTAGTTCTAATTCATCATGAAAAATAACAAATAAATAGTATCTATCTAAACCCTACCAGACACTCTAAATGTGTAGCAATAGGCACTTCTCAAGCCCCTTCCCAACTGGTACTATGAGCCCTCTACCATCTATTGAAATAGAGCCATCTAATGAGTAGATTCTCTCTCTAGATAGATATGATCCCATCTAGATCACTAAAAATAAATATGAATCATGATGCACCTTGTTTCGATCTATTAGTCAAGGGCTCAACTATATATCTAGTTGGTTAGGGGTGAGTGATAGTCTATATAGTTTAATTGGTACACAACTAATAGGCCCTATCTATACATGGTGAAGTGAGAGATAGTCTATATATAGGGTACTCAATTGATGGGCCCTATCTATACACAAGGGAGGGAGAGGGATTCATCTGATAGGATGAGGAGGGGAGTGGGCTTGAAGGTCCCCAAATTCTTAATTTGGTTTATCCAGAACTAGGTCTAAAAATTGCAACCATGAGATACTTGGTATGAATGGTGACATGTCACTCTTTTCCCTACACTTCACAACCACCCAAATCCAATTATATCAACCCAAGTGACCTTGCTTCCATTTTGGCTGATCTATTTCCCACAACACTTGCACAATAGGTCCTTATTAAAGACACAAGCATTTCCACATACCATCTAAAAGATGCCTTTCATATTTATAAGTTGCCTAAGTCACCTAAATGATTTGACAAACCCAAACCTTTCCAAATTCCTTATAGGTCCATCATGATTTGGGAAAGAAGAAGGATACATAGAAACCACCAATGGTATTTGTACTTGCTACTTCACCAAATTAGGATCAAGAAGCTTTTATTGAAGGAGATTATTGGGCCCCTTATTTAATTAAGTAAAGGGTTCACACCAACTTGAAATCCACATCAGTGTAAAAGAATAATTTTTCTTAGTGGTTAGCATTTTAGCATTTTGGTACCAGCTGGTACGTGGTTAACTAGCTCTTAGATCTTTAGGGTATCTTGGATGATTTGGTAAAAATTGATGACTATAGTGCAGAGCTCATGAGGTGATGGATTTGATAGTAATGATGACCAGAGATTCTAGACTATAACTTGGTGTGCACCTTCCAACCTAGTGAAGATGCTCCTAAAAGATATTTAAGGAGTTTAAACTAGTTAAAGAAAGAGGATGGAGATGAATAAGTGTAGTGAAGCTCTATAAAAATGGAGTTTACTTTGTATACATTCCTTCATAATATATTAGACATAGGAGTAGTATGGATGTCATGAAGGCTACATTTGTAAGTACCCAAAATCATCTGTGAGCCTTTGGGTCACTAATTATTTGATCTGAACATGAACTCTAATTTGAACTATACTTAATGATGAAGGTTACTATGTTAATATATAATGTGTCTAGTTTATAAATATTTGGTATTACTATTGGAATGTGAAATGATTGAATTGTCATATTTTCAATTTATTTATGCTAATTAATTTTCATGCATGCTTCTAGTTTGCATCATTAATGGAGTCCCTATAAATGTTAATGATGTCATATATATCTTGCATAAAGATTAAGTCTATAGTCTATGCCACGTGTTCCTATCCTTATTAGGAGCATGATTCTAGCATGAGTAGTTTGAGTAAGAGCAAATTTTTGACCCTTCAAGTTCCTATATAGCCCTAACTTAGTACATCAAAAATTTTCACCCACATAAACCTAAGCTTAGTCCATGAAAGGTTTGTGCCTATGGATATACCTAAATATTTTAATGAATTTATCAATTATCCCAAATAAAACCTCATACCATGGTACAACTAGCCCAATATGGGGCTTGGTTCCTTCTTAGATACACTTTAGGTGAGCATATAAGGCCTATGCCTTCTATGGATTGATGTACGTGTAGTTGAGTGTTAAAATGTTGATCATAAAAGGAATATCCATGCTTGTATCTAGTTATAATAAACCAAGAACCAACTAAGACAACTTTATTTGCTTTTCTACACCATTTGGTTTTGTTACTAGGATTCATGTTTAATTTTTTGCTATAATGGTGCGACAGAATGATGTACTAACTTTGTCTCAAAAACATCAAGTGTTGGTTGCAGTAGGTGGAAGATAAATTTACACTGAAGCATCCAAACTTTAGAAGATAAAAGACAATAATATGGGTTTAATACAACCTATATTATGCTCTATATGAGATTTTTTTGTGAGTTCCCTAAGTATGTGTACCTATGATTGGTTGCATATTCAACCTAGAGAATAATAAGCTATGGATAATGTTATGATTGGACAAAGGAGAACCTAGAGAGAATTGAGACCCTAGATGATACTTGGACTAGAGTAGTAGATAAATGGTGGCAAGGAACACTGAATAGCTACATACTTTAGTTCACAGTCTCAACATACTCATGCCCTGAGGAAGTAGAGTACTAGTTTTTACATGCCCTTATATGCACATTTATGAAGGAATTCAACACAAAGCTCAAAAATCTAATAGTGGATTATAGTTTTGAAACTTTAGGAATGGAAGGATAAAGTCCTTTTACATATGATTATAGAAAAGGGGGAAAAAGGGATGTTTAACTAAGGCGTAATGGAAGGGGATGAGAAAACTGACACCTAAGAGCTTAGAAGATAGACCTATAATAAGATTTGGCATTGACTGATGGAAGATATGGAACTTGGAAGTGTCGATAAAAAATTTAGTAAACAAGAAGGGCATGGGGAAGGATCTCTTGAAATACAACAACATGAGGATGAGAGATATAATGAAGTAATGGATCGATATCAACACTTGACAGGTGTTGAATTCACTAGGTTCTTATAGGATTTGGTGACTATAGATATTCTTGATATGCCTTCCCCCTTTGAACCTATGGTGTATGTTCATACATTGGATCCCCCATTTGAAAGTACAAAATTAATAATCAACTTTGCTAATGACTTAGATCTTAGACATTGTATAGACTTAGATTACAACTTTATGATTGAATTGATTATTCTATACAAGGAGGTGAGCACTACCTCTATACCATTAGGAACTAGCTCACTAGAAAATAACTTAAATTTAATCATATTAGTTTAGCCAATATTAGCAACACAAGGTGGGAAACAACCTACTAGAAGTTGTCCAGTACCACTAGTAAGTATCACAACACCAATGCCATCAATTACACTAGTAGTAATGATGGGACTAGAACTTAACTCCATGACTAGAGGTCTTAGAGTACCACTACCAAGATAGACACTAGGGGCACAAGTTCCTTAGATACCAACTACCACCCCCCATATCAAATTTACTACAAAATTTATATTCACTTTCTAGAGTATTGTGGCATAGATAATGTTTTAGAACATGTCCTAAAGTGTGAACTAAAGTGTTTCATATAGGGCATAATCCAATCAGAGCACAAGGCTACCTAGTTTTAGACCACTCTACTTGATCACTCCCATACTTGGTATATAAATTTTTATCCTAACCAAGCCTGGTTGACTCTGATACCCTAAAGGATGAATTCTTGAAGTAATTTGACATTTTGAAGCTTGAATAATAGAGCATCATTGTGCTAAAAGAGGTTACCCAATGACTCTTAAATATTGTGCACCTGTATGATTCAAGGCTCAAAACTCTCTTATCAAAGATCCCATATGATATTATCCCTTACCAACATACATAATGGTTCATTATAGGGTTACTCATGTCATTCCAAAAATAACTTTCCATGAAGACTTTTATAGACCCTTGAGATTAACTTGAAGTCACACTCAGAGTTGAAGCATTTAAAAGTATAGATACTAGGATCAACCCATTTATTGAGACACAAATTGAATCCATTACTTCTCATCTCCAGAAGCTTACCTCTATCTCTTTACATGAGGCTCAAAGTGGAACATGGTACACTAACTATAAAGTAGAAGGCCTTAATAAGACTAACTACCCATGGAGGAATGTGTGCACCTTGCTTTTAAGATGTAAATTCTGTCGAGAGGTGTATGACATCCAAACTACCCTTTATTCCAATGTGATATATCGGTCAACATAACCATCTATTATTAGTTGTGTGATTCCTACACCATACCATTGTTGATTTATAGGTGATTGACAAAATCTATGAGAACATGGAAACAGGTGCATAATAGGACACTATAACAGTCAAAGGGATCCTAACCAAGGGAATGAGAGATATGGTCAATATATTGTAGGATTTGAAATAAAATGTGGATCTAGAGGGTGAGGTAGATGATGTGGTGATGAAATGTTCCTATCATGCTCATGTTATAAGTGTGGCTCAATAGAGCATTATTAGTATGATTGTCTTACACATCCCACATGTGGGTATTATTAAGGGTCCCATAAGGTCGAAAAATGCCCTGACTTGTATAAAACATTGATAGAAGGAAATCCTGATATAAATAAGAGTATAGGAATGATCAGGTATGATCCAAAAATAGAAATATGGACCTCAAAGGCATAACCTACATACATAGAGATAGTCAAGGTACAAACAACTGTGTGAAGTGGATTCATCACTCAGTCACTAGTTGTACTAGTACCTGAGTTATGCTTATAATAAGGGGATAAGGGTTATAATGAGCACATCACACAGATTGAACCCAAAGATGTACCATACCTAGACTTAGTACACCAAAAATATTTGTTACAATAGGCTATGAGTGTCATCCAAAACCTACAAGTGGAGTTCTAATTAGCACATGACCTAGAAGTACAAGATGCCACCTATCATAAGAAGCAAGATAGTTAGAAGACTAAAAAACAATAATTAACTAAGGTCCTATACCTCCTATAGATATAAGGAATGCTACCCATATTTAATAACTTACTCCTAGAGCATGTAGGATAGAAGCAAGTTGAATTCATTATGTCATGCATGGAGTGGGTACAAGAGGTTAGGCATACACAAAATGTAGAAATGATCAATAACTCTTGGTGGATACCACTATTGATGAATGGTCTTTATATGAGGTTCTTGTAGACAAAGGTATTAAGGTCAAAATCTTGACCTAAAATACTTGGGAGAAAATGGGTAGGCCAGTCTTGAGACCTTCCCCTCATGTACTCTTCATGGCCAATAAGACCTAGGCATAGCCTATCAAACTTATGAATAATGTATTTATAGATATCATGGGCATCAAATTCCATACTAACTTTGAAGTGAACAAGTTAGCAGAGTAGGAACTATCCATTAGTTTTAAGAAGGCCATGGTGTTATGAAAACAATGCATATATGCACTTCAAAATGTGATACTTGACATTTGATAATGGAAATGAGAGGGTAGTTATACCCCTCTCATATGACCAACGACCCCCCTATGTTGAGAACATGGACATAGAGGATGATATCAACCACATATATAATATCATGATGTAGGGCACTGAGAATCTAGACCCAAATGATTAAAGAGTCCTTTTTTGGTAATATGGATAGTTAGCCTCAAATACCACCAATGTTACTTCAGACTGATGGGTTGAGGAAGCATATGAGACTATTGCTTGAAGCTACTATTTGGTATGTGTGAAGGTGCCAAAACTAGAAAAGATAAGATAGGTCTAAAGTGATCATGCTTTTAAAATATGGGTCATTTACACCAAGAATAAGGGGAAAAGAGTAGTTTGCCTTAGTAAGGGAAAAATTGAAATGCTCCCAAGATATGAAGGGAGTAATTTAGTAGAAGACTATGTCCAAGACCTTGAGTCATGCATCCCAAAAGAGGTGGATAAAATGTGTGTACTAATATATAAATTGAAGATTACTACCACTCATTGGTGGGTAGCAAAAAATATCAGCTTGCCAACTTAGTAAGATGTAAAGGTATCCATTTTCACTAGATTCAGAAAGACTAATGAGGACCTGGACATCTCATCTTGCTCTAGTAATTTTGACCCTATAACACATGTGCATCTTTATGAAGAAACATGGATTTTTTATGGTGAAAATTCCCCAAGGAATTTATAGGTGCATTCCTTCTATAGAACCTTAAAGACTTAGGTGCAAGCATGGTACATAGTCAATGAGATGTACCATGAGATAGCCAATTGGGATACCCTTAAGGAGTAGTTTATTCACACCTCCTTTTCTTCATAAAACCTTGAATTGATTGAGCCAGTATAGCTAGTTCAAAGATCAGTGTTTGAGGACACTATAATATTGGAGGAGAACTTAAAAGACATGTTTGCTAAAAAGGGTTGGCAATCCTAACTTTATTTGAAGAGAAAAATCTCAACAATTAGTCTAGTGATGAATATGATGACACATGGAAGGTACACAACTAGAAGAATTTGATAGGTAGAAGGAAATTAGTGTGCCAAGTTGAGGATAACACTCAAGAAGTAGAAGACCCTACTTATCTTTGGATAAAAATGATTGAGGGCACTAGGCAAGTCAAGGACTCACACTAGGAGAAGAATTAACCATACCGAGTGCCATTAAAAAATACCAAGGTAAATATCAATTTAGCAAAGGAGCTAAAGATCATCACTTTGGGTGCTTATTCGTTTGCCATAGAGCTAACACATATTATAGATCTCTTAAAAGAATTTCAAGATGGTTTCCCACATAAATATAGAGATATGAAATGCACAAACCCATCCCTTAGAAATATGGGAATCAAGATAGTCGATGGCATAAGACCCATCAAGAAGAAACCTTATAGGGTGAACCCAAATCTCTAATCCAAATTTAATATAGAGATTAATGACATACTAGCTATAGGTGTCATCTATCCCATGTAAGAATTTGAATGGGTTAAGACCATGGTTATCATCATTAAGAAGGATGGGTGCATCTAGATTTGTGTTGAGTACTGACTCTTGAATGTCTCCTACATGACTGATGACTTTATAACTCCATTCACTAATGAAGTATTGGATGGCATCACAGGTTGTAAGATATACACTTTTATTGAAGGTTTCTTAGGATACCATCAAGTCTAGATCGAGTAGGAAGATAAGCCCAAAACCACCTTTACAAATTAATGGGTTGTTTAATATACAATGTGATTCCCTTTGGACTAAAGAATGCACTAGCCATGTTCTCTTGACTGGTGATCACCAATTTTAAAGACTTCATTCACAAGTTCCTCTAGGTATACTTAGATGACTAGATTGTGTATGGGTTAGTGAATGATTACTATGATAACTTTCATCTTATGTTTAAAATTTATGGATAGCTGTAAATTTCATTAAACCTCAAGAAGTGTGTTTTCACAACATCATCTAGAAGGATGGTCTACTCATTGATCTAGAAAAGATTTCATTTATCCTTCAGATCTAGACCTCATTATTACATAAAGGCATTCACACCTTTCTTATACATAGTAGGTACTAAGAAACTATGCCAAGATTATGGTGCCCCTATAATAACTCTTACAAAAAGAGGTCCAATTCTATTGGGGTGTACTATAGGAAGATGCATTTGAGACAAAAAAACTCAAAATAGCAAGTACACTAATATTAAAATTTCCTAACTGGGAAACTCCCTTCCACATCCATGTCAATAAATTTGGTTTAGATATCAACACCATTCTAGCACAACCTGATGAAGGTAAAATGGATCATCCCATTTTTTTCATAAGTAAAAAACTAACCAAGGTAGATTGGAACTACACCATAACTAAGCATGAGGTACTTACCATGGTATACAGCATACATAATTTATGACATTACTTATTTCCCACATCCCTCATCTTATTCATTGATCATGAGGTGCTTAAGTACTTTGTGAAAAAGCCCATTCTATATGGGTGCATTTATCGATAGATTGTTTTATTTCAAGAATTCTAGTTCTTTATTGTAGTGAATCCTAGAAAATAAAACCTAGGAACAAACCATCTATCCTACATCAACTATGAAAATATGGTAGTGCCTATTAAAGATGATATTCCTAATGCACAACTTTATAGAGTCCATCACATCCATGAAGACTTGGAAAATATCACTACATTTTTGACCTCTAGATCTACACCCCAGACCATGATGACTAAGGCTAAGAAGTAAATCATAGTTCATCCTACTCCATTTCAACTAATTGGTGGGGAAATATATAATCTGAGTCATGATAAATTCATGTGTTGATATATCCTAGATCATAAATGAGACTCAATCTTGTAAGAGATGGATGAGGGGATTGTTGGAGGCTATTACACTGGAGATGTTATAACATGCAAGGTACTATAATTAGGCTTGTGATGGCCAACTCTATTTTAGGATGTAAAATAATAAACCATAGCATGTGACATATACCAATGCATGAGAAATCCAAACCACTAGGATGAGATACCTCTCATCCCCATCCTTGCCTAGGCACCATTTGAAAAATGGGCTATTGACTTTATTGGTCCTATTACTCCCACTACAAGGCATATAGGTGCATGATACATTTAAGAAGCCATTTATTACTTCACAAAAGTGGGTTGATATAGTGTTGACCAAATATTATATAGCTACTACCATATCAAGATTCATCTAGGATACTATCACTAGTCGATATTGATGCCTACTTAGCTTGACTAGTAACTATGGTGAACACTTCATCAATGAAACCATTTAGATGCTATTAATTGAGTATATGGTGGTTTACCATAAAATGATACCTTACCATCCCCAAAAAAATGGCACCACTAAGGCATTTAATAAAATATTGGGTATGTGCCTCATAAAAATCTATGACATTGGTCACAAAGATTGTGATGACCATGTGTCAGTAGTATTATGGGCCTATTACACTACATACAAGTACCTAAATAAGGCTATACCATTTCAAATGGTGTTTGTCATAGAGGCTATTTTACCTATGGAATATTTATTACTCTCATTGTACATCATGTATATTGGTTAATTGTATGACCAAGATTCTTTGAGTACATAACTAGAATACTTGAAGTGCTTGGATGAGACATGCACCCAAGTATGGTGGAGCTAGCAGATCTAAAAGACACGTTAGAATCTATGGTATGATAAACACATCAAGCACAAGGTATTTGAAAAAGGTTCACTAGTTTGCTATATGACTCTAAGTACTTAAAGTACCCATGAAAATTATAGATTTGGTGGATGGGCCCTTATATCATCTATGATATATTGGAGACTGGTGCATGTAAGCTATGCATGTTGATGGGTGAAATGCTCACTAGGAATTTCAATGGAAGTATATTGAATGTATATTGTCACTAGGATGGTGTTCATGCTATCTAATACTAAATTCCTAGTCACAATTCAATTGTTTTATTTTAACCATAAGAAAATTTGGCACAGGCTAAATATTTACTTATGTTTGCTTCATTTGTGTTGAGTGAATAAGTGTAGTGATTTTAGGCCCATAAGAGAATTTTTTTATCATTTACATGCATAAATATAGTTGTGTGATTTGAGCATGGTCATTTTTTGAGCACTTGAGGCTAGCCACCTACGTTTTTAGACACGTAAAATTATATAGATTAATAAATCTATGAGTAAATTTTGACAAAGGGAGGTGCACAAGATATTTATGCACAAAGAATCAAGAGGATTAAATGAAGCATTGGAGGAATAATAGAAGAATTTATATGGGTTAGGGAAGGCTGAATTAAAAGACATGAAAGCATTGATAAATTGATCAAGAAGAGAGGCATGCTTGTTAAGAAGCACAACACTAATAAGAGATACAATCAAGGAGGTTGAATCATTTTCATGTGAAGTGTTATGCCCAAGTTTCCATAAAAAGGTCAAAGGTCATGCCAAGTTGAACAAATCACAAGATAATGACCATCGAGATAGCTAGCACCCACCCAACTATCAGTGGGAAGTGACCATTTGAATTACTTATCACTCCACTAAAAAAACCATTAGAAAATTTAATGTTGTGATGGCATAAACACAAATATCCATAATAAAAGAGCAATTGGTAGTGGATTTTAGTGGGCTTAGTAGATTTCATGAAATCCATACACCATTAAGCCATTCATCGCTAGGCATTAATGATGTAATTAAAAATAGAGTATAAAATGGGTGAAAGAAAAACTTTAATAGGTTACAGACCTTTATAATAATTCACAATAGAACTGAATAGAGTTGAAGCCACTCAAACTAGAGAATGCTACCATTGAAAACTAGAGCATCCATAGCCCCTCAAGTGATAATGGTTGAATAATGACAATATTACATTATATTTAGATATAGAAAGGAGGCAAGGGAAGTAAAATTGGTAGAGAAATAAGGGTGTTAAAGCTAAGTAGAACAAATAGGCTACCATTAATAGCATAAGAAGCTCAAGAGCCAAATGCACAGTCACATTTCTCATGACTGTGAAGAAGTGTCAAATAAAATCTTGGGATTTAGAAATATCAACCAACCATGTTTTAATAGTATAGATTGAGAATGGGTAAGAAAATGCTAGGCATAGGTTCGATACAATCACAAAAGGATGTGAAGAAAGTGCAAGTGGTGAAAAAAGTAGCCACCATGAAATGGGAGGTGTAGTTAGTAGAAGGTGTAACCATCATGGTAATAGATCTAGAAGTGAGCATGAAGTTTATAGATTAGTATTACATAACATGATTATTAAAATATTAGTCCAATAAACCAAAGGAATAATGCATAAGAATAAATTGAATTAAGCATATCTATTCATGTGGGAGTTACTAATGACAATGAAAGATAAATGAAAGAAAGCAAGAAATATATACCTTCCCAAGTGAATCCATTCTACAAAGGTGGCTCAATAGCATGTTTTCCCTTGATCAAGCATCCTTATCTTTATCAACAATGGTGTAAAAATCCTCTAATGTCTCAAGAACACTTCATAAAACTTAAGGTCATGATTTGGAATCACTAAACTAGCCTATCAATGAAGATTGCAAACAAAATCAATGATCAAATTCAAAGGATTGTGGAAAAAATTTAACATTATAACATTGTAATATTCAAGCTTTAAAATGATATCCATGGCCTCTCTATTTATATATTTTCAAGAATGACCATAATCAACCATGACCATCCATCTCAATATTGAGATGTGTGGTCATGGATTAATTGAGTTATGTAATTAAAATACATAATGATCCTCATCATGATTTTAGAAGAAGGGATATTAATGAGGCATGGGAGGTAATAAAGAGGCATGGGAGACCCATAATCTTGATATTTTATGTACTTATAGATTGATGGATGCCACCCATAGATGACATTACCTGATGATGTAGATAATATAAATCAATTTCCAAAAATAAATATTCAACAACTCTCATGGAAAATCCACTTAAAAATTGTATTTGGATTAATTAGCCTTAAACAAGGTTAATCAAAATTTGTGTAATTATTTAGAAATTAGCCCTCAATTAATCAAAATGGTCAGAAAGTCATATTTTTAATCATAATTTGACTCGAGGAGAATTGGAAGGTGACGTTAGGTACATTGGAATCATATTCACATTTAGGATGTTTTCAACACAAAATAACAAATGTACATGTTAGAAGAAAAGAGTGATCTAGAGAACAAAAAGGCAAAATCATTATTTTGACTCAAAATTAATTGATCAAAGCTAACTATCCCATAAATTGCATTGCCATATTTAGGGATACTTTGACCTAAATTGGCACTTGTAAATGATAATTTCAAACCATTTAGCATGTTTATGGATTTTGACCTAAACTGTGCATTTGAGTGTAATTTGAGTAAGATTGACAATTTCAACACAAATGGTGTTAGGAATTGGATGTCTACATTTTTATCCTATTTAAAAAGGCATATCAAGATATTCAAGTGAATAAACATCTTTTTAAATAAAAGAGTTGTAAAGAAGAAATTGGAATAGACCCATGATGTGCCCTTGAGAGGACATACTAGAATGAAAGAAAAGGATGGACTCTCAAAAAGAGAGAGAAAGTGAGAGATTAACCCATATAATAGATCACATCAAAATGAGCTAATGATTACACACCTGATTACCATCAATGATCAAAATATAATTAGGGGTATTATAGGCCCCATTATATGGGAGGGGAATGGGAAAGATACAATCCATAAATTTAAGGGATGCACTTTAAATGTACCCTATTTTAGAGTACAAGCTGACATGCTTATGACATTGATCAATCTCTGAGACAAATTTCACACTAAAATATTGCCATCATGGGCATTAGTGTGGAGAGCTTAGAATTAGAGGAAAATATAGAACATTCTACTTTAAGAAGGGAAACACTACTAGAATGGGGTCTCCAAAGAGAATATAATAAGAAGTACTCCAATAGAGTAAATATGATCATGATAAAATAGTTTTTCCCCAGTAAGGGTAATTTTAATCATTGATAAAGAATAAATAATGGATTTCACCTATAGAGCTGATTTGATTGAGACATGGTTTAGATGGTGGGCCCCAGCATGAGAAACTACCAAGCAAAATAGCTCAAGGATATAACCCAAAAGATAGGTTAAAATGAGTGGGTGTAATGTCTTAGAAATCCATATAAAACCAAGCATATGAGAATGCATACAGTGATGAAAGAAAATAAAAAAAGAATGAAATATAGCTGAGATGACCTCAATAGAAATTGAGTGCTACTTACATAGTTCCATGGACTCATGTTCCAACATGAACTTTAGGCCAATGTAGTTTACCCATGTTTGGGAGAGAATGGAATGAGGAATGATGAAAACTAACCAAGAATTTATTAGACTCATAATGTATGCAAAGATATGCATGTCTAAGAATAGATTTGAGTGCTAAAATGCATAATACCTAGATGCCTAATTCCATATCATGAGCCTTAATTACGCAAAGTGTTCCTAATAACTGTTCATCAAAGTGATGTTGACGTTAAGACTTTGAGACTTGAGCACAAAGTGATTGCTATAGAAAAATAAATTAGGCATCATAAGTATGAATAACTTATAATGACATAATATTTCAATTGTTTTGAGCTGGTTCAAATGTGAATACCTATATCTAAGCATAATGGTAAAACAATGACCAAAACCAGAGTTACAGCTATTTACATTTTTTTTAAAAGTAAAGACAAAGAAAAATATAAACATAAATGAACCTAACTTGAAATAAATATATGATCAATAAAGACTTAAGTAAGAACAAAAATGTTTAAAAAAAATAGCAAGAACATCTAAACAACATGAGACCAAGATATGAATAATCAAGATCCATGTGGACCATCAAGGCATTCTTAATCACAAAAGAGAAAAGGAAAGTCAAATAGAAAAACAAGACACCAACAATAATAAAATAAACAAAATGGTCTAAGAACAATATAATAAAATAGGATCAAGATATAAACAATCAAGATCCATGTGAATCATCAAGATGTTCTGAAACATAAAAGAGATAAGCAAAAACATACATGGAAACACAAGACCAAAATGAGACAAGAAGCAATAAAAAGAGAAAAGGAGAAGAAATGAAAGGAGAGTTGCAAAATCAAAAGAAAACACCAAGAAAACACAACAAAACACCAAGAAAACTCAAATAAACACACACAAATAATAACTAAGTTTGTGCAGTTTAAAGACAAAAATTTATGCATGTGCGGTAGAGACATTACTTTTCACCACAACATAACAAAAAATAATGACACAAACATTGTTCCTAATTAAAGAGGAACAATGATATAAGAAATGGGGGAAGAGAATAAAATGAAGGGGTTGATCGAGTTGACTCCATATGTACAAGACAAGTGGATTCTACCTACATAGTTCTATGGATGCATGTTCTAACATGAAATTTAGGCCAAATGTAGTTCTCTCAAGAAACGAGATAGAAGAAAAAATGATGATCAGGCTTGCATGATTAATGTTTATAGAAGAAATGGAAGATATGACAAACAAATAAGAATGGTCTAGAAAAAAATAGGCTAATGAGATGAGAAAGAGTGATCTTGCAAAATGGAAAGTATGTGGGACAAGATGAACTGGTGTTTTTATGCTTGCAAAATGACAAGAATGTAGCATGGTAAAATAGGAATGTACTCATGTACAAAACTATGAGATAATGTTTTTGTTATTTTGTGGATCATGTTCTAATTTTTTTGGTATTTTCAAAGTATTTCTAATTTTTTTGGTGTTTTTTAGATAAAATATGCACAAGGTGGGACCATCTAGTCAAGGAGAATCACATCCGAGAGTAGAGGTTCTAATAAAATAGACAATCTAGCTAAAATGGCCCATGCTCTTAAATCAATGAGAGCAAGGATCCTGATATGTTAATAAAGAGCAAAAAAATGTGATATAGAATAATGTACAGTGTGAAGTAACTTTGAAGAATTATCTATGTTAACTGATCTATAACAGTGTGGCAAAGGTCATGAACTAAGAAGATGTTTTTGTTAACTTATTTGAAGCTGAACAATATTGTCTTGGCTAAATTTCTTTATATAAATGTTATTGAGGATGTTCATAAAGCTCATGAGACATAATCTAGATCATAATTGGTCAAGGGATAAAGAGTGTTCAAGCTTACAACATGCCCTAGACATAATAAAGAATATAATTCTCAAGGAGAATGGTCCAAAGAATATGGTCCAACATATGGATGGTCCAAAGTGGGATAAAAAATATGGTTCTCAAAGATAATGGTCCAAGATTGGATAAAATGTGTTAAGAGTGCCAATGATTCAAAGCCTTCACTATATAGAGTCATGAAGAGTGAGCCAAGGTAGTATAAAATGTGTTTAGGGTAGGATAAAAGGGTGGGATAAAATTACTTCAGCATAAGTTACCCCCAAGTTAGGGGTGTTATAGACAATGTTTCAAATATGTTCATGCGTAGAACCTCTTGAGGTGTATGATGTTCATGGGGTCTAGAAGTTCTTCATGATTAGGTTTATCCACTTGATATGTTCCTGATCCATAGTTCATCATGACAATATAGGGTCCTAACCAATTAGGCTAAAAATTACCTTTCTTTTTACATTCTACATTTATGTTCTTTTGGTTCTCTTTCAAAACTAAGTCACCAATCTCAAACTCTTGAGGGAGAATGTGCTTATTTTAGCCTCTCTACAATCTATTCTGATAGGCACGCAAGTTTTCTAGGGTAGCCAAATGCTTACCATCAAGAAATTCTAGTTCTTACAGCCATGTGGCTCTATATTCTTCATCATCTTCAATGTTCCCCAATGATATTCTCAATGATGGTATATCAATCATGATTTGAATGATAGATTCAATTCCAAAAACAAGGAAATATGGATTGGCTCTATTTGGGGTGTGATGATTGGTTCTATAAGCCCAAAGGGAAGGAAAGAGTTGCAAGTGACAAATATAGATAGCATCATTAATAATCTTCTTTAAGATGGCTATAATGGTTTTATTTGATCCGTGAGCTTATTCGTTGCCTTGTAGGTTATATGGAGTTGATTTATTATGCTTGATCTTGAATTTTTCATAAAGAGATTTCACATCATGGTTCACAAAATATCCTCCATAATTGAATATAATACAAGTTGGGATGCCATATCGATAGATTATATCATAATGAATAAATTTGGCTATCTACTTCTTCGAAACATAAGTAATAGGAATGGCCTCAATCCACTTGGTATAGTACTTGGTAGTCAAAATGTGCTTATGTCCATCTAGAGATGTTGGATTAATTTTCCCAATGAGATCAAGACCCCATGTCGAGAATAGTCATGGTATTGTGATCAATTACAGTGGTAAAGAAGGTACATGTATCAAGTTGCCATGCTACTAAAAAGAAACACACTTATTTACATAATTACAAGCATCTATCTCCATTTTGGGCCAATAATAGCCTATTTTGAGGAGTTTATTTGCTAGGGCTACACCATTGGTATGGGCCCCACACATTCCTTCATGAACCTCCTTTAGTGCCATCTTGGATTTTCCCAAAGATAAACAATGAACAAGCATTCCATCATAGCCTTTATGATACAGTGTGTTTTCAAGGAGGGTATAACATGTTAACTGATGAAGAAATAGTTTATATTGGTTGTTGGAAAGGTTAGTGGCGAAGACATGAATATATAAATAGTTAGAAAAATCTTGGTATCATGGTAGTTCAGATGGGGATTAAGACCAAAAATGAAACATAACCTCTCTGAATCTATTATAATATGCTTTAGTTGAAGAAGATTTTTAATCAAGAATTGATAATCTTTAGCACTATCATGCATTTGAATCATGGAACCAATTATTTCCATTACATCGATGGATATGTTGTTGACTCTTGGAACTTGTTCAAACTACAAAGATTTGAAATGTGTTTTGAGGTTATTGACAATTTGCTTGTAAGGACAATCTTGTCATCTCTTGTTTAATACTAGTTAGTGGTCTGATTTATGATTAAATTTGAATCTCCATAGACCTTTAATCTTTGAATATCCCACTATATATCAATTTGGGTCCCTACAACCAATGCCTCATATTCAGCCATATTATTTGTATAATAAAATTGTATATGGAATGCTTTGGGGATCAGATCCCCCTGTGGTGTGACCAACAATATGCCAGCTCCAAATCCTTGGGATGTGAAGGATCCATCAAAATAGAGCATCCATTGTTAAAGTTCCTATGATCCTTATTCTATCGTCATGATAGAATCATCTAAAAAGTCAAACTTGAGAGGTTTAATGGCCTCAATAGGAGATTTTAGAAGTTGGTTAGTAAGAACTTGACCTTTGATTGCCTTTTGATTTTGGTACTCAATATCAAACTCACTAAGGAACATAACCTATTTAGCCATGCATCCTTGAAGAGCTAATTTAGATAAGAGGAACTTGAGAAGATCCACCTTGGCAATGACAATAGTTTTGTTATTTAGCATATAATGTCACAATTTTTGAGTGGCAAATGCCATAGCTAAACATGCCTTCTCAATAGGCATATAATTAAGTTTATAAGCTACCAATGTGTATCTTAAATAATAAAAAATGTGTTCCTTACCATGATCATAATGTTGGGCCAAAATTTCCCCCAGTGCATATTTTGTGGTTGATATATAAAGAAGCAGTGGTTTTCCCTATGTTGGTGGTCATAATACTGGTGGATTGGCCAAATATGTTTTAAGCTTTGCAAATTCTATCTAATAATATTCATCTCATTGAAATTTTACTCCTTTCTTCAAGAATGGGTAAATGGGTGGCACTTATTTGACAATTGAGAAATGAACCTACGTATAGATTGGATCTTTCCTTGTAGACCTTGAAACTATTTAAGATTGTTTAGTGGAGGCATTTCCATAATAGCATTGACCTTTGTATGGTCTTATTTGATCCCTTATCATGATACAATGATCCCTAAAAATTTCCTTGATGTGATTCTGAAGACACATTTCTTAGGATTTAATTAGGCTTTATATTTACGAAGCCTCTCAAAGATTCTTCATAGAATATCAAGATATCTAGCTCTTATTTTTTATTTTGCTAGTATATCATCAACATAGTCCTCTATAATGTCATACATCATGTCATGGAAGATGATAGTCATTGCACATTAATATGTTTCTCTAACATTCTTCAAGCTAAATGGCATGAATTGGTAATAGAATGTCCACCATAGAGTGTTGATCATAGTCTTATGCTTATCCTTAGGGGTTATTTTGATTTGATTTTATCCATAAAATCCATCCATTAAGGATAACATCTCATACCTAATAGTTGAGTCGATGATCATGCTGATGTTGGGTAGAATAAAATCATCTTTGGGGCATGTTTTGTTGATATCTCAAAAATCAGTACAAATACGTATACCTAGGCTCTTTTTACTCACTGGGACTATGATGGAAACCTATTCAAAATAATCCAGTGGTATAATAAAATTGGCTCTTAAAAACTTTTCTAGTTTGGCCTTAACTAAAATGGTGATGCATGGATGCATCTTTCTCAATTATTTTTGTTGGTTTAGCATCAAGATGAACAACAAGATGATGTAAAACTAAATCTAGATCCAAACCATGTGTATCAAAGTATGCCCATGTAAAAATGTCTATATAATCCTTAAGAATGGATATAATATGTTCACGTTCTACTTTAGTAAGGAAAGCTCCAAGATAAACAATTTTGGGATCCTCATAGGTTCCTAAGTTCACTTATGTTGTGTTTTCCACAAGGATTGTGGATATATCTTCTATAATTATAGGCAATGTATGGTCATGATCATCTTCATCTACTATATCTTCTTATTATTCCTCCCAAAGATTCAGATAGTATGAAGAATTAGAATTTGCCTTTTTAGGTAAAGGCTAAGTAGCAAAAACCTCTAGAAACTCAAGAGTAAGACACTCAAATATTTGATGTTGTTCTGAGGAGATGCTTGTACTAGATATGGAATTTGGGTTAGATGGACCTTTTGTGTCATAATGGGATGGGAAAACTTTCTCTCCTAGGAGTGCCTAAAATAGGTTTTCACTCAAAGGCTTGTCTTTTCATTTACTTTTTCCTTGATTGAAAAGTGCCTCAAAGAGGTTTTCACCTGAAGATCTTGGTGTTCATTCTTTATTATGACCAAGAAATTTTGCCTACTCTCCAAAGTAGGCAGAAGGATCTAATAAAAATCAAAGCCATGTTTGTGATCACTAATGGGTAATCCATCTTGTAGGCCCATGTATTATAAAATTAATTCTTCATTTTGAAACTCATCAAGGCATATGACTGAATTTTGCTAGTCCCAATCTATGAGTTTAGGATGGCAAAGGCATAGGGCACAATGAGGGTTTATTTTAGGATGGGAAGCTCCAATGGTAAAGATATAATGTCTTGCTTCAAGAAGGGAAGCACCACTAGGATGGGTTATTACTCTAGGATGGGAAGCTCTAATAGGCATTATGGTCAATATGTCATTTGAATCAAATAAATTTGAGTCAGCAAGCTCATCAAAAAGGGTATAATGGGATGTTGTGTCACTACTAGGAGTCACATCGCTAGTCACTTTGGAAGAGTCACTATCAAAAGTCATGAGGTCATCTTCTGGTGGTTTAAATTTGAAACCATGATTCTAATTGACAATTCCAGATGATAAGGGTTCTAAAATTCCTTGCACTTATAGGCCAAGGCCTTTCCCTATAAGGTCAAGATGATCCATTATCTGGTTAGGATAGGATAATTCAAATTCTGAAAACAATTAGCAACGCTTTTAGAATATAACTAATCTCCCTCGATAAAATCCTCTTGATCTTTCTTTGGTGTGATTATAGGTACTGAAACCACAGAGGTTTTGGTTGTTTATTCTTTGGCTACCAAATTTGATTGAGTATGTTAGAAGTCTATGAAGTTTTAGGCTTACCAAATGATTTAGGGTATTTAGGAAATTTTATAATATGGAGGACATCCTTCAGATGGTATGTGAAAATACCTACATCTTTAATAATAACTTGCTTAGAAAGAGCTACAGGAAATGGATCAGTAAAAGTGGAGGCTAGATCACCAGGGCTGATACAATTAGATGGAGATGGATGAGAAATGATTACTTTGTTATTATTCACAATAAATTTAGAACCTGGGCAATAGTTATAATTACAAAAATTAGCTTTAAGATGTTTGCAATATTGATATGGTTATTAATAAATGGGAATCGTAACCTCAATCCCATCATTAGAAAACTTAAGGCACTAGTGAAGAGTGGATGGAACTACCTATACTTCATGAATCCAAGGATTACTAACAAGTATGTTACAAAGAAGCTCAATATCCAAAATATGGAATAATGTGTGATGGGAAATAGACCCAACCATGATTAGTAACCAAATTATATCAATGACTCCCTCTTGACATTATCATAAACCTTGATTATAATAGTTTATAGCTAAATGTCTTTATCCATGTATCCCAATCATTGTACCAATTTAAGAGATATGATGTTTATCCATGAACCATTATCTATAATAACTAGCTTGATCTTATTATCCATAATTATTATCTCAATGTATAGTGGGTTATTGTGGTTTGGGCCAAGAGTGGACATGTTTTTTTTATCAAATGTAATTTGCTAAAATGAAGACAAATGTCCAACTAGGTTCTAGAATTGATCAAGGTTTATATCATTAGGCATAATAGAATCTTTCAAAAGGTTGTTCATGATAATTCTATAGACATCAAATGTTTGCAAGAGTTTTAATATGGAAATTTGTGTAGGGGTTTTATTCAATTAGTCTGCTAGACTATAAGTCTTTCTAATTATGGATTAAGTTAATTTAGTATTTTTTGGGATAGTATTCAACTTTTAAACCATCATCATAATGTTCTCATTGGGATTTATGGAAGAAGTGGGTGAAGGGTCATAGATAATAACTCATGGGTATCTAGTTGTGATTACACAACCTAAAGGTGGAAAAGAGTTAATATAATTAGAAGAGGAAAGCAAAGGGCCTCGAATGGTGACTCATGGGCATCTAACTGTATTGATACAACATTGAGTTAATGAGGAGCCTTTATAATTAGAAGAAGGGTGTTGTTGTTCATAATTAGTAACATGTGTAAATAGAGTCACAACATGATTATGTGAACTTTACATGGTATTATTAGGGGAAAGGGTGTTGGACATATAAGTATGGGTCCCATGTTTGAGGAACATAATATTTTACACATGATTTCATAGTAACAATGGCAATGTGGGCAACAAAAATATTCCCCACAGTATGGTTATAGTCATAGGGCATGTTGTTGTAAGACACATTGTTAGTATGGGTATTATGATCCTAATTAATCTCATTATGATTCTCACCCTAATGCTAGTTTTGATTCTACCTCTATCCTTGATTCTAACCTTGGTTTTGATTATTTATTAGTAGTTGGTAATGGTGGAATTATGTCGAGTAAAGGGGTCTTTGTAGATTCCCATATCCTAATTTATTTCTTGGTTAGGAGCTAACTTAATTTCTAGCTCACCACTTTCAATAAAGTCTTCAATGATGTGTCATAATTGGATGCAATTATATGCTCTATGACCAAAAACATGATGAAATTTGCACCATTCATTATCCTTGTAACAATCTAGTTTCAGTTGATCTTGAGTAAATGGCCTTGGTATTATCCATACAATTAAATTAGTAGCGACAAGATTTTGTAAGACTATTTCAACTGATTCTCCTAATTTACTAAAGACCCTAAAATTGTTATGAAATGTCCTTCATGAGGTTATATTTGTAAAGTAACTGGTGGATTCAGGGGAGTTATACATTTGGGGGAGGTATAGCCTACACCATTTATATGTGCCTTGTTTTAGTCAACCCATTTCCAACCATGTTCTTATTTTTGTTAAATCCCTTTGGTTTATCCTATGCAATAATTTGAGTTGGTGATAGAGTCTGATTAGATGCTTGACATTACAAAAAAAATATTAACAAGGCCCTTATCAATAAGAGCCTTCTCAATCTACACTCCCTTTTCAATAATTTCTTCAAATGAGTTAGCATAAGCTAACCATAGATTATGTGCAACTTCAAGATGCAAGTTCCATGCAAAGATATCAACACAATATTTATATGTAAAGTTATGTTAAAAGTGTCTTGCCAATGCTCTCCACATTTGTAGATATGTATAAAAACTTTCAAAATAACGCTTCTTTAATTTTCATAAGTCAACAATGGTTAATTCATGTTCTATGTTATGTTATAAATGGTTAACAAACTTTTTTGATAAGTAGTTCTAATCTATAATTGATCCCTTGGGTAGTTTACATATCCAATCAAGAGCTTGTCCTACTAAACTTTGCAAAAATAGTCATAGTAAGTACTCTCTACTATAAGTAACCTCTTGACATAAGACAAATAATTCTTATATGTGATCATGTGGATATCCCTTTCCTTTGTACTTGTCAAATTTAGGTGCCTCAAAATGAGGTGGAAAGTGGTTTTAGAGAATAGATAAATCAAATGGATATGGACATATCTCATCAAATTTTTTACTTTTTAACTCTATTATTCATCTCCAATATTTGAATAATTTCCTTCATAGAATTCCACTCTTGTATGTTTGGTGAATTTTTGAATTGAATAAGATGTTTTTGCAGTGGAATGTGCCCCTAGTTTCATTTTGTTGGGGTGGAATATGCCCCTAGTTTTGTTGTTTTTGGGGTGGAATGTGGTGTTGTTGTTGTTGGGGTGGAATGTGCCCTTGTTGTTATTGTTATTATTTTTGGTGTTGTTTTTGTTGGGGTGGATTGTGCCCCTGATGTTTTTGTTGTTGGGAATGTGCCCCTCATGTTATTGTGTGGGTTTATAGGGAGTGTATACCTTTTGAACTGTGACTTGGTTCTAATTTACTCCTTGAGTCAAGAAAATAGGTCATTGATTCTTGGATTGTAAAACATTCTTTGAATTTGGTTGTTTGGTACCTTGTTGATTTTGGAATTTTTTTGTGTTTATTTACTAATTTTTGTGTTGGTTGAAAAGAACTATCCAAATTGTCTTGAGGGATTTGCTCAATTTGAACTAAATGTTTGGGTCTTTGAGTTTGTAAAGTAATAAGAGGTTATTGATGATTGAAGAATTTATGTTTTGTGTCAAATGGAACATTTTGTAAGGTCTCTTATGAATTTAACTATTCATTTATATTACCTTGATCCACTATGGTTATTGATGATTGAAAAATTTATGTTTCATGACAAATGGAACATTTTTTAAGTCTCTTGTGACTTTAACTATTCATTTATATTACCTTGATGCACTATGGTTATGTTATCATCAAATTTTTGTTACATGATTTCAACCACATTTCCTTGTTCTTTTGAAGCATCGTTGTGAATTGAAGTGGAAACTAATGAGTCAGTTAAGTCTATGACAAGTTAATCTACATGTCATTGACTTACTATCTTGATCTTATCTAGAAGATCTAGATTTGTGGGTTTTGACTCTGTTTGTATTTCTTTTCCTTCATTATAAGAATAAGGTATGTCTATTTGTGTAAAATATTTCTCTTGTCATCATTGTTCTCGTTCTCTAACTAAGGTATGTAATTACTTCGTAGGAAAGTTTGAATGTAGTCCAACATCTAATTTTATCAACCTAAGAAGTGATTCATCTTGATCTTCTTGGGGTTGATATTCATTATAATCATCTTCATATCCTAATGTTTTTGATATTCCATCAAAAATAATGGGGTTATCTTAACCATCTTAAAAAATTTCATCCTCATAACGAAGGCCATAAGATGCCCCACTATGAGTGAACCTTTGTGTCATGTCTAAAAGATCTATTTTGTGTGTTTGACTAAATTTGGACCAATGGTTGGCAACCATTAAAAAAATGTATGCTTTGGTTCTCTTTCACACAAATAACTAAGGTATCAAATGGAATATAAAAGAGGGTGCATTAGAACCACAAAAAATTATAAGATTTGGTTCATGAGTTTACTCAACCTTTGGTAAAGTTAAAATCATATTTATTGGAAGAGGGTAAGGTAACTTCAAATATCTAAGGTGAAAACTAGTACACCAAAGCCTAGATCTTTGTGATATGAATATATTTTAAAAGTTAGTTCCAACTTCAATGAGTTGACCCTATAAGATTAGAGAAAATCTCTCTGAATTACGAAGAAGATTAAATGGACTAAGAAACTCAATATGTAAAAACATACGTGAATCACTAAGTAAAAGGCTAGAATCAAATGGGTGGCACAACATCACCACATGGGTCTAGTAGAATAAAATATGTTCTAGGACTCAAAGTGTAAGCCATACGCAATATGACTTGAGTCCACCAAGATGATAATGTGATTTTGAGTCTAATAAATAGCCCTTAATCTAAATGGAAAATTGAACCCAAGTTAGAACAAGTTTAGTGTGTAAATGGTGAACCCACTTTGACACACCAACCCTTAAAACTCAAAAAGGTTTAATTTCAAATGTGGATTATAAATGAGGGACTTAAACAAATTGGGTACAATATCTAGACTCAATTGGGCAGCATGACTACACCAAAGTGGGTGATATGACACAAAGTTTTTGATAACAATTTAAATAAGGAAAAAGTAAATTTTCTAATTGGACAACGCCATGCCTCCCTTGCTCAAGAAAATTGAAGACAATGTGTTTTGGTTAAGTTCATTGAGTTAACAAGTAGTTTTAGACAAAAATAAAGATAAAGTAAGCTAATGACAAAAATAACTAATGTCATAAGTCTAAACTGACAAGGTATGTCAAAGTGGGGTCAACTAAACTAGCAAGTTTTCAAATGTTTCTAAGGGAATCAATTACACAATGAATTTCATGTCAAATGATGTAAAATAAAATCACAAATTTTGGGTCTATATCACTTAGCTTATTACAAAAAGGTCTAGTCCTTTTTACAACCACTACATCTTATTATTCACTCAGTGTAGTGTGATGTCCAATTATGCACATTATGTCCCATGTGCACTCCAGCACTAGAAGGTGGTTTAACCACTCAAACCTTTGATCCTAGTGGGAAAAATTTGAAGTCAGTGATGGGAGATGAAACCTTGGGTCAAATTTTCCCTAAAGAACTCATGGGAGGTAATGAATTCCCCCTCATAAGCCAAGATGCAATGAAATAAAAGACATAAAAAGAAAGAGTTTAGGGTCATTTTCAAGATCACCCCAAACTATGATGATTTTTTGAGGAGTGTTATAGATGACATTCTTTCTAAGCCTTGGAATAGGCTTGCTTGTAATAAGGATGGTGCTTTTGATTCCAAAAGTTCCCTAAAGGGGATGAATAGAAGAGCATACACACAATGTCCTTTTTACCAATCAATTACTTAATCACCTATTGCATATAAAATTGACAAATGAGTTCAATTTTAATCACCAAATAAGAGATTAGGTGATGTTATTTTTGGACCTTGGCCTTAATTGTTAAAATGGTAAATTATTGCACAAAAAAGGCCACATGAAGTAATAAAGACCTAAGTTCATTTTAAGCCAAAATTGAAGATTCAAGACAGCCTAATTTCATGATTAAAACACCAAATTTTAAATTGTTGCAAGAGTTATCATGTGTTTTAAGAACTAAATAAAATGTATCTAAGACTTAGCCAAATTTTAGGTTCATTTTAAGCACTAATTCAAATGTGTGAAATCAAGCATATTCATTTTAAACATAAATGAAAGTGTGTTTGGTTAGTCAAAATCATTCAAACCAAATTCCAAACTACCCCTTCAACCTAAAAAACAAAATTATAAGGGCCTAGTTTGAAGCACTTAAGAGTTTGAGTAAATGACATTAAGAATTTTATCTCTTGAGTTGACAGTCGAGTTAGGTTAGACAGGTGAGTTGGGTTAATAGGCGAGTTGGGTTAATAGGTGGGTCAGGTTGGATAGATGAGTTAGGTTGGATAGGTGAGTTGGGCTAGATAGGCAAATAGGGTTAGATAGGTAAGTTAGGTTGACAGGCAAGTCAAGGTAAACCAAAGCTGAGCTGGGATGAACTAGAGCCAAGTCAAACTGAACCAAAGCTAAGTTGGGGTGACTTAGAGCTAGTTCAAGCCAAACTAGAGTTGAGTTGGGATAATCTAGAGTCAAGTTGGGATGATCCAAATCTGAGTTAGGATAATCTAGAGATGATTTGGGTCAAACCATAGCCAAGTTAGGGCAAGCTAGAACTGAGTCAAGCTAAACTAGAGTAGAGTCAAGCTAAACTAGACCCAAGTTGGGATGAACCAAAGCTGAGTCAAGCTGAGCTAGAGCTGAGTTAAACTAAACCAAAGTTGAGTTAGGTCAAACCAGAGTTGAGTTGGGATGAACCAGAGCTGAGTTGGGTTAAACCAGAGCTGAGTCAGGTTAAACCAGAGTCAAGTTGGGTTAAACTAGAGTTGAGTTGGGATGAACTAGAGCCAAGTTAGGCCATCTTAAGAAAAAAACCATGGTTTATAAAAATGGACTTTTTTCTCAAATTTTTACTTTATTTACTTCCATACCTAAAGAGCATACATGACAATAGTTAATAGGTTGCTTGTAGATACTTTGTGAGAAAATTAATGGGTTGTGGTCCCATCAGGCATGCCAAAAAGGATATTAGGATTACATAACATGATTATTCAAACATTAGTCTAATAAACCAAAGGAATAATACATACGAACAAATTAAGTTAATCCTATCTATTCGTATGGGAATTACTAATGACAATGAAAGACAAATGAAAGAAAGTAAGAAATATATACCTTCCCAAGTGAATCCATTATCTAAAAGTGGCTCAAAAGCATTTTCTCCCTTGATCAAGTATCTTCTTTTTATCAATAATGGTGGTAAACTCTCTAATGTCTCAAGAACACTCCAAAAAACTTAGGCTCATGATTTGGAATCACTAAACTAGCCTATCAATTAAGCTTGAAAAAAAATCAATGATCAAATGTAAAGGATTGTGGAAACAATTTAAAATTATAAATTAAAAATATTTAAGCTTTAAAATGATGTCCATGGCCTCTCTATTTGTAGATTTTCAAGACTAACCAGAATCAACCATGACCATCCATCTCAAGATTGAGATGTGTGGTCATGGATTAATTGAATTATGTAATTAAAATACATAATTATCCTCATCATTATTTTGGAATAATAGAAATTAATGAAGCATGAGAGGTAATAAAGAGGCATGGAAGACCCATAATCCTAATATTTTATGCACTTATGGTTTGATGGATGCCACCCCATAGATGACATTACCTGATGCAAATAATAGAAATAAATTTCCAAAAAGAAATATTCAACAACTCTCATGGAAAATCCACTTAAAATCTTGATTTAGATTAATTATCCTTAAACAAGTTTAATCACCATTTGTGCAATTATTTGTAAATTGGCCCTTAATTAATCAAAATGGCAGAAATAATATTATTGAGTCATAATTTGATTTAGAGAGAATTGGGAGGTGATGTTAGATACGTTCGAACCATATTCCCATTTAGGATGTTTTCAACACAAAATGACAAAGGTACATGATGTGTACCAATGGATTAGAAGAAAAGAGTGATTTAGAGCACAAAAAGGTGAAATGATTATTTTGAATCAAAATTAATTGATCAAAGTTAGCTATCCTATAAATTACATCACCCCATTTAGGGATACTTTGACCTAAATTGGCACTTGTTAATGACAAGTTTGAACCATTTAGCGCATTTTATGGATTTTGACCTAAAATGTGCATTTGAGTGTAATTTGAGTAATATTGACAATTTCAACATAAATGGTGTTTGGAATTAGATGTTTAAAAAGTTCACCTATAGAGAGATATAATTCTCAATACAGGTCATGGTGGGGAGAAATGGGTTTCATTTACACACATGTGCAATATAAAATATCAAAACCACCAAATAAGTTGTAATGCACAAGATCTAAACCAAGATTGGATGGTCGACATAGGGAAGAAAAAAATTGTAGGTGTTACACTATTCAATGTCTCCATAAGAGATAAATTGGTGACCATGATTGTAACCTAACTATTTGAGTTGCCAAGATTTAGAAATCTAGAAGAATTGGTATAGTTCCTCCTCTCATGAGTCTATGGTGATTGGTTTTACTTCATAATATGGTGCATGAGGATCTTAGTGTGTTTTATTATTTGAATCATGGGACTACCCAACATAGGGATAAACATCCATAAAATGATGGAGGATGAAGTGAAGGTTTAAAGGGTCACAAATCTCATGAATTGTTGCAAATCAAGGTTTGTGTTCCCCATCAAGGATATCCAAGACTTCAGCATGAGGGCAATGATGTACCTACTTAGCTACAAACTATGCCCTAGTGGTAGATAGTCTGACATTAGATATACCTTCTTGTGCACTGCTTCCCACATGGCACAAGGGGTAAAATTTAACATCTCCAAGTTCATTACTAAAGATATTGTTAATAATGTGCAAGAGTTCCATCAAGCACATGAAACCCTTAGGTGGGGGTATATGTTGATTTTGATAGTGATGGAGGAGATAGGTGTGCTAGATGGAGATGATGACCACCTATGGGTGTTCCCACCCAACCATGAATCCCCTAAGATTAAGTACCAAGACTTCATTTTCCTACCTAGTTTCTAACAAAAGTATAAAACAAGGGTACAAGGGTGGTGTCATAGGCACATTGAAGGCTTTAGGATTGAGTGGCACATCCCTCAATATATTCCCCAATAACTGTTGGGATGACAACTTTTGTTATGATGTAACACTTTTGTGTGGTATACTTGGTTCTCATAGATGGGAACCTATTAGGGTGGCTCTAGTTGCCTTATGCATTATCTACCAAGTATTTCATGGTGTCACTAAGAAGAATTCCTAACATGAAGTAGCTAGAGATTCTAATCAAGATCATAGATCAAGAAAGGATTAAGATGAGGCACAAGTTTCTGTGCCCTAGAGCCAAGGCCACCAAATATGAGGAAGATGACTTGGATAGAACACATATCCATCCCCTCTAGAGAGAGATTATAAATAGGTGGATTTTTAACATTTATTATGAAATGAATTCATGCAAGAAGGGTGTTAATCTTAGAAGGGATGATGAGTGCCCCTCCTATTCAGTGATGAAGTTAAGACTATGTCAGAGATGCAGGAAAAGACTCTTTAAAATAAATGGGGAGAGAAACTTGAAGAAATCATGGAGTGCATTCAATTAAAAGTTTCCTCTAAAGAAAAAATTATGCCCCTAGCTCCCAAGAACTTCATGTCAAAGAGTACTTCCTTTAGTAAGAAGCTTAATAAAAATACCAAGGGACCCATTGTGTTCCCTACTATAACTCTTGTATGGATGGAGAAAGAGGTAATGTTCATGCTCAGAATAGACGAGACTGAAGAACATAGATCTGGGACATATATCCTATATATAAAGGAAGGGGAACAGGAACTAAGTGCCAAAAATGTATAATAATCCCTACAAAGTGGTGTGAATATTGTACTTAAGGAAATAAAGGAGCTAGCAAGCCCCTATTCTAGCAAATAACCCTCCACATGACCTCCACAAATAGAAGAGGATAAGAGAAGGGTTTGAAATAAAATGGGATTGATCAAGGAGGATATTAATAAATAACTAGTGATTGAAGAGAAGTAGATACTTGACAAGGAAAAAAAATTACACAAGGTAGAGAAAAGGTTCCTAGTAACACAGGGATAGTAGTCAAAATAGTCAAACAAGTACAAAGTGCACCCATTAGGAAGGTAGAAGAAGATGCACAAGAGGCCCACCTAAGTAGTAAAGGGGTTATCGAAGAAAAAGAAGATGATAATGGTACCTTAGAGAAATAAATAACTATAATAGAGGAACCCTAAAAGAAACAAGGTGACACTGGCAACAAAGTAATTAACTTGGAGGTGAGTATTAAGAAACTCTAAGAGGATGAAGCAAGTGAAAGGGAAATTTTGAAGAAGAAACCCCTAAGGATAAAATAGGTGAGTCCTTTAAGGAAAGCATCAAAGAGAGTTATGGTGCCAGTTAAGAGGAAGAAGTAAAAATAGAGATGGCCATCATTGATAAAGATGATAAGTAACTAACATAAGGGAGAAGGCATAAAAGGGATGGGTGGATGAAGAACTTTATATTTATGACACTATTCACCCCCAAGCTACCACAACTAAGACATACAAACAAATCTCATATGCATTAGATCACTATATGGATTAGCCTCATTTTGAGGTGCATAGAGTGGATAATTCAAGCTTGGAAGAGCCTAATGAGGGTCAATAATCCCTCCTTATAAACCCTCATGCCATGAACCTAGTCTAATCTAGTAATGTGTTGATCTTAATGGCCATTGAAGTTTCACACTAGAACATCATCAATGATAATAGGGTGAGAAAATGGAAAAAGCTCCATAAAGAAGCCAAAGATGAAGCATGAGCCACAAAATTCAAGCTATAACAACTCAACAAGTACATAAAGATGACCAAGCCATCCCTTTTGGTTGGTATTATTCTTTAGACCTTTTTGAGGTCAATAAAATATGTGTGTTGGTGGAGCAGATGCTATCAAGATTAAAAATTGAGATGGTGCAAGAAGTAGAAGAAGATCCCAACATCACAGTAAATAAATAGTTGGATGATAAACTCAAAGTATTAGAAGACCTCTTCATTAAATTTCAAGAGGGAACACGTGAAATAGACCCAATCTTTTTAAGCTTTTCAAAATAAGCCTCGATTATAAATGTGTGCCTAAAGTAGGCAGAGGAGGAGAAGGAGAAGTTTATGTCATAAGTGCACTTAATAAGTAGGTCAGAGGGGATGAAAATCATGTGAAACATCAATGTGCTCAATAAATAAATTAAATATTAAGAGCAGAACCTAGAATCAATATTATACACTCTACAAACTAAGGTCTATAACCAAGGAGCAATCCTAGATAGGAGTGTGAAAAAAGAAAGAGTCGATGTTGAGGTATTTTGGAAGGAGCTGGAGAAGATGGATGTGCTCATTCTCATTATTTAATATACCAAAATAGATATCACCACTAAAGAAATCAAGCTCACCATTAAGGGCTTTGAAGACTTCAACACAAAACTCAAGGAGAGTGCACCTAAGTTCTATGCTCCCAAGAGCTTGATAGCCTAGTCTAAGGATGGACTAAAGTTTTTGTATGGGGTAATATTGGGCCCTTTATTTCATTAAGTAAAGGATTCATGCCAACATGACATCTACGTCAGCACAAAGGAAACATTTTACTTAGTGGTTGGCATTTTGGCATTTTGGCACCAACTGGAGGGTGTATTGTGTATCTTGTGCTAGTTTTTAGGTGACTAACTAGCTCTCAGATATTTAGGACATCTTCAATGATTTTTAAAAATGTGGTAATTACAAAATATAGCTTATGAGGTGATAGATCCAATAGTTATGATGACCAAATATTCCATCTCAGCACTTGATGTGCACCTTCCAACATAGTGAAGATGCTCCTAGAATCTATTTAAGGAGCTTAAACAAGTTAAAGCAAGAGGACGGAGATGAAGAAGTGCAACAAAGCTATAATAAAATGGGGTTGCTTATTATATATTGCTTTGGCAGCCCTTAGACTCAAGATTAGTATGGATGTCAGAAGGCTCCATTTATAAGTACCCAAGCTCATCTATGAGCCTCTGGGTAATTAGTTATTTGATCTAAACATGAACTCTATTTTGAGCTATACTTAATGATGAAGGTTACAAATTTAACATATAATGTATCTAGTTTATACATCTTTTATATTGTTATCAAAATGTGAAATGATTGTAAGGTCATATTTTTAATTTATTTATGTAAAGTAATGTTCATGCATTCTGTTGGTTTGCATCATTAATGGAGTCCTTATAAATATTAATGATGTCATCTATAGATTGTATAAATATTAAGTCTAGAATCTACACCACGTTTTCCTATCTTTGTTAGGAGCACAAGTCAAACATGAGTAATCTGAGTAAGAGCAGCCTTTTGACCCTTTAAGTACCTATATGACCCTAGGATTAGTCCACAAAATGCTTGTTCCCAAATGACCCTAGGATTAGTCCATAAAAGGCTTGTGCCTATAAATATACTTAAAATTTTCAATGAATTGATCAAGTCCCCAAAATAAAGCCTTGTACCATGGTATTACTAGCCCAACATGAGCCCTAGTTCATTCTCAACTATGATTCAAGTGAGTGCATAATACCTGTGCCTTATGTGGATTGATGTTGATGCAAGCTGAGTGTTTTATGTTGATCACAAAGGTAATATCCCATGATTGTACCTAGTTATAATAAACCAAGAACCAACTAAGATAACTTTGTGCACTTTTTTACAATAATGATTGTTTATATTTTGATGGAATTGTTGATTGCTTTGAAAATCTTAAGTACCATATCCCTAATTGGATTATGGACAACTTTGATTGTATAGGTAAAGGCCTTGGGACATAAAAGCAAGAAATCCTTGAACCATTATCAGCTAGTAATCCTAACATGAGTCAAGGTCTCAAATTTATACCACCTAGGGATGACCTCATGTATTTTTATAGTGATTCTTCTGAATCAACTATTAATGAGACTCTTGGTAGTGATGCAATATTCCATTATAGCATTTATGATGAGCTTGATGACATAGACCTATTTGACTCCAAATTCATTATGATTATCACATTCCATTTCCCCCTTTGCCTTTATCATCCTAACCTCATTGATTGGGACTAATAGGATTCTATTATAAACCTCAATAAGTTTTAGAATGAGTAATCTATTGCTAAATATATGGACCTTAGAGATGGATTGCCAATTGGTAATCATAAGTAAGGATTAGACTTCTCTTTGGACTCTTTTTCCTACTTTAGAGAGTAGGAAAACTTTCTTGGTCACAAAAAAGATAAAAAATCAAGATATTCAAGTGAAAACCTCTATGAAGCACCCATTGGTTAGGGAAATAGTAAAGAAAAGGACAAGCCCATAAGTGAAAACCTATTTCAAGTGCTCTTGGATCAAGAATTTTTCTCATATCTGAAGGATGCATAATGTCCACCAAGTCCTAGCTCTATTACCAGTGCTAGTATCACATCAAAACAATAAACTTTTTTGAGTGTCTTGTGCTTGACTTTCTAGAGATATTTACTAGTTGGATACTATTTGAAATTATAGATTCAGATTCATCTCACTATCTATAGGTTTGGGAAGAATAACCAAAATTTGAAGTGGATGAAGAGGATCAATATCAAACATTGCACACTATTCTATAATATGGTTCTACACTCCTTTTATAAAACACCACTAAAGTGAACTTGTGGACTTATGATAATCCCAAAATGATTTATCTTGGAGCCTCCCTTATTGATGAAGATCATGATCACATTATCACCATTCTAAGAGACTTCATTGGCATATTTCCATGGGATTATTCTTACATGTTAGGCTTAGACCTTGGCTTGGTTGTGCATCAACTTATTTTCCATCCAGATGCTAAGCTAGTCAAACAAAAATTGAGAAAGATGCATCCATGAATCACTCTTTTGATGAAATAAAAAATGGATAAACTATTATGATCAAGCTTCATCAAACCACTAGACTATTTTGAATGGATATCAAATATAGTCTTAGTAAGTAAAAATATGTAAGGTATATGCCTTTTTACCAATTTCATAGATATCAATAAGGTGTGTCTCAAAGATGATTTTCCTCTACCCAACATTATCATGATCATCAATTTTACTATTGAGTATGAAATTCTTTCCCTCATGGATGGATTCTAAGGATACAATCAGATCAAAATAGCTCAAGAAGACCAGCACAAAATTGTATTCACCATACCATGGGGAAAATTCTATTATCAAATCATATTATTTGGCTTGAATAAAGTTGAGGCCACTTATCACCATGATATTAATATCATCTTCCATGACATGCTGTACAATATTCTTGAGAACTATGTTGATGACATCTAGCTAAATCAAGAACATGTGCTAGACATCCTAATGTTCTATGAATAATCTTTGAGAGACTTTGTGAATACAAAGTTAATTTGAATCCTAAGAAGTGTGTCTTTGGACATCACTTCAATAAATATTTTAGGATTCATTGTGTCACAAAGAGGTATTGAAGTGGATCCTACAAAGGTCAAGGCCATTGTAGACATGCCTCTACCTTCTAATATCAAATAACTCTACAAATTGCAAGGAAATATCTAATCTATTTGCATGTTCATTTCATAACTCATAGATAAGTCACACCCATTTACACACCTCTTGAAGAAAGGGGTTGTAGACATGTAAATTTGGCTACCAATGGATTTGCTTCAGACTATTACACCAATTTTACCAATCATCAAACATTTAACCTAAGAATTTTTGTTAGTCTCAAATTTGGATTTATAACCTTGTATTAAATCAATTTGTCCTATTAAATCTATTAAACAAGGAAAATACACACATTGAATTAATCAAAATAAAATAAATGACCAAATACCTAAAAAGAATTAATTTACTTGCACATCTTAATCAAAATCAATTAGCAAGTTAAATCAATTTCAAATCCTAATTAAGTTCTCCCATGAGATAATAAATCAATTACTAAAAAGGAAATTCAAGAGTAGAACATCCTAGAACACACTCAATACCTTTGTGAGTTGTCACTTTTAGAAAATATCTAAAAGAATATTCTAGGAATATGCCAAACTCAACTAAAATTAATAAACTCAACCATGATAAAGTTTAACTCATTTCAAGGGATTTGAAAGCCTATAAAATAAAGCCTAGAGATCTTCAATTAGAAAGCTCAATCAAAGTAGAGTTATAATGTATGAATAGATACATGAAGCGAAAAGCCTAGTGTTATAATGCTAAAATTGAGCCAAAGCTATTCAGCCATTGAATCAATCAAGCCATCAAGCCATCAATCAAGCCAATAATTCAAAAATAGTGCATAAAAGAGATGATGTTAGCCATATGTCATTGATGAAGACTTCTTATACATAAATTGGGCAATCCAAATGAATTACCATTTAGAGATATCGAGGATTGGGTAAGGAATTTGTGTTTTTATGTTTATATTTCTCATTTCCTTCCATGTTTTATTAAGTTCTCATTTGGTTCATTCATTATGTTCCCCCCATGATCAGGCCTAAAGGATGTTATATATTTAGTGAGTTCATTTTTCATTATTTTTGTGACTATGTCTATACTAACCTCCTCCTTTGAGTTAAAATCCTAGATCATAAATGGAATGCCTAGTTAGACACGATTGTGCACCCCACATATTTAAACCAAAATGGATTTTAAAATAGATCTTATTTTTAATATATTTTATTTTATTTTATGAATTTTGGATATGATTTTATTACTTTTTCATACTAATTCTCTCAAAATTTTATTAAAATCTTATTTGTATTTTAGAAGTTATGACACTTTTAGTGACTGTGATTTTTTATTTTTTAAGTTTTTGGTAAGAAAAAATAGTACAGAGCTAATAATTTTTTTGTTATTATTTATTTTGAACTAAATTTTTTCAAAGTGGTGAAACCTAGACCTATACATAACCTCTAAAACTTTAGTGATAAATAGATGTATATTTTAAAATTTATGGTTAAAATACTATCTGCAAGTTTTTATGTTTTATGTGTTTGGTTTTATTTATTTTAACCTTCTATCTTGTTGTTTGCATGTTTCATAGGTTTTATTTCTTTGAGATTTATTGAGTTTTTTATTGATATTTTTGATAACTATTACCTAACCTAACATGTTTATCTTTTGTGGTTTTGCCTTTGGGTCGACAGATTTTACCCTTCGAAGTTGTTTATCTCATTTGATAAACAAGCTTCAAGGCTAAACAAAGTGTTGACCTTTTTCTTACAGGGCCCATTTGAAAAATCCTCAAAACAAACTTAATTAGTTCCTTCACACTTTCTTTTAGGATGTTTTAAAATTAATTAGGCATTTCACTTTGGGTTTAAAAATAAAGTTTTGCATGTTTGTGTTAAATGTTTTGATTGTTCTTTCAAAGTTCACAACTTAAAGACAAGGGGATAAAATAACACCACCACACATTTCATTTAGTGATTTAAACTTGAACACACTTCAAGTTTTTTTAATATAATTTTTATCATTATTTTCCTAGATTATATTTGTTTGAGAAAATAGAGAGTTGTGCGTGTATGCTCTCCCATCCATCCCCTTTAGGGAACTTTTGGAATCAAAAGTGCCAACTTCTTTTTGGGTGGTTTGTAATTATTTTCATTTTCACATCTTAAAGTGAAGGGGATAGTAATGAATATAATCAAACACTTTCAATTTGCTGCAATAAAATTATCCTCACTTCAATTATTTTCAAACTTGCTTATTTATTGTGTGTTTTAGTGAAAAGAGACATGCATGTATGTTGTCTCATCCATTCCATTTAGGTAATTTCTAGGATCAAAAGTGTCATATCATCACACTTTGAGCCTAGTTCAAGGCATAGAAAGAACATTGTTTAAAGCCCTCCTCAAAAATTTGTAATAGTATTGGGTGATCTTGAGGTGACCATAAAGTTTTTATATTGTGTCATTTATTTCATTCATCTTGGCTTGTGTCATTTATTTCAATTCATCATGTCTTGGAGAGATTTTTGAAGAATCGGTCCTAACAGAAGACTCTAATGTCCCTAGATGACATAAAGTAAAATCAAGCTGGGTGCATCCCTTACTAAAAAAGAGCTTGAAGTACTTATAACCCTTTCAAGGGAATTTATAGATAAATTTTCATGAGCATATTTTGACATGCCATGTTTGGACCCCACCTTGGTTCTATACCACCTTGTGGTCAATCCTGATGCCAAACTAGTAAAATAAAAGTTACACAAGATACATCCTTAAATTACTATATTCATGAAGAAAGAGTTGGAGAAACTCCTAGAAGCAGAATGTATTAGACCAATTGACTACTCTAAATGGATTTCTAATGTAGTACCTATCAGTAAAAAACTAGAGGGAGTCAAAATTTATACTAATTTCTACTACATTAACAACACATGCCCTAAGAATGGCACTCCACTACCTAACATTGACATGATAGTTGACTCCATAATGGGTTATGAGATACTTTCACTAATGGATGGCTTGTTAGGATACAATTAAATTAGAATAGCACTAAAAGACCAACACAAAATAGTGTTCACCACTCTATGGGGAACATTCTATTATCAAGTCATTTCATTTGGCCTTAAGAATGTAGGGGCCATTTATCAAAGAGCTATGACAATCATATTTCTTGATATGATGTATGACACTATCAAAAACTATGTCAATGACATACTAGGCAAATTCAAAACTAGGTCTGACCATCCCATAGCATTAAGGAGGATATTTGAGCGACTATGAGAATACAAAGTTAGGCTCAACTCCAAGAAGTGTGTCTTCAGAGTTACATCAAGAAAACTATTAGGCTTCATCATGTCTCGTAGGGGAAATGAAGTTGATCTAGCTAAAGTAAGAGAAATAATAGATATGCTACCACTAACCAATCTGAAGTAGCTCCATAGTTTGGAGGGCAAGATCCAGTCCATCTGATGCTTCATGTATTAATTGGTAGATAAATGCCATCCATTCACACACCTACTAAATAAAGGTGTCACATTTAATTGGTATAATGACTATCAAAAGCCTTTTTAGTAGCTAAAGATCTATCTCATAAATCCCCTAGTTCTATTGCCTCTGACACTGGGAAACCATTATTGTTATATCTTTCAGTTCCTAATAATGCTCTGGAAGCACTTTTAGCTCAATATGATAACAAGGGAAAAGAGTATGTAGTGTACTATCTAAGCCATACACTCATTACATATGAACACAACTATATGCCCATCAAAAAAGCTTATATTTCTATGGTCTTTGTAGCTTAAAAGCTATGACACTACATGTTGAATAATAAGACGATGCTTATTTCTAAAGTAGATCCACTTAAGTATCTATTATCAAAAACAAATTTACAAAGTTGTATGGCCAAATGGATCATGACACTCAGTGAGTTTAAGATAGAGTATGTGAACCAAAAGCAATCAAGGGGAAAGTTCTCATAGATGAGCTTGCTAAAGCACCTCTTGAAGACACAAACCCATTAACATTCCAATTTCCTGATGAATCCATCATGAATATCATTGAAACACCTATTAAGGAACAACCTTGAAAGCTATATTTTGAGGGATCATTCACTACACATGAATTGAGGGTAGGCATTTTATTCATAACACCTTAGGGGGATATAATCCCCAAGTCATTTATAATTAGCTTTCCTTGTATTGATAACATGGCTAAATATGAAGCACTCATCATAGGGATTTTATAGGTGGTACAATGGAACATATGTCATCTAACAGTTTATGGTGATTCTTAGTTAATCATCAATCAAGTTATAGACCACGTCCAAACTAAAGATGATAAGTTGGTCCCATATAAGGCAATGGTTGACACTCTCAAACAACATATTATTGACATTCAATTTGAGCATATATCAAGAGCGATCAATAGAATAGTAGATTCCATGGCTACTATTGGATCATTGATTCATCATATAGACATAGCTAGCGAGTATCAATTTTTTATAGAAAATCTAATAGCACTAGCTTATGAACTTTCAACTATTGTAATAATATTTGATATTATTGGTCTGGCTCTAATAGGTACTCATACCTATATGCTTATTTACATGAGCAAATCCTCCTACCAAAATTATCTTGAAAACAAACCAAATATTTCATCTAGAATGCCCAATGTTACACCCTATTCAGACCAACCCTATATCATCATAGTTTTGATGGAACTTTGATTAATTATATACCTTTGATAGAATATATAATAGTTTTATGGTAAGTTCATGAAGGAGTATGTGGATCCCATACCAGTGGGGTAGTTCTATCTAAAAATCTCTTATGTACTGGTTATTATTGGTCGATAATAGACATAGATATAGCTACATATGTCAAGAAATGTGGCAAGTGTCAATAACATGCTAATTTGATTTATGCACCTTCCAAGACCTTAAAACCAATGATAAAACCATGACCATTTACTACATGTGGTTTTAACCTCATTAGGAAGATAAACCCCACCTCATCAGATGGCTATAAACACATTCTCATAGCCACTAAATATTTCACTAAGTGGGTCAAAGCTATACCCCTCACTTACATGAATAGAAAGAAAATTTCCAAATTCATCTTTAACCATCTCAATTACCACTATGGTATCCCTTCTAACATTATATATGATAATGGAGGATCATTTAAAAACAAAGATGTCAAAAATCCATGTGTTGAATACAAGATCACACAACACTTTTCAATGGCATATTACCCTCAATGTAATGGCTAGGCCAAAGAATCAAACAAAACCATATTTAACCTAAAGATATTATATGCCCTTTGGGCATACCATACCAATTATCACACACCCACAAGATCCATTCCATACTCACTTGTTTATGGCACTAAAGCCATACTTCCCATTGAGGTCGAGTTGCCTTCATTATGCATATCTTTCAAGCATGTTCTCAATCATAATGACTATCAAGTAGTTTACCTACAAGAGATAGATTTACTTGATGAGAAGAATATGGATGCTATGAATAATCTGTAGGCCTATCAGAACTGACTTTGGGGTCAATATAATTGACGTGTAAAACATAGAACATTTAAACTTGGTGATCTTGTCCTAAAAGGGAACCAAAAGAATACCATGGTTGAAAAGAATCATAAAGTAAAGATCAAACCCAAATAGGTATGTCCTTTTATAATAATTTTAGACTATGGAATTGGAGCATACAAGCTCACCACACTAGATGGAAATGAACTTGATGAGTTGATGAAAATTATTCACCTCAAGCAGTACTATGCTTGAGTAACTTGATGTATAATCTATAAGGACCATTTCAAGTTGTACCATATTATCAATATTCTTCTTTATACCATTATAAAACTATTTGTTCTACCATCCTCTCATTTTTACATTCTAACCATACCATATAAGCATTCCATTCCTACTCAACCTAACATGTTTTGAATCCTATCAACCTAGCCTGTTTGACCTTGGTTCATCCATTGGTTTCATGATTTTAAGATACAATATTAGATCAATTTTAGTAGTTATTTAAATAATTTAAAATAGATTTAGTATTTTGGAGCAGTATGATAGAAGTTTTGGTACTTGTATCCTTCATTTATTATTCCCTTCTTATGAAGTTTGTTTATGTGAGTCTGATTATATCACCTGTTAGGGCAAATCAATATTCACTGGTCTTGATACTAATTATATTTCCTATTTGGCCAAATTTATATCATTGATCTATTAGATGTATCCTATTTATAATCACCTATGGGAAAACTAGGGGAAACATTTATTTAGTATGACTTGACATATCACCTAGCCATTCCTATGTCATACTATGCCATCATACCAACTGTGCTTATTTTGTTTGAATTGGCTACTACACTAGTTGGATTCCTCCACTGTGAGGTGAACTACTATGAAATAAAGCCATTTCAAGACTACGTGGGTTATGTTTGATTCACATTGAGGTTATCTCAATCCCCCTTCAGCCATGCTCTCATCATTTTGTGAGCATCATTTCAAGTTATAATTCTCTTTCCATTTTGTGAACATAGACCATTTTAGTGTCTTATCATTCTTGATTGAGTTGAGATGCTTGAAAATTTCTATAAATATTTGAAAATCATTTAGAAAAAACAAAAATCATTAATCACTTCTTGCCTTAAGGATTCTAGGAACCCTTACCAAGTCACAAAAAAATCACTTGTTCCTTAGTTTCCCCATCCTTTTTGGCCTTTTATCCTACACTATCACCATTTCTCAAGTTCATCCCTATTCTTATATCACATCCATCATGTCTTCTATCAATCATCATTTTATTCCCATTTCTTGGGAGAACTACATTTGTCTTGAAGTTTTATTAGATCATCATATCCATAGAATTATGTAGGTAGCATCCATTTGCTTAGTGCATATGGAGACAACTCAACCACCCCTTCCTTTTCTTTTATTCCCCCATCTTGTTTGTTTGTTTAGTTGTTGCCTAGTTTTTAAGGGTAATGTTCATCACTTTATTTATACTAACATAGGGACTAACACTTATTTATTTCTTTGTTTATCTTGTTTATTTATTTGCCTGTCTCGTTTGTTTCTTTGTTTGTCTTTCTTGTTTCTTTGTTTGTCTATTTTGTTTGTTTGCTTTCTTTCAACACTATGGCCTTGATTTAGACTATGTGTGTTCATTGGATGATTCATTTCACATTATTATTTAATCTATCCATATTCAAACATCTACATTATCATCATGGTTTTTATCATAAGTGCAATTATTTTCCATTCAGTATTGAATATTGGGAATTAGTCCTTATGAATATTTGGCCAAGCCCTCATGGTGTTTTATCATGAGGCCTACCATCAAATTCTACAACAAAAATAAGATTTGAGAGGTCTACAACATCAATGAAACATCACCATCTCCTCAGCATTGGCATCATCATAACTCCCAATCATATCATAATCATATCCTAGATAGATTAATTATGCAATGAAATAATTTCAACCTTTTTTAGTTGAGATGAGCATCTCCCTACTAGTAGGTTGTCCCAATTCATCTCTATCCTCTGTATGAAGTTATCACTCATTAGCCACTAATCATGTTTTTCATAATCAAGATATACTTCATCAACATTATACACCATCCCACATGAGTTCTCAATGATTATATCACCTAATGGGGAAAATCATTATGTTATCACCAATTTCCTTTCTTTTTTGACTATCCTAACTAGGGCAGCTCCATCTTCTCAATGATTATATCACCTGTTGAGGAAAATCATTGTGTTATCATACCACATTACCACTATTGAGGTATAATTATTATAAATGCCTTTGTAAAAACCATTTTACACAATCTCACTTGCATTTCATAATGATTTTGCCTGACTTTTAGTGAATCATTATGTTTTCAGTCCATCATCTTCATTTGTTTGGTCCCCTAGTTTTGCTTCTTTCTTTTGAGGGACTATTTGCTGACACACTTACCAACCACTCCCTCGAGGGGGAAACTACAATTCAATCATTACCATTTTAGTCATAATCATAAAGAACCATTTTATTCTTTGAAAAGATGTTACTATGCTTACAAATTGCAACATCTTCCCAAACATGGGCAAACTATAGACATGTAAATTTGGCCACCAATAGATTTACATCACACTATTAGACCAATTATTATCAATCATAAAAAATTTAATCTAATTTTTTTTATTAGTCTTAAATTTGGCTTTATAAACTTGAATTAAATCATTTTTTCCTATTAAATCAATTAAACAAGGCAATACACACATTGAATTAATCAAAATCAAATAAACAACCAAATGGCTAAAGAGAATTAATTTATTTGCACATCCTAATCAAAATCAATTATAAAGTTAAATCAATTTAAAATCCTAATTTAATTCACCCATGAGCTAGTAAATCAATTACTAAAAAGGAAATTAAAGAGCATCTTATAACATCCTAGAACACACTCATTACTTTTGTGAGTTGTCACGTTTAGAAAATATCTAAAAGAATATTCTAGGAGTATTACAAACTCAATAAAAGTTAATAAACTTAACCATGGTCAGATTTAACCCATTCCAAGGGATTTTAAAGCCTATAAAAGAAATCCTAGAACTCTTCATTTATAGATCTCAATAAAAGTAGAGTTATAATGCATGAATAGATTCATGAAGCTAAAATCCTAGTGTTATAATACCAAAATTGAGCCAAAGCCATAAAGCCATTAAATAAATCAAGCCATCAATCAAGCAAATCATTCAACAATGTTTCATAGAGGAGATGATGTTATCCATATGTCATTGATGAAGACTTCTTATGCATAAATTGAGCAAGCCAACTAAATTACCATTTGGAGCTATCAAGGATTGGGTAAAGAATTTGTTTTTTTATGTTTATATTTCTCATTTCCTTTCATGTTTTGTTGAGTTATAATTTGGTTTATTCATTAGTCTCCCCCCATGATCAAGCCTAAAGGATGTTATACTGTTAGTGAGTTCATTTTTCATTATTTTTGAGACTAACTCTATACTAACCTCCTCCATTGAGTTAAAATCCTAGATCACAGGGTCACTTTTCAATGGGATGTTGAATGCCAAATAGAATTTGTGAAGCTCATAACATACTTGGAAAACCTACTATTTTGAGACTATCGACACATAGATAACCATTAATTCTTTATATTTCATCCAATAAACATGCATTGGGGCACTCTCATCACAATGTGATGAACTTGGAAAGGAATGCATGGTCTACTATTTAATCTACACACTTATGGATTATAAACATAATTATCTGCCTATGGAGAAAGTGTGTTTCATAATGGTGTTTGCTTCCCAAAAGTTGTGACACTATATTATAAATAATAATACTAATGTTTTTTCTAAATTGGACCTTCTCAAATATCTATTATCGAAAGCAAGTCTTATAGGTTGCATGGATAAGTTGGTCATGTTCTTATGCAAATTTGATGTTAAGTACCAGAATCAAAAGGCTATCAAGTGGTAGGTCATTGCAGATCAAATTGCAAAAGTTCTTATTATAGATACTCAACCACTTAAATTTGATTTTCTAGATAATTCTATTATACAATATAAGAAAGGATGCATGAATCTGAATAGTGGAATTTATACTTTGATTGCTCTTTTACATCTTGTGGATTTGGATCTGGTATTTTTTTATTACACTATAATAGGATCTAATTCTCAAGGCATTTCATATTGATTTTTGTTGTCCCCAAAATATGGCCAAGTATGAACCTCTTATTTCCAAACTTCATCTTGAAGTAACATAGAACATCTAACACTTAATGGTCTATGGGGATATAGAATTAAATAGTAATCAAACCATACATCAGTATCATACTATAGATGGCAATCTTATACTTTATAAACACATTATGGATAATCTCAAGTCTCACTTCAAATCTCTATACTATGAATAGATATCATAGGCCAATAATAGATTAGTTGATGTCATTGAAACAATTGGGTCCATGATAGAAATTACTAGTAGTTCTAAAAAATATCAATTTCTCATTGAAAATCTTCTATAGCCAGCTCATGTTTTTCTAGATTTAGAGAGGGTATGTACCATCACTAGTCCCAATCCCCCACCTGAACTACCTTGGTTTTAAAACATCTATAATTATTTTCATGACCAAGTCTTTCCACCTGACCTTTCTAATAACTAGCATAAAATTTTCCTTCATCATATAGCCCATTATACCCTCCTTGAAAATAAACTTTATCATAAAGGCTATGATGGAATATTCATTTTTTATTTATCTTTGGGAGAATCAAATTTAGCACTTAAGAAAGTTCATAAAGGAATGTATGGGGCCCATATATATAGTGTAGTCTTAACCAAAAAACTCCTCAAAATAGGATATTACTTGCCCAAGATGGAAACAAACACTTGTAATTATGTCAAGAAGTGTGTTACTTATCAAAAACATGGTAATTTGATACATGTACCTTCCTTGCCACTCCATTTGATTACTACACCATGGTCATTTTATACATGGGGCCTCTATCTCATTGAGAAAATCAACCCAACATTTTTTGATGGCCACAAACATATTCTCACTGCTACCTAGTATTTTACTAAGTGGATTGAGTCCATTCCTCTCACTTATGTCATCAAAAATCAAATTACCAATTTTATCCATTATCATATCATCTATAAATATAGTATCCCATCCTGTATTATATCTAATAATGGTGGATCATTTGTAAACTAAGATTTTAAAGCTCTTTGTGCTAAATTCAAAATCAAGCACAAGAAATCCACACCATATAACCTGTGAGGCAATGGTCAAGTTGAGGCATCTAACAAAACCATTACAAAAATCCTAAAGAGGATTTTCAATGACATTGGCCTTAATTATCACTTGTAAATTTTTCCTACTTTCTGGGCTTATCATATTAGTCATCGAAAACCCATAGGATCCAATCCATACTCCCTTGTTTATATCACAAAGGTTATTATCTCAACTAAGATTGAGTTTCCTTCACTATGAGTATCCTTGGATAACATTGAAGATGATAAAGATTATAGAGTTTCTAGATTACAAGAGATTGAGCTCCTTGATGCAAAGCATTTGGCTGCCTTGGATAACTTGAAATCATACCAAAATATATTCCATAAAAGCTATAACAAATGCATTCTCCCTCAGGAGTTTGAAATTTTTTTTTTGGTCTTGAAAGATAACAAAAAAACACTAATGTTGAATGCAAGAATAAGGGCAAGTTTCAACCTAATTGGCTGGGCCCATATGTTGTCAAAGAAAATTATGTATTGGGGTCATACCGATTGGCTACTCCAAATGTCAAAGTAATCCTATAACCCATGAATATTGTACATCTCAAATAGTTCTATGCTTGATATCCTTTTAAGCCATTATCTACTAGACCCCTTACTTGGGGAAACTTGTGCTAAAGTCATTTAATCCCACTATTATATTATTGACCATCCTATCTTAGACCATTTTTATTCTATCTCATTCTATCCTAGACTGTTCTAACATGAACCTTATTATTTTATTGATCTATACCATTGTAACTCTGGACTATTGTACCCCTCGAATATTTGCACTTTGGATTGTTTATATTTCAATGGACTCATTTTATTCCATTCTGGATCATTGTAACCCTAGACCATTCTACTTACAATAATATCATTTTCATATCCTAGACTGTTGTAACCTAGATAGTTCTATTATATAACTAATTATGATCCTAATTATAACTCATAGTCATTTTGAACACACTCTATGCCCATTCTACAAAGCGATTCAACTTGAATAGTATTTTTTAGCTTCCTTTTGTAGACAAGTGTACAAAGATATGTTAGCACATGATTTTTTCTTGTTGAATGGTCTTTTGGATTTATTCCATATTGTATACAATTCTGTTATTATTTTACTATTATTTGGTAGACATTATTTCCTTAATAAGATCACATACATACTATTGCATCTGGTTTAGCTATTTACTTACCTATGGATGTGCAACTCCTCAACTAAGTGGTTTTTGTGCCATTGTTTATATTCATGCTCCCTATTGTAGACCATTTTTATTTTGTTTGAAATCTTACCTATGGAGGAACATATTCTTAGTAGGTAGTTCCATATGCCTTTTTTTAAATATTTCATTTTTGTTTCTTATTTTAAAAATACAAAAACATTAAAAAATATTCAATAAAAGGAATAAAAACATTATCTTACACTTTTGTTTATTCTAATCCCACACTTTTGCCATTTTATGACCCCATTTCCTTATTCTTCTACACTATAATCATGTTTTCTTATCATCAATTTTATTTAATCCCATTTCTTGGGAGAACTAAATTTGGCTTGAAGTTCATGTTGGATTTCACATCCATTAAATTATGTAGGCAATGTTCACTTTCCTCATGCATCTGGAGTCAACTCAACCACCCCTTCCTTTTCTTCTTTTTACCATTTTGTTTTATGTCATTGTTTCCCTATCACTAGGTATCAACTTTATTTTCCATTTTTCTTGTCTCATTGTACCAGTATCATTATTTATTAGATTAGGGGTCACCCTGTGATAGAGAGTAATGCCTCTATTACATGTATATGAACATTTTATTTTTTGATTGCACTAACATCATGATTAACCATTATTTGTGTGTGTTTATTTGATTTTTATTATTTTTTAATTGTTTGTTTATAATTGCATTGTGTTGTGTTCTTATTATGTTTATGGGTGTTTTGATGTGTTTTCATTATTATTTTATTAGGTTGTTATTTTCTCTATTATTATTTTATTATTTGTTCATTATTAGTTTATTATTTGCTTCTTTGTGTTTTATTGTACATCTATTTTATTTTTTATTTTACGATTTGGTCTTATTATTTTTTGTTTTATTCTTTTATGTTCAATTGCAATCTATAAACATTTTAAGTCTAGTTTTAATTTAGGCTTGATTTGTTTAGAGTTTTGTTTGACTTGTTTTATTATTTATTTATTTGTCAAATGCATTTTGTTAATACATGTGGAACTTGGTTATTCATATCTTGATTTCATGTTGTTTAAAACAAATTGTTCTTGCTTTGATTTCATACATTTGTGTTCCTACTTAAATCTTGATTGTTCATATCTTGATTTTAAGTTAGGTTACATTTGTGTATTATTTTTATCTTTATCTTTACTTATTTTTAATTAAACATAGATATTTGTAACTTTGATTTTGTTATTTTTTATCATTATCCTTAGTTATAAATATTTACATTTGAACTTACCAATTGCAAATAGAAACATAATGTTATTATAAGTTCCTCATACTTATGATGCATAGTTTCAAATTTTCTATAACAAACACCAAGTGATCCAAAACCACAATTCAATGAATATCTAAAGATCATTTTTGAATACACCACACCGAACATGAGACTCTATGCAAGATGTCTATTTCTTGACATGTAATGTGAGTCTAATTTTCTATTTTCTATAATTAGTATGGGACATGAATCTCCTAAATTATACTCTATCATCTAATCAAACATAAAGCAAAACAAAAATATCAACATCCATATGTTAACTAAGGACATACATCTCCTAAAATTGATCATATCACCACATATCATAATAAGAGCAATATCAATGAACAAATCATGTGATAATGAAATAATATCAATAGTTTATGTACAAGTAGTAATAGGAGAAAAATATATGTCATACATATCTCTCAAAATCATGTTTCTATACATTAAAAGAATATATATACATATCATAAATACAAAAAAGAGAGATCAACCAATCAACTCTCATCCTATTTGTCCTTGGGAGGACTCTACTAAAGAATCTGACCCATCCCTAATGTTGATTCTACTGGTATACATGGTGGTGGAGGCCCCATGATAACCCATTATGTATTTAGTTGTGTCTCTAACTTCTCTAACTCCATCCCATGTCTAGACCTAGACTCCTAGCTAGTCTATTGCAATCTCATATAATCCCTATACGAAGTTACTCTTCATTCTATAAGAACCAATACCTCATATGCCCACCTCCATTAGGATATCTCATTCATGGAATATAAAAATCATCCTTTGTGCATAAGGCATCATCCTTGTCTGAAATCACATCAGCTAAGGATCTAATTAAACTTGCTCCTATATTCATCCCAGTATTATGTGCCTCATCCCTCTCTTATGTTAACATGTAAACCTCCATTTAAGCAAAGTCTCACTCACTAACTACTATCACAAAATTCACATCCCATGTGGATAACTAAGCTTGAACCCCTACTAGTTATGCCACATGTCCCTTGTGACCCATAATCTCTTCATCCCTAGCTATGATCAACATTTTTACCTAGTACTATTTCCCTATGTAGTATCTAACTTCACTTGTAACCTATCTATAGTGCTCTATAACCCTACTATCTTTGAAAGGCATGCATAAATCTCCCTCTATAGCCTATCAATTAGTTCCTAGTCCTATATAGACCTCCCTATGCCTGAGGTCTTAGCCCCTATTGATCTTGTCCCTATCTTTATACCTATCTCAAAAGGTCATACCTCTTTGGAACCTATCCCTTAGTCACTTGGATCATCCCTTATATCTACATATTTTCCATCTAACTCAAGCATCTCTATATCCTATATAGGATCCTAATGTTTGTGTGGTTGTACAACCTATAGTGGAAGGGAATATGTAATAGCCAACCATATTGGCACCTAATCCTATTATTATATTGGGGCTTATCCCTAATCCATCCTCATATAAACCCATCACTATCTTAAGACTGGATACTGAGGCAATGGCCTAGTTAAACAGATAGGTCACACTCCTAACCACAATGCAACATATGTAATAGTGACCCCTACATCTATAACTTTGTCAATGTAGTCCCATAAAACATGAACTATCCTATCATAATCCATGACTACCTCTACCCTGGGCACTAGTGGTGCCCACTCTTTGATCTCCTTGGTCATATGTGCAAAGTAATGTAGACCTTCGATGATATCCTAATGCATATTAAATTACCATTAGACTCGATTGAGATGATATCTCTCCAGGAAATAATCATGTTTCCATGTGATATAACATGGTGTGATCATGTATCTAATCATAAATAGGTTCTCTACCAATGCAAATTGTGTCCCTAGGTAGGGATGCTAAATGAAATCCCCATCTTATATCTCATTTATTGCTTGCTTATAATAAGGTAGGTCCCCCAAGTATCCTTGCATCCCTATTCCTATCAAGTACCATCCCCAAGCCATGATATCCTCTTGTCCCCTCTAATACCTCAATCCCATTGGTTATGTAACTAAAATATGCTTTTAGGCCCATATCTGCAATAGTGTGTTATGGCCTATGCTTTGACCTCCCTGATACATAATCATGTGTGTATATTAGTAAAGCTATACACAAATTAGAGGTCCCCAAGTAAAATGTGTCAAGTGATCAAAAATATATTGCACCACATTGATCAAACCTAAGGGAAAGTATTGCCTACTCTTGTCAAGAAATATAAGGATACTAATAATAACTAGCCAAATAACTATCTTAGGGGGACTATCCCCTATCCTACTCCACCCTCTGAGGGCCAATAAAATTCCTCTATTATATCCACATATATGCACTCATCCATAATATCCTACCCCACTACCCTAAGCAAATCATCCAACACAGCTTATCACCCCACCCCCATCTAAGTAATCGTAGGTCCTCGCATAGGTACCTAAAAAATTTGGTAAACATCCTCTAGTGTCACCATTACTTATTTAATAAATAAGTGAAAGGTAGAAATATTAGAATGCCATATCTCTACTAGTATTATCAAATACACTCTATTTGTGTAGATCACTATTAGTCATGTTAGGTGATATAAGTCCATAACTACAAGGATGCCCATGAGCTCATCTATTATCAGCCCTTATTATCATAATACTTGGGAGAATCACTCCCATGATGTGATGACCACCACTCATTCATATAAATCAAAATTGGGGCATCATGTCAATTATTACTATATCATATTCTTCTAATTTTAAGGCCTAGACTAATCCTCTATGTGTCTCTATCTCTTCTTCTAATTTTGGGTCGAGATTAATCTCCTTGGGACCACATTATACTTTATTGTAGTATTTTCACCATTGTTTTAGAGATATTATCATTTATCAAGATGTTCCCACTATTTTTCAGGGTGATCCCAACATTTTCCATGACGTCCTTGATTCGTAGGTCATTCTTGTTGTTTAGCAAGGTGATCCCATTGATATTAGCAAAATTGCCATTTGACAAGGTGAAACTACCCAAAAATGTGAGTTAGTCATTTATTTGGTGATATTGCTATTTAAACCCACTATCCCACCAAAATTTTGGTGATATCTCTAATCTCATGGTGTTCCCATCATTTTCAAGAGCGAACTCACCATTTTCCAAATTGGGAAAACAACATGATCACCCCAAGTACCACTTTCTATGCATAATAAATGAAATAAATTACAAATTTAAAAACAAAAAAAGATACCTACCAATGCTCCAGTCCTCAATGGTCATGGGTACTCTCTCATGCACTCCCTAAGATGTCGGTGGTGTAATATATTCACCATTTTATCTTGTTAGCTCATACACAAATACCAAAGCTACAAAATTACTATATCTATGTACAAAATGACTTGTTTTTACCCTCAAGAGTCAAAATATAGTATTTTTTCAAATTTTCACACTAGGCCTATATTTGTTTTCATTTTATCTCTCTCAATCTCTCATTTTAGCCCCACTAGTCCCTTTTTCCTCCCATTTTTTTCTAATTACTCTATTTTTAGCCTCTTTTGCTAAAATTAATGAGATTATATTTATTATGAATGAGAGCCCACCTATCAAATATTTTCAAATTTTTTATTTACCCTTAAGGGGGCATCATGGCCTACCCAAATTATATTTGGGGTATTTTTTAAACCTGTGTCTCTATAATTCATGCAAACTTTAAAATTGGGAAATGGGAATAAAATGTATTCCTTCTAATTATAGTGACCATTTCATTCTTTGAAAATACATCACTTTGATTGAATGTCTCACCACACCTTATCAAATAGTGTTAAACTATATAAATCTAATTCCCATCAATATTATGCTGAAATTATCAATCTAATCAACATTACGTGACAATGCACAATCTAGGTGAAAATCACTAAAGTGAGCTAAATGGTTTGAACTTGTCATGTACATGTGTAAATTTAGGATAATGTATCCCTAAATAGGGAAATACATTTTATGTGATTGTTATATTTTATTAAATCACTTTGAGTTAAATTATGACTAGGTAAAATGACACTCAAGACTAATGAATTATTCTAATTCGGTAGCACACATCAAGTGCATGTATGTCTATAATGCCCTACTAGGGTTGTGTGTCATATGCAACTGACACATTATTCTAATTATACTCCAGTCAAATTATGACTCAAAAAAATGACATTTTTGACTAGGTTAATTACGAGTGCAATAAATTTCTAAATAATCACAAAAAAATAATCAAAGTTGCTTAAACAAATTCAATCAAATCAAGAGCTTAAATGAAAATTCCATGGAAGTTATTGAAAATATATTAATTGTAAATTTATTCCTTAGATATGCATCATCCCATGACATCATTAATGGGGTGGCATCCATAAGCCATTAATGGCACAAAAATTAAGATTAATCCCTCCCATGCCTTGTCAATTCCCCACTCTTCTAAATATTAATGGGAATATTTATTTCTTGTCCCTCCTAAATTGAATCAATTTATGGCCACACATCTTGATCTCAATATAAATGGTCATGGATAATCCTAAATATTTTCATAAACCTATAAATAAGTGAGCCAAGAATACCATTTTTTAAGCTTCAATTATACAAACTTACTATGCAAAAATTGCTATAAAAGAGCTTGAATTGTGTGATGTTATTATGTAGAATTATTGCCAAAAGCTTCACCTATTTACAAAAATTGATCAAACTCATTATCCTAATCCATTGGTGAAATAGGATATGATGGAAGATCTTTCTACTCATCATTGACACAAACTTGAAGTACCAAATTTGGGGAAAACATGCTTCTTGGATGATCTTTGAAGGAGGGACATTATTTGGAAGGTTTGGTAGTATTTCTTATTTAAATAGATCTTATAATTCATTTTCAACACCCCATGAGGGAGTGGGATTCATTTTTTAGTGTCTATATACTTTATTATAGAGATTTTCTTGACTAATTCATGGACTAATGTATCTTGTAATCCTACTCTACACATATGACTTGTATAGGGTGATAACATGGCACTAGGTGAAGGAGAGGAGCTACAAAGGAAAATGAAAATTCATACTTTTTTGAAAATAGATAATCATAACACACACTAATGCTAATGAATAACTCCAAAATAATCTTTCTTTATTGATTCAAGGTGCAAGATATAATTTTAGTATATGTTTTCTATACTTAGTTGAGGGATACCAAATTAAGCCTTCAAAAATCAATAAATAGAATTACATGGAGAGAAGAAGAGGGAGAAAGGAATATAAGTCTTTGAATAAGTTAAAATATCATAACTTATTCCACATGATAGTTATAATAGTCTTCCATACTCTTCCATGCATTGAAGTGTCTTTAAGATGGTCAAAGTCTATTTTTAGTAAAATTTGATCCATGAAATGTCTATGCATGCCATATTTCATAAATTCCATCTATTTCATCAGTTAAAATCATTTAATAGACACAAATAACACACCTCCATAAAGTATTAACTAATTTCCTCTTCTTATGTGTTGACTATATCCATAGAACTGCCAAAATCCTTTAAAAATGCTTATAAACATGGAACTTACCTACTTCAAGGGGAAATTATAGATATTTCTTGATAGTGAATTAACCCCATATAGCCTCCCTTTTCCCATGAGTTCCTCCATCTACAAGCTTACTCGTCTTCAATAATTAGGCCATCTTAACTAGATTTATAGACTGGATGATTAGTGAAGCTTGGTAGAGGTACTTCCAAGTAAATAGGTGAACACTTCATGATTTTAGGAGGTGAAAAAAACATTATAAAATCACTTCTGATTATTAGTAATTTTTAACCAATTATTGCACTTCACTTATAGCTTAAAACCCTAAAAACATAGTTTTTCGAGGTGTCCATACACCATTCGTAAAACTAAGTACCATGATCATGACCTTATCTGAATAGACAACATGACATAGGTGTTTTTAAAGTTATTACCATCTATTTGGATTCATTTTCCCTTAAAACCCTCCAGTTGGGTCATTACTAGGGTTTTAGAGAGGATTAAGAGTGCCCAGGAATTTTAACAATGATTCATAAAGCATAGAGCCTAAACCTCTGAACTAATTCCATAAATATATAATGGATTAAGCCCTCCACCTCTACTAAAATTATAAAACTCCCATGCATAAGTTCCATCCATTAGTAGGCATGTGATGTTATCTCTCACAGAAAAAACATGATTTTTGAATAGTTTTTGGGTGTCTTTAGGTCAGAATGACTAGCTATAGCATCTACCTTGTATCTCAAATTTGATATACATCCCTCAAATAGCCTAATAATGTTGTTCATGAAGATTTGAGGTGTATTTTGATCTCATCTTACCTTCTACTCTATCTTCAAATTGATATTGTTTCAATGAGGATACTAGACAAGCATATACTACTACAAGGTTTTTTATATTTTTAGATTTAACCTAAGTTGTGAGGCTCTTGGTCACTATCTTCAACATGAAGATCATCTTTGAGGTTAATTAGAATAATAGTGTTGGCTTGATTAAGCCATTTGCCTTCTATCTACATACATAGAGTCTCTTATCTAAACACCCAGGCTTGTCTTCTTAAACAACCAGTCATGGAGGCTCATGTATGTGATTATTAAAATATTATTTGGTAACTTTATGACCCATTCTTTCTCCTCAAACTCATAATATATACAAATACTCTTCAATTCCTTGCTTATATGCTCAAATTAGCCTTCTTAAGCTTGGTTAATACAACATGATCCCTTCACATGCAAAACAATAGGTTATTTTGATTCTTAGAATACCTAGGAAGGCCATAAAGATTCTTTCATGATGTAATCACTTCATATAAATGAATTTTGAAGCATATTTCCTTCATCAAGTACCTTCACAGGTTTTAAAAAGGGTTTTGGAGGTCCACCATCTTAATGATGGTTCATATAGTATGGACTTCCAAACCAAAACATATTGTTATGAATATTTATTCCATTGACCCCTTAAAATTTCCTAGACATCTTGGGATCCCATGAAAAAAGTGTGTGAAGATAGGAATGTTGGAATGTGTACTTTGAACTGATTATTTAGACTATGTAAACCAAGGAAGGTTTTATAACCAATGCAATAATTTTATTGCATTATACTAATCTAAACACTTCTCTAATTATTTTTATTATCTTTACACACAATGACAACTTGGGTATGTCTCAAATTAGTAGTAGGGTTTAAGGTTAGGTTTAAGGTATGTCTCCTTTAGTTATCCCTCAAGGGAATTTGACTTGAAACATAAATGTTATCTATACCAAATATTATATGAATACATTTAATACCACCTTTTATTACCTTAAAATCCCCTTATGAATTCTAATGTATTGTCTTATTCTCAAACCATCAAATAACTCACCTAGTCTCATCATTGACTGCTTAAAGACTAGACTAGGTCTGAGCCAACATAATGGATATATACACTAATTTTATAACCTTAAAAATAACATTAACACCTTAAATAAATTACAATAACTAGTTGTATCAAATTTTAAATACTGATCATAATTATAGAGGCTTCAAAACAATAAACTCTCCCATGACTAGCTATAGGTGTTGACTATGATTGCAAGGTTTCTTAGGCTTCAATAGGTCCAAACTATATTCAGACCATTTAATATTTATAACAAGTTATGAATTTATAATAAGGTGTTGATTCACTATGTAAACCATTATCTAATGGTCCTCACTCTTTCAAACATATCTATAATCCTTATCCTTCTTCAATCCAAGCCAGAGCCCATAAAGAATAAGCATACTATAGCTTACTCCTTTCTTTTGGTTTTGTGTTTTAGGACCTCATGATGCTTACCAATATTTAAATAGTCCTTGAATTTTATTGAAGTCCCAAATAGGTTTCAACTATCCTTTGTACACATTTACCATCACTTGAACCTACTTATATTTGCTCATTGTACACAATATTGTACCTGTAGGTAACCTTAAAACTATTGACTATGTGTCTTGGGGTTAAACTACCTAAACCTCCTCAATGGATTTAATCTTTTTTAAGGTCCTTATTAGGTTCAAACACCTCTTTATCATTCCATACCTCACAAGTTCACTTTTCAATCTATTGCACACTACTAAGTTTTGTTTCACTTATGTCTATATGTCCACTAAGTTGATTATAGCTTCTTTTGAGATGTTACCTACCCTAGAAAACTTCTTGACCTTATATTCCCTTAAGGATTCTCTCTATCTAAACTAAGTATATCAATCTCAAACCAACCATTCACTTCCTCTTCTCAACTATCTTTAGAACTCAAAAAGGCCTCAAGATTACCACTATACTTATTGGTTGTAGGTAGTGATTTATAGCTTCTAGGTGATTGTTTACTCCTTTAGCAGGGTTTATGAATATATAACTCATCTTCATTATCATGATGATCCTTAACAACCCTGAGGAATACCAAAACATTATATTCATGATGTGGATGTGGATAATAAGTAGTGACAAGTATGTGATGATTATGGGGTTATATGGAAACTAATAATGGAGTGTTGAACTTATAACTATGGTTGAATGACATTATACAAGTATTAAAATAGTAGAGGTTCCTTAGCCCTATAGACTCACATATGTGGACTAAAATTTTGAGGATATCATGAAAAGTCTCTACAAGTCCTAAATAATCAAGAATAATCATTAGTTTAATCAAATAAATTAGAAACTCAACAAAACTATTCTTCTTCTCATACCTTGTGCAAATGTGAATGGTGACAAGACCCCTTAAGTTATTATAATTTGTTCATAAATTTTGAGAGACTAAACTAGCAACCAATACCCAATATTTTAAGGTCATAAAGTCCACTTCCTCTGGCTGAGAGATTGAATCCTCTCTCTCTCTCCCTTATACAAACTGAGCATAAACCTGAAGTGTTCTTACTATCTGCTAATGAACTCAGTAGGGAAATTACATCATTTTTGGGTTTCTCAAGCCATAAAACACTCTAATTTCATCAACATATATCTATAAAAAATATTATTTACATACCCTTGACTCCTAAGAAAATCCATACTATACAGATCCATACCACCTAGAAAGACTACTGAATCCTACAAATTATCCTATATTTCCTCATGTTTTAGTTTTGAAATCACTATTTTTAGGAAATAAAAGGTAAAATGAAAGTGAAAAGTCATATTAAAAGAAGTAATACATTTTGAAGAGTATAAAGAGCATGTTTTCACATGTGTGAACTCACTTAATGGCAAAACAATGTTCTAGAGTTGTGGAGGGGATAAATTTAAAACATAAAACCATTTGATTAAATCAATATTATGACCATGAGGGTGATTAAATGTTTATTTTATGTTTTAGTGGCCTTTTAAGGTCAAAATTTATCATTTTAAAACCAAACCCTTTTTTTTTAAACAACATACATATAGCTTTAAAAGGATATTTACCAATGAATATCGTAAAGAGTACTTTATAGCCTTTTAAAGGTTGCAATTAGGATTATGTGTATCTTCACCACACTTTAAAAGCTTATAGTTATCCATACCTCAAATATATTGAATACAACTATAAAAACTCATGGTGAGTCACTAGTTACAACCTTCAACCATCTCCATTAAGACACTTTAGATACTAAAACCACTTCAAACCTTTGTCAAAGACCTCTATACATACTCAAACACTATGAAGATACTTAACACAAGTTGAAATAGGGACATGATAATGAAAGGACATTTAAACCTATTCCCTTCATATAATAGTCAATAACATTCCTTTGAATTTCCCTAATCCTTCAAGAGATATGATAACTATGAGCTTTTCATAATGGACTAAAGATCTAAATACCTAAGTTGACAACTTTCTAGGATTGAGAATAGAAAGTGATCAACATTTCTTGTGACTCAGTTGGTTTGACCAACCTATTAGTCAAGAGAATCTAGAATATTTTTCTTATCATTCATAATTAGATTAAAACCATTGAATACACTTTGTATCTATTTAATACCTTGTATACTTGAAGAAAAAACAAAAAAACAAGACACAAAACAAGAAACAAAAAATAAATAACTAAAACAAACCAACAACTAACAAGCATGTGTAATAGCACTTAGAGGAAGGAAACTAACTATTATGTATAAGAGGATTTGGATCTTCTAATAGTAATACTTGAGGAACATCCCATTTATAGGAATAGGGAGTTCTTCACTACTCAATCTGTATAATTATAAAACATTACTCTCCTTACAACTAGTAATGATAAATGGATCACTCTAAAGATTATCAAATTTTGGATGTTTACCTAGTTTGGCACGGTCTTCATCCCACTTAAGTACAATATCACCTTGATAAAAAGTCTTGGATGAGGATCTATTTTCAAAATATCTTTTGACTTGGTCTTGGTTGGCCACATACAATGCATAGAATTATCCTTTGATTCTTCCAAATCTCTTAACTCGTTCATCCTTAGTTTTATTTCATCATTCTCCATGACCTCAAACTAATGTGTAAGTTTCAAGGCTACAGTTCTAGTGAAATGGGTAGTTTTTATTCTCTACCATAAACTAGGAGATAAGGAGAGTGACCAATATATTTCTTTGGAGTAATTATATCTTCCCACAAGGTGGTCCTCAACTTGGTATGCCACTCCCTTTGATTGTCCTCTATTGTCCTTTTTATGATCCTAACAATGTTCTTATTGTTGGACTCTACCAGTCCATTACCCTATGGATAGTAGTTTGATGAAGACTTGAGATAAATTCCATGATCAAGATACCAATAAAACTCTTTTTGACTATTGAAATCCAACTAAAACCACTTCAAACCTTTGTCAAAGACCTCTATACATACTCAAACACTATGAAGATACTTAACACAAGTTGAAATAGGGACATGATAATGAAAGGACATTTAAACCTATTCCCTTCATATAATAGTCAATAACATTCCTTTGAATTTCCCTAATCCTTCAAGAGATATGATAACTATGAGGTTTTCATAATGGTATAAAGATATAAATACCTAAGTTGACACCTTTCTAGGATTGAGAATAGAAAGTGATCAACATTTCTTGTGACTCAGTTGGTTTGACCAACCTGTTAGTCAAGAGAATCTAGAATATTTTTCTTATCATTCATAATTAGATTAAAACCATTGAATACACTTTGTATCTATTTAATACCTTGTATACTTGAAGAAAAAACAAAAAAACAAGACACAAAACAAGAAACAAAAAATAAATAACTAAAACAAACCAACAACTAACAAGCATGTGTAATAGCACTTAGAGGAAGGAAACTAACTATTATGTATAAGAGGATTTGGATCTTCTAATAGTAATACTTGAGGAACATCCCATTTATAGGAATAGGGAGTTCTTCACTACTCAATCTGTATAATTATAAAACATTACTCTCCTTACAACTAGTAACAATAAATGGATCACTCTAAAGATTATCAAATTTTGGATGTTTACCTAGTTTGGCACGGTTTTCATCCCACTTAAGTACAATATCACCTTGATAAAAAGTCTTGGATGAGGATCTATTTTCAAAATATCTTTTGACTTGGTCTTGGTTGGCCACATACAATGCATAGAATTATCCTTTGATTCTTCCAACTCTCTTAACTCATTCATCCTTAGTTCTATTTCATCATTCTCCATGACCTCAAACTGATGTGTAAGTTTCAAGGCTACAGTTCTAGTGAAATGGGTAGTTTTTATTCTCTACCATAAACTAGGAGATAAGGAGAGTGACCAATATATTTATTTGGAGTAATTATATCTTCCCACAAGGTGGTCCTCAACTTGGTATGCCACTCCCTTTGATTGCCCTTTATTGTCCTTTTTATGATCCTAACAATGTTCTTATTGTTGGACTCTACCAGTCCATTACCCTATGGATAGTAGTTTGATGAAGACTTGAGATAAATTCCATGATCAAGATACCAATAAAACTCTTTTTGACTATTGAAAGCCAAATAATTATCTGATATAATGGTGGAGGGGACCCCAAACCTAGTCTCTAGGCTATCATAAAACTCTAAAACCAAGTTCTAATTTAATTATTTGAGTGTGATTACCTCCACCTACCTAATAAAGTAATTATTATATGTTAAAACCCACTTATTCCCAACACTATATGAGGGGGTGATTCATACCTATGAATTTTAATCCCCATTGCATCAAGTTTTAGAAGCATGGTGGCTAGTATTTGATTACTAATAAACATAGCACATTTGGGACATATTATAACCCAATCATGTGAGTCATTGAAAAAAATGGGATAAAAATATCCTACTCTTATCACTTTTATGTTTTATTATTGGCTTGAAAGTGCTTGCCTATAGCCCCATCATGAAATTTCTATAATAACTTATCCACTTAACTAGTCTCTACACATCTCAGAAACATACCACCAATGTCTTTATTGAAGAGTACCCCATCAATAAAATTTTAAGGGATAGATTTTAGTATTAATTTTCTCCTCTTTGAACCTTATAAGCTTATAGGATATTCTCCCATTTGGATAAACTTTGTTATGTCTTGGGTCTAGCTAGAAGAAGAAATAGTTGTAGCTACATGTTGACTATCTTGGACTATCAAAACCACTTAGTTTTCCTCTTTAACATCTGATACAAGGTGTTCAAAAAGTCCTCTAACTATGATTAACTTTGTAACCTTCACCTCTATATCATATTGTATGTACTCGGTCACCCAACCAACCCTCTTTTTACTTAAGTCTCTATTAAGGATAAAATATTTTAAACTAAGATGAACCACCATCATAAAGATCTTATTATTAGACACCATATGTCTAAAATTATTTAGGCCTCTTATGATATCAAGGACATTATTATCAACAAATGTGTTTCTCTCCTCATACCCTTCCAATGGTTAACTAAAAAAGGCAACAGGATGCTCTAGTCTTTCACTATTTTGTTGCATGAGCATAGTGTAAATAGTATCACTTATGGAGAAAGAATATATGACTAAATATTTTGTAAAATATGGGTTGAGGAGGGCGGGAACTTGCCTAATGGCCTGATTAATGGCCTTAAAAAAATTTTACCTTCTTTTCTCCATGACAACTTCTTATGCTTCTTGATCATGTGATTTAGAGGTCTCACCAATTCTACAAATCTAAATATGAATCTCCTAATAAAGTTGATTTTACCCAAGAAACTTTGTAATATATTTTTGTGATTAGGAAAATAAAAATAAAGGATTGATTCTATTCTCTTAGGATCAATAGAAAGGCCAATCTTTGATACAATATTTCTTAGAAACCTACCTTCATAAACTACAAATATGCATTTTTGGGGGTTTAAAGAGACCCCAAATTGTTTGCAGATATCAAACACAAATCTCAAATGTGTCAGATGATCCTTGGGATATTTATAAAACATATTAATACAATAAATATATATGAGTACCATATCACATATAATCTATTGGAAATCCACATCCATTTCCCTTTGGAAGGTATCCCCTACACTAGACAATCTAAAAGGCATTTTATTGGATGCATAAGTGCCCCACATAGTTTTGAAGGTAGTATTGTGTTTATATTGATGCTTCACTAATATCTAGTTGTATCCTATGTATCCATCAAGTAGGTAAAACCTTTGTAAACCTAAAACTCTCTAAATAATCTTATCTATAGATGGTATAGGGTAGTGATCCCTTAATGACATCCTATTGAGATCTCTGAAGTCCACACACAACCTTATCTCCCCATTATTATTCCTCATAAGCATGATATTTTCCACCCATGAAGAATGTTTGATTAAAATATTATGTTAGACATAATAAGCTTTGTCAATTCTTTCCTCATAAGGATTTCAACTTTGGGGTTGATTGGTCTTTGCTTTTACCTTATAGGTTTGACATTTTCATCCAAATATATGGTATGTTGAGCCAACCTAGGGTCAAACCCTTTCAATTCATGCTATCCCAATGCAAAAAAAATCTACAAATTCTTTGTGTAATGTAATAAAGGTTGTCTTTACTTCTTTGGTATTCACCTTTTCTAATTTGAGTAGTTTATCTTAAAATATGACAATCTATTCATAATGTTCCTCTTTATTGGATATTCTTACCTTATATTTCCTTAGCTAATCATATTCATTAAATATGATATCTAATGTTACCAATCCCTTAGGTAACTTATTTTTCTTCAATTAGATAATTTGGTCCTCATATTTATGTTGTATCTTATTTCGGTTCTTTGATTAGAATTATGCTTAATGTTGTAGGAAATAGGGAATTTTTTTATCACTTTAAGAAACTTTCCAACTTACCTCATTATCAAGGACTAAGGGCCTAAATACCACCTTAATTTGGGATTTCTCTTTGGTGTCCTTGATCCCATCAATTATACCATATCGTGTTCCAATAACATCTAACTGGTTTGCATGTTGATTGTTTCTTCTAAGAATGGAGTGAATGTCAAAAGATTTAAAATCCTCTAAGAGTTCCCAACCCTATGTTTATATTACTTTAAGAGTATATTCTTGGCTTCACTTAGGCCTCTTACCTATTACACTACTAACTCACTATCTCCCTTAGATTACAAAATATTAATACCTCTCTTCCTTACCCATTATAGGCCATGAATAAGGGCCTCATATTATATAATATTATAGGTGCAATTGAATTGGAATCATAGAGTAGAATATTACCTTGCTTGACAGGATATACAAGCATAACACCTACCCCACTCCCATTCTTTGATCTAGACCCATCAAAAAACAAATTCCAAACTCCTTCATTATCTTATGTTATAATAAAGAGACTTGGTATTATGATTTTATAAGGATCATAACCATAATTTTCTACTACCCACTCATGAAAGAGAAAATTTGGTATACCTTTAAGTGGTTCAAAAGGTTCTTGGTCATTGAAGTATTCATCCTCATCCAAGATAGTGAAATTGACATTTGATAAGTTGGGCATATAAGGTTCTAAATGGAACCTAGATATAGGTTTAGAACTTATGGTAACCTTTTTCCCATACCTAGTTCTAAAAACCATTTAAGACCAATTAGAATAGAGATACCCCCTATTTTGGTAGTGAAATACCTATCTAAACATAAGGCAAAGTAGGGGGAACATTAAATACTATCACATATTTAGATATATTATAATTAGGAAAAGTAGCCAATATGATCTTAAGATATTTAAGGACACCTAAAATATTTGTAGGAGACCCATCCAATTTTAAAACCCCTTTTTCATTAGGCTCATATTTAAGCCCCAATTTATCAAAAATGGACTTAGGCATGACAGAAGTAACAGCCCCATTATAAATCATGAAATTATGTAAAATGGAATCACTTATTATGAATGAAAGATATAAGGGGATTAGATTAACTACCTTTAATGCTTGGGACTCATGATACTGACTAGAATTAGTAAGGATTGCACTTATCTTTTCTACTTGTTTGTCAAAAACATGAAATTTGGAGAGTTATTCTTGTAGGAGATCCTTTTATCCTATAATAAGCAAGGTATCCCACATAGGGATAGTGATGTGGACATTTTTCAACTGATCTACAATTCTAAGAGGATAGATGGTTGTCTTGGACTACAAATTAGGAGCATAAATATTGCCTAAAGCTTGTGTAAACTGAGGTATGGAAAGACCTTTCTGATTATGCCCTTTACCATATTGTATTTTTTGAGTTGATGGTGACTTATGATATGGATATTGAGTGGTATTTCCTTGAGGTGGTTGAGAAGGTAAAGTGACTACCTTTTCAAATCCTAAACCTTCACTAAATGCCCTTCTTTTGGCCCTTGTGTGAGTTGTAACTGAGTTATCTACCTTGGCTATATTATGACCCTAATTAGTTTCCACTAGATTAAATGAATTATAAACTTATTAGAAGTTGAAAACGGTAGTTTTAGAGGGTGTTTTGCTTTCACTTTCCCCTTGCTAACTTGGTACCTTAGCTTGAGTCATAACAGGAGTGTCCCCTTGTAGTATAGGAGGAGATTCCTTATGTTGTGGAGGTGGTATATTATCATATGATGGAAGATAATGACATTGTTACATGAAGGATTATTGGCACACCTCACCACTTAGAGGCATTTCCATATCATTTGTTTACCCCCATTGACCTAATTAAAAGGCTCTAGAACTATTGGCAACATTTGGATTATAGGTGTTATATGGTCTTGCTTACATAATCTACCCTTGGCCCTATTGATTGTCTTGATAAAGAGGTCTATTATACTAATAAGATTGGTTAAGAGCTTGATATAATAATTTATAAGGCATGTGGGGTAGAATTTTCTACCTTTAAAAATCCATTAGCTTTTTATTTTGGACTTTAAGTAGCCCTTTTATCTTACTCAATCTATCCACTAGGACACCATCTACTTGATCAAGATTAGATGACATTGGTAATGGAGAAATGGTAGCCATAGGGGGTTGAATTTATAGGAATAAAGGAATGAGTGGTCTAAGGATGAGTTTACCTACTTGAATTAGGCAATTGTCTATCCTTATGGCTACTTCATAGGCTTCTAGAAAGATGTTCCCCCCATTGACTATATCATAGCTACCACATCAGAATTTAAATATCTCAAATAATATAAGAATACATAATTAGGGATGGGCTTGATAAATTTAGGGATACTATCCAAAGTTTTCTAAAACCTATAGTTTAAGTCTACCATGAATTTATGGGGGGATATTTCGATTTTAGTAAGTTATTCCACCAAAGAGATATGGTCACTCATATCCTCAAAGTGTTTACACAAGTGTTCTCCAAAATCATCCCAAGTGTTAATAGATGTATGTGTTAAACCCCTATACCACTAGAGTGCCTTACCTTTCAAGGAGGTTTCCAATAATCTCATAGCCACATTCTCTTGGGTTACATTATGTACTAAACATAGATTGGCTATGTCTACATTATGCTCTACAAGGGTAGTTCAGTTCTCTCCTATGAAATAAGGAAGGAATTTTAGGGAAATATTAGGTATGTCATCAAGCTGATTAAGGTTTAAGGGGATTCCACCACTAAAAGTCATAAAAGCTTACCTTTCAGGAAAAGCCATTTGAAGTATAGAATTTGTAGTAGTATTTTTTTGGACAAAAGTAGGAGAATTAAGAGGTGTAGGATTGGGATTAGACTTGGAATATTTCTTTTTCTCAATGGTATCCAAATACAACTCAATAAATATAGTCTCCTTACCTTTTAAGGAAGATATTTTAACCAATTTTGTCATGAAATTTATTTAGAGATCTACATTTGAAAACTTTGAAGCTTATTTAACTTCTCAAATATGCAAATGTATTCTCCAAGTCATGTGAATGAGCAAGTCCCACCGAACATGCTATAGCTATTAGCAACCCAAGTTTCACCCTTTGAAGGAGATTGTTCACTTCTACTTCAAACTTGGACTAGCATGGGATTAACTTAAAGGTTGTGGGTTACCTATAGTTAGACCAAACCTATAGCTTATGGGGTTAGCTCCCATGATATATCAACTTTGAACTCTTATTCTAAAACCTAATTTTATTGGGAAGAAAAGAGATAGAATAAAAATTTAAAAGGAAAACCTATACTAGGGATGGTGATGCACCAATTCTTCAATTATCCTCTCTTGACTTATCTTTAAGCACACTTATGAATCCAATGAAAATAATTTATTAAAGAGGCTTTTTAACATAGTCTTAAACATGCATATTTCATATGGAGGTTAGATAAAAGGTCTATATTTTTAGGGTAAAATAATGAAGGTTTGTATTATACACTACAAATCAACTCACTCTTCAACACAACTTATACATTCAACACTTCATATGACCTATATAGGATGACAACATAGCACTAGGTGAAGGAGAGGACCTGCAAAGAAAGATGAACATTCATACCTTTCTATAAATCAATAATCATAACACACACTAATGCCACTTAAGAAGTCTTCAATAATATTTGTTTATTAATTATAGGTATAAAATACAATTTTAATAGATTTTTGTTATGCCCAGTCGAAGGATACCAAATTAAGCCTTCAAAACTTAATAAATAGAAGTACATGGAGAAAAGAAGAGGGATAATGGCATATACATATTTGATGTAGTCAAAATATCATAACTTATTCCACATGATAGTTACAATAGTCTTCCATACTCTTCCATGCATTGAATTCTATTTAATGAGTGTCCTTACCATGGTCAAAGTCTATTTCTAGTAAAAATTGACCCATAAAAGTTCTATACATACCATATTTAATCATTTCCATCTATTTTATCAATTATAAGCATTGAATAGACATAAATAACTAACCTCCATAAATTATTAACTAACTATTATGATCATAGGAATCTAAGAACAAAGGTTAGTAACATGCTAGTTTAAGCAAGAAAAACTTCAAGAAACTCGCTAGCACTTATACTCCAAGCCTAGATATTAGAGGTGAGATTAGTAACAAAATACAAATAAAAACACAACTAAAATTCAAAAGACAATAAATCCTTTACCTTCCTTGGGAGCTTCAAATGCATTGTTTAGTGGCTTATTTGACTTGTGATTAAAAGAATCTTCTATAGATGGAGGTGTGTATCTCCTTCTCTCCTTGGCACCATGGCTTGTGTTATGGCTTGGCTTAAGATTTTACCATTATAACACTACTTACAAGGCAATTTTTTCATTATAACACTACTCTTATCAAAGATTTAAAATCATTTATGCATGATAACATTGCACCAAAATAGCTTAAATTCAAAAGGCAAGGCATTGTATTTATAGTCTTAGGAATTAACCCCAACCTAGGGTGAGTCAAGGTGGAGTTAAGGATTGGAATGGGTTTAAACCTAAACTAGGTGAGTCAAAACTAACCCCAATAGAGTTAATAGTTGTCAAGTAATCTTGATTTTCTATAAATAGGCATGGGTTTCCAAAATGATATATTTTAGTATATTTCCAAAGAGCTTGACAACTCACAAAGGTCATGATGAAAGTCTAGGATATTTTAATTTTTTAATTTCCTTTTTTAGTTATTCATTCATTACACATGGATAATTCAATTAGGCATTTAATTTGGTTTAGATTATTAATTAATTCTTATTAGCCATTTATCTCTTTCAATATTTGATTTTTGTTCATGTGCCCTACTTAATAGGTGCATAGGCCAAATTAAATGTTTTTATGTCATCAGATGATTAGGGATAAATCTATCAAAGGTTATGGTTGCATATGATAGGATATCCTAGTTAGGGATGTCTCAACATGATTTTGAGCTTTGGTGAATGATGCAAATGCAAATTTTGGATGTTTAATGATTCCTAAGCTTAATATGCAATGGTTGGTAGGAATTAGTCTAAAGTCTGGTTGAAGGCTAGTTGTGGCTAGTTTTAGGTGTCTATAGTTTGCCCCTATTTCGGAAGGCATTGAAAGATATAAGTATAGTAACATATTCTCAAATAATGAAAAAGTCATGTATGCCTATGAATTTAATGGTAATGGATGTACTGTAGATGCCCTCTTGAGGGGGATATTGGCAAAAAGGGTCAATGATTGATCCCTCAAAATAAATAAAATATGGGAATGCAAATTTGAAATGGGGTGGAAAATATTGATTTACCCATAGGTAGTTAGAATTAGAGGCATATGAAGCTACATTAGTTTAGTAGACAAATAAGATGATTTACCCATAGGTGGTTATAATCCATAGGTGAGACAAAAATGGTATATATTTGCCCAAAGGTGGTTATGATAATTGAAAAAGTCTTAAGGTAACAAGAAAATGATTTTACCAAAGGTGGTTATAATAATGAAAGGGAAAGCAATGATTTTCCCATAGGTGGTTATAGTCATTAGTAGGATAAAAACATGCCCTTAGTGGGTGGATAGAGATAATGGTTTTCCTAAAGATGGTTATAATCATTATCACAATGAAAATGTGCTCCAGATAGGCAAAATAAATATAATGATTTGTCCAAAGGTGGTTGTAATATTTAAGCTTCAAATAGATGAAAACACAATGATTTGCCCATAGGTGATTAGAATAATGTGCAATGAAAGTGGGATAGTCTACAATAATTTACCAAAAGGCAATTATAATCATTGTATCTCAATTATATAAAATATTATATGGATTATGATTTCAAATTGGTATAAAGGAGAAAGATGAATTTAGGAAACCTGCTAGTAGAGAGATGCTTGTCTGAACTAGCAAGGGGAAAAATTATTTCATTATTTAATTACTTTATATGTGGCATATGATTTGCGTAGAGAAAGAATGGATCAGGTGCCAAGGAGATATCATGGTCACATTAATATGTAGACTCTCTAATCTATTTTTTGATATAACACATGATAGTAGGTATTATGATAGAGCACCATGATAACTTGGACAAAATATGCATAAAGACTGACATGCAATCCAATAAAAAAAATAATACACCAATGATAAAAACAATGATGACATTATTCACATATGAATAAGGATGTATTCAATAATAGTTTGCAATGAATCACCCAATGAATGCACATAGACTGAATCAAGCCACAATAAGAAAGTAAACAAATAGGCAAATGAATAAATAAACAAACAAAACATGAAAAGAGAAAGAAACAAAACAAAGAGAAATAACAAATAAATTATGGTTACTACAATGTTAATCAATAAGGAATGGGGTGTCTAAGTTATCTCTAGATGTACTAGGCAAGTGTACATTACCTACATAGTTCCATGGATGTAAGATCCAACAAAAATTTCAAGCCAAATGTAGTTCTTCCAGGATATGGGATAGAATAAAAATGATGAGAAGAACATGATTGATATTATTGAGGAATACAGAAATGGGCTCATAAAATGGAAAGAGTGTGGGATGTGAGGCCAATAAGGATGGGGAAACTAAATGACAAGTGGTTTTTTGTGACTTAGTGAGGGTTCCCAGAATTTTTCAGGAAAAGAAGTGGTCGATGTTGAATATTTTTATATTTTTTAGGTATGTTTTAAAATATTTTTGGAAATTTTAGAGCATCTCAACTCAATGGATAATTATTACATACTAAATGGTCCAAACTTGCAAAATATTGAGAGCATTCAAACTTAAATTTCTTGAAAAATGGTGAGAGTGTGGCTTAGGTTGCTCACAAAATGGTGATAGCATGGTTTAGGTTGCTCATAAAATGGGGAGAGTATGGCATAAGTTGCTCAAAAAATAGTGAGAGCATGGCTTAAGTTTATCACAAAATGGTGAGATCATGGCTTGGGTTTCTTTAAAAATGGTGATAATGTGGCTTACATCACTTATAAAATGGTGAGAGTGTGGCTTATATTACTCATAAAATGGAGAGAGCAGTGTCAAAGGGGTGATTGAACTAACCTCAATATGAATAAAGTATTGCCTATATAATCCCAAGATGAGACTATTAGATAATTTTGGCCCACATACCAAGCTTATATTTAGATAGAGAACTTGGGCAGAGTTCTTGACCCATAAATGATCAAAAGATGGCAAAATCAAGCTTTGAAAGACTAGATCATCACAGGATGTCATACATAAATGGATGGGTTAGCTTGATTGTGAATTTAATTAGTTAACTTATGAGGCCTCTTAGAGTCAAATAAATGCATAGAAATGATATTTTTGGTGCCTTGATCATGCTCTACAAATTTCATATCTTGGTGAGCTTGATATCTCAAGATATAGGTCTTTAAAGTTGAACTTACAAAATGAAACATGTATGGGGATGTCAAGTTAAAGCTAAGACAAATATCCATTTGAATTCAATTATTATAAAGATGAATGCATAGCTAATAAGTTTCTAAACCATGGAATCTAGAGTCAATATCCATTTATGAGTGGGTGATCAATGATGTCAGTGGGTCCTAAAGATCTAATAGTGCTTGTTTGATCATGCATTAATAGATCAAGGGTGAACTCATAGTCAAAAGGTCAAAATATCCTAATAGTGAATGCATAAATGATAAGTGTAAATATTTATGGTGCCCATATGAATATTTAATGGCACACAATAACTAGCAAGGTTAGTGGGCCCAAACATATCAATGGTACATGATCCATTGTACTAATGCAGATTAATAACAAGCAAAAGGTTAACTAGTCAATAAATCTTGGGAATAAATGTGTATTTTCCAAGTGTTATGAACATGATAAATGTCAAGTAGATCAATGGTATACATTCAAGTCATGAAAATGAAGATCAATAATGCACTACAAATTAGATCCAATGATGCTCATATAATTGTGGATCACAGATCGATAGCCAATGATAAAGGTCAAAGGTGTCATAATATCGAGGACCTAGATCAAGATTGGTGGATGATATTAAAAGTCAAATACATGAGACTTCATGTAGAGGTTAAACAAGACCCAACTTGAACTAGAGTAGATATTTCAAGATCAAACATCACCATTAAAGCTCAATAAATGCATAATAGGTATTTTAGGGCCTAATACAAAGATCAAAGATGGACAAGTAGTTATTGAAGTAAGACTAAACATTTATGGATATTCATAGATATAATGAATCTACAAACACCAATAATTTGGATTGGTTTTTAATCTATAATAAATATATATATCAAGGTTGGAGTAGATGTAGACATAGATTAGTTATGGTAGAGTGTCTCATCCTTTGATATAATCATAGCTTCTACAAATAAGTACCTACAATTGCTAAAATTAGAATGACATGGCTTTACCAGGTTCATGAACATGAGGATTTTATCCTTATAATGAGTCCAAGTAGAAGGGGGAGTAGAATTTCATGGATAAAACTGGGGAATTGGAAAAAGTAGTAGGATAATTTAATGATATTTAAATCTTAAAGATCTTTCTTCCTTGAAAGGATGATGACTCATCATCTACAAAATAGACTCTTGTCCTCTAGTGTATTCTCAACCAATGAGAATAAATTGAAAACTAATTGGATAAAATGTAGGTTAACTTGTTAACGAAGGGTTAGTCCTAATTGGAACAAAAAATATGGTGGAGCATTAATAAAAAATTGTCAACTCATTTAGTGATCTCAAATGGTATGCTCCTTATCTCTTCTCCTTTCTCTCTCTCTCTCTCTCTCTCTCTCTCTCTCTCTCTCTCTCTCTCTCTCTCTCTCTCTCTCTCTCTCTCTCTCTCTCTCTCTCTCTCTCTCTCTCTCTCTCTCTCTCTCTCTCTCTCTCTCTCTCTCTCTCTCTCTCTCTCTCTCTCTCCCCCTCTGATTCTACTCTCACAAGGACTCTTTGATCTCAAAGAGTAGGGGAATCTCTAATATATGGAAAAATGTGTTCATCTTGATTAGGCTAAACCTTATCAAGCATTTGTATGAACTACATCTTGATGTAATAAAAGACTTTCTTTACCTATCTCTTACCTTGTATTTGTGTTGAGTGAGTTGTGCATGATGGCATTGTGAAGGAGAATATTCCATATCTATTGTCCTCCTTTATGACCTCATTTAGGATGTTTTCAAGCTATTTCAGGTCTAAATTAGTGTTTTTCCTAAACCTAGTCCATGAAACACTGATGCACTAAGCTAGATTATGAGGTTGTGTGAGATATCATTATCTTCTATAGATCTAGTGTGGGTTCAAGCTTATGGGAGTTTCCCATTTTTATCTAGTGCATCAATTTTTAACCTTATTAGGATGCCTTTCCCCATTTATAACACTTTTCCCTATGAATCATTAGCTTAGATGATCCATCGAGAGGAAGCCAACCTTCATCAAAGGTTTAACCTATTATAGGATACCCACAGCCTAGAGTTGTTACCATAGTGTAGTTCAATTAGAGAGAACCTAAAGAATCCTCTCCAAGGGTGAAAATTAATGCTACACTAATTTATGGCACACTGATGGGACTTTACTATAGTTTTCATCTCATTGAAAGGTTTTTGGTGTTGCCTTTCAGTGCAATCATCCTTTGAGGGCACATTTGCAAACACCAATGGTGAGTCCACTATGAATATAAATTTGCATAATAATTCTAGGGCCCTAATCACCATTATTTGGTATGTATCATCCCTAATTTTATCAATAATCATGTTCTTTCATTCCTTATCCTTCATATCAAGTTGTCAATGTTTATGGATTAACCCCAAGTGGCCCTCAAAATTTAATGTATTAGTATTGTTAGAATTTGCCTCTCTAGTCAACCAAAAAAGAGCCTTAGGGAGATATGGCTTGATCTTGAAAAATAATTAAGAGATGTTGATAGGGAATAAGATTACTATAGGAAATAATAGAATATTAAACACCAAGCTTATGTTTAGGAGTAGGAATTGAGGTTTTAAGAATAATGCTTGGTCAGGTGAGACCAATCCAAAAATGATAATGACTATCAGTTGCTCTTAATGAGAGCATCCAACCCTAGACCCTAATTTCCATCTCTTACTCCTGTTTATACCTAGCCCCCCTAGCCAACCTTTCCAAATCTAAACCTTATCAATTGAGGAACATGAATCCATACCATCTTAGATCATCTCCTATGCCAATGACCCTAACTATTACATACCCTCACTTTTGAAACCACTCCTTCCCACATCTATCTAGGAAAAGGAGAAGGTGGCCAAGCCTTATAGTTTTCCCTCATGAAAATCAATTAAGGATGGTAGAAAGGAGAAAGGGGAAGTGTTATCTAAGGTATTCCAAAATACATTTCAATAAAAGGAGGTGTTAGCTCAGCTTAATGAGCATTCCCTACAAGAAGTTTCAAGACTCTCCCTCCCTTCCTTGGGAACCACTTAAAAGATCTGTCAAGGTCCCTAATTAGAAGGATACTCTCCTAATATGTAAGCAATGTGAGATTATTTAGCCTCCCAACATCTTCCTCATGAAGGAAGAAATTTTTTTACAAATAATATATGAGGAACTTGTAGTCATAGGTGAGCCTAAAGAAGACAACACAAGTTTCTATGTTGAATATATCATGAGAGGCAATCCACTTCATTCAAAAGGGGAAAATTTAGGCTTTGATCAAACTTCTTATCATGGTTTTGATGAATTATATCCTAAATGTAGAAATAATGCCTTCATATTTGAAGGGATGTGTATTCAAGTTGTAGTTGAGATCAAATGGGATCTTGATTTGTTTTAAGAGCTTCTTTTTGGTGTGTGTAGGGATGAAGATGAGAAATAAATAGATAAAAGGGAGGATCAGGATCAAGTATGGAAATAGTTGTACCATGACTTCATAGACTAGGTAGAGGTTCTAAACCAGCCTATGCCTCCTCTAAAGCATGAAGATGAACTTGAAAATTAGGTTATAGAAGCTAACCAGTCTCAAGATGAATTATCTATTGAAGGTAGTACTGATGTCTTCAAGAATGAAATAGAATGGTTAGATCAAGAGCCAAAAACATGACATTTTGGGCCTTAGATGGGTTGGTGAGATAATATATAACTCCTTTAAAATCAATAAAATCAAAGATGATGTTGAAATTTTCATTGTCGTGGATGACCAAAAGGAAGTTTCCTTTTGGGATGACTTAGAGCTTTTTTGCCTAAACCTAATAGTCAACCAAATACCAGTTCAAAGGAGCCATCAGATGTGGATGTTGAAAGTGATCCTATAGTCTAATTTTTAGCAATCCTTGAAGAAATAGACCAATATGTCTAAATTAGAATCATGTTTATCCCATTTCATCCTCTTGAGAGCATGTTAAAAGAGTAAAAAATTAGGCATATTATCTCACCTATCATGAGTTCTCAAAATCAAGGTGTTTTCCATCCTGGTCCACAACAAGTGAGTGATTCCAAATATTTTACATTTAATCCAAGTGTAAGATACTTGTAAGTTACAACCATGTATATATTATAATAGTTTTCTTATTTTCCTTTAAGTGCCTTGTGCACATTTTTTTCCTATTATGTGTTTCCTTTTCCAAAGTGCCTTGGGTCCTTTGTTTTTTTTTTTTTTATTGTTATTATTTCCTAATGAGGAAGTTATCTAAAAGGGAATCCTTACATCTTTTCATGTCATCTAAGATCAAATACTTGTGACTCCATGCCCAATAGATCAGACACGACAACTAGTTTGGGTTCTCAAGCATAACAGGCATTCTTCCTTGTGAGTCACCAAAGATGTTGGATAATTTTGGCCCACATACCAAGATTTTGCTTGGATAGAGAATATAAGAAGATCTATTGACCCATAAATGATCAAAATATGGTAAAATCAATCTTTGAAATACCAAACTATCATAGGATGTCATGTAGAAATAAATGGTTTAGCTTGATTATGCATTTAATAAGTTCACTTAGAAGGCCTCTCAAAGTCAAATAAATGCATGGACATGATATTTTTATTTCCTTGATCATGATCTACAAATTATTTATCATGATGAGCTTGATATCTGAAGATACAAGTCATTAAATTTGAACTTGTAGAATGAAATGTGCATGGGGACATCAAGTTAAAGTTGAAGAAAATAGTCATTTGAATTCAAATGTTCCAAGGATGAATGCATAGCTAACAAGTATCCAAATCATGGAAACTTGAGTCAAGATCCAATGATGAGTAGGTGATCAATGATGTCAGTGTGTCCCAAAGATCTGATGGTACATGTTTGATCATGCATTCATAGATCAATGGTGAGCTCAATGTCAAAAGTTAAATATATCCTAAGATTAAATGTTTCAATGACAAGTGGAAAAATCTCAAGTTCCCATATAAAGATATAATGATATGAGATGGATGAAAAGGTCAGTAAGCCCAAATAAATCAATGGAGCATGATCCATCATACCAAAGAAGATCAATAGTGAGCAAAAGGTCAACTAGTCAGTAGATTGTAAGAACAAATGTGTAGTTGTTAATTGTCATGACCATGGTAATTATCAGGTAGATCAATAGTATGTATTCCATATATGCAAAGTAATATAGATGGTACAAAATAAATTATATATAATGGTATTTATCTAGTTTTGGATCATAGATCGACAACCAATGATGAAGGTCAAAGTTGTCATAATCTCAAAGACCCACATCAAGATCGATGGTTGGCATTAAAAGTTGAAGACATAAGACTTTGTGTAGAGGTTGAACATGATCCAATTTGAACCAATGTAGATATTTTAGGATCAAATTTCACCATTCAAGATTATTAAAGGTATAATTGGTCTTTTAGGGCCTAATATAGATATCAAAGATGGACTAGTAGTTATTGAAGCAAGACTAAACATCTACAGATCTTCATCGATATAATGACTATACAAAAACCAATAATTTGGATTGGTTTTCAAGCTATAGTAAAGATATATATCTAGGTTGGATTAGATGTAGATATAAATGAGATATGGTAGAGTGTCTCATCCTTTGATACAGTCATAGCTTCAACAAATAAGTACCTATATCTCTTAAAAGTAGACATGGCATAGCTCTGTTAGGTTCATGATTATGAGGATTTTGTCCTTATAATGAAGCCAAGTGGAAGGTAGTATTGAAGTTCATAGATAATATTGAGGGATTGGAGAAAGTATTTGGAGAATTCAATGTTGTTTAAGTCTTAAGGATCTTTCTTCCTTGAAAGGATCATGACTCATCATCTACAAAATAGACTCTTATCCTCTAGTGTATTGCTCAACTAATTGGAAGAACTTGAATATTAATTAGAATAAATACAAGTTAACTTGGTGATCAAGGGTTAATTTTGATTGGACAAAAAAGATGGTGGATAATTCATCAAAAGGTGGTAGCTCATTTAATGATCTCAGATGGCATGTTCCCTCTCTTTTCTCCATTTCTCTATATCACCCATTCTTTCCATTTGTAAAACTATGTGTGTGTGTGTACACACACACACAGACACATATTAGATTCTAGACTCCCATAAGGACTCCTTGATCTTGAAGAGCAGGGGAATCTCTGAGATATTTCAAAATATGCTCATCTTGATTAGGTTAAAACTTATCAAGCATTTATAAGAACTACCTCTTCATGCAAAAAAAGACTTTATTTACCTATCTCTTGCCTTAGATCTATGGTGAGTGAGTTTTGCATGATGGCATTGTGAAGGAGAATCTTCCATATCCATTATCTTCTTTTTTGACCTCCTTTAGGGTGTTTTCAAGATATTGTAGGTTTGGAGTAGTGTTTATCCTAAACCTAGTCCATGAAACACTTATGAACTGAGCTAGATTGTGAGATTGTGTGAGATAGCATTGTCTAACCCTTTTCTCTATGAATCATTTTTTAGGTGATCCATCAAGAGGAAGATGGACTTCTCTAGAGGTTCAACCCTATTATAGGATACCCATAGCCTAAGGTTATTCATATAGTGTATCTCAATTAGAGAGAGCTTGAATAACACTCTCCAAGGGTGCAAATTGATGCTATAATAGGGACCTCAATCACTATGGTTATGAATTATACTAGGGGAATCTAACTAGATAGTATCTAATTCAAATAAAACATGCACAGTAGGTAAATGGCATAGTACAACATAGGCATGACAAGGTGGTACTTCAATGCAAGATAAATAATGTTTTTACTAATTTTCCTCTAGGCATTTATAATTAGGAAACAATGACATAGGTCAATGATAATAATTTTCCCATACGGCATTATGATTAGTAGCAAGATGGTGAGACATTGATTTACCAAAAGGTAGTTAGAATAAGGAAAACTTGGCATAAAATAGAGCAATAAATGAAGGATACAACTGTCAAACCACCATCATACTACTATAAAATATGACCTTTATTTAGAATGCTAAAACAACTACTAATACTTGATTTAAATCTTCATGTTGAAATTGGTCGCAAAACTAATGGAATAAAACCAAAGACAAAGGTCTGGGTAGGGAAGGTAAAAACAACTCAGTCAAAAGGAAAGGCATGGTAGAATGGTATGGTAGAATGCCAAATTATAGAATGGTATGGTATAAAAAGAATGTTGATGCTATTGTATAATGGAAATAGGCCTCATATATAGTGCATCACGTCTCTTAAGTGAAGCAATGCTTGAGGTGTATAACGTTCATTAACTCATCAAGTTATTCCCCATATGATGTAGCTATCTTGTATGGTCTAGCACCATAGTTTTCAATAATGATGAAAAGGTTGATCTAGTTAGGTTTGAACTTGCCCTTGTGTTTATCCTTTATCATGATATTCTATTTGTTTTCTTTAAGTACACGATCACCAAGCTCAAATTATCTATGTTTGATGTGTTGATTATAGTGGCCATGGAGTTGGTTCCAGTATGATTGAAGGTTACTGATTAAAGCCATGTATTTCTCATCAAATAATTCAAGTTCTTGTAGATGAGCTACTTGGTAATCTTCATCATCTAGGACATGCTTCAAAGAGATGTGTAAAGAAGGTAACTCAACCTCAATGGGAAGAATGGCTTCAGTGCCATAAATAAGTGAATATGGTGTGGCTCTTGTGGGAGTATGGTAATTAGTGAAGTATGCCTAGAGGGTACATAATATTTGAAGATGTTAATCATAGATGGCATCACTATCAATTTTTTTAAGGATGTTGACAATGGTTTTGTTAGATGCTTCTGCTTGGCCATTATCTTGTGGGTAATATATTGTTGAAAAATGTTGAGCAATATTGTACTCAGCACATAGCGATTTGACATCCTTATTTTTGAGTAATCTGATATTATCAAATATAATGTTATATGGGATACCATAATAGTAGATGAGATGATTCAAAATGAATTTGGAAACTTAATTCCCAGTCATGTAAGTGAGGGGTATATCTTCAACCCACTTAGTGAAAAAATTAGTGGTGCTAAGGATATGTTTATGGCCATTAGATGAGGTTGGGTTTATCAGGCCCCATATAGAAAATGGCCATGGTGTAAGAAATGGTTTCAGAGTTTTTGTTGGGGCATGAATCAGATTGGCATACCTTTGACATTTGTCACACTTTTTAACATATGAAGTGGAATTTGCATCCATAGTTGGCCAATAATACCTGATATGTATGATTATTTTGGCTAGCATGCCCTGCTTATGTGGGCTCCACATACTCCATTAACTTCCTATAACACTAATGTTAATTTTATCAAAGTTAAATAACAAATAAAAATTCCATCAAAATTTTGGTGGTAAAGGGTTGGTCTAAGTAAGGTATAGCATGTAGCATGGTGGATAAAGGCCTTGGATTATTTGTAGGATAGGTCTAGTGACATAATTTGGTCATGGAGATAGGCATAAAGGTTTGAATACCATATAGAGTTGGGACCAAAAATATCATAGATCATTGTGATGGTTGAAGGTTCATGAGCTAGAGATAGCATATTATTAATGAGGAATTGTTATTCTTTTGTTGTGTTTATATGATTAATCAAAGATCTAATGATGGCCATGGCATCTTCTATTCTCTTACTAGCCCTTAGTATATATTTAAATTACACATGAATAATTTTTTATTTAATAGTGTTGACCATGGCCTTGTAGGGTACCATCTTGTCATACTTGGTCCAAAAATAGTCTATAACCTAATCGATGATTAACTAAGAATCACCATAAACCTTTAGATGCTATATATTCCATAGTACTTCCTATTGAATCCATGAAACAAGTGATTCATACTCAGCTATGTTGTTAGTGTATACACATAATATTTTTAACTTTTATTGATTATTGACACTTTGTATCTTGGAAGAACCTATCAAGTCTCAATCTCTCTAAGGGCATGCCTTAAGGGGTGCACTGAGAAAGGAGTGGGTAGACCATAGATGATTCATAATATTGTCATTCTTTTTTCCACATGTCATCCACACTCTATCCTCTTGAAACTATTAAACCTAAGATTATTCTTCTTAGTTATACCCATTCCTATCACTTTCTATATTATATCCTTCATTTCTTATCTTATCACCCTTTTAACCTATCAGTTGTGCTAGGTCGACCAAGTTGACCTATCATAGTTTAGGGACTTTTTATCTCTTTTATTGTATTTGCCTCTCACTCAACCTAGCACAAACCTATAGAATTATCCCAAAAATGTGCTAGGTTGATCAGGTCAACCTAGCACAACCAACATTCCCGAAATAATTTAGGGTAAGATAATACTATATATATACAAGGTCATTTACCACTATTTCAAAAGATTGAGAATAAAGCAAAGAAGTATGAGTGAACATCTGCCTATTGACCATTTTACTTGGGGAATAAATCTTTAAGGTTTAATAATTTATTTGGATCTCTAATCTTGTCTTTTGGATGCTTAGATAGGTTGTGTAGACTAGATCTAATTTACCTTATCTATCATTACATACCATGTGAATCTCTTATAAATCACCTTAGCCAAGGGGGAGATTGAGGCTCAATAGGTACATCTTCAAATGTAAGTATTCCTAACTTTATTCCTCCTTTGTAAGAGTTGATAGATAGTTCATTTGTATTCTTCTCTTTCATGTATTATAATTTTGTATACATTGATGTGAGTATATGTCTTATATACATGTTTGGTTTAGTTGTTTATTTTTTTTATTTCTAACCCCCACTTTGTGACACAAAATTTGGTACACACTAGATTATATTTACTTTTCTTGTTATTATATTAGTGAAATATTTAAATCATAGGACTCTTTTAGGGTTGTTATGCAATTGTGTTAGACTATAGGATTTGGAAGCCTATCTCACATAGTGTGTTATGACAAGTGATCCAGTAATTGGGTCTAGCAGATCCTCACATTGTTCATGCTCCCACTTAATAATTTTGTGCTCCCTAATTAGAATTGTAGGTGTTCTCTATCCCATCTGATCTAAGATTGATTTATGGACATGATAAATTTCCAATTGTATACATTCTATTGAACCCAAGGTGAACCAAACCATTGCAAGATTTCTTTGAATTATTTCATTTCTATTCATCATTATTTTTGTCATATCTCTACTATGTTGGATCGACCCTATCAACCTAGTTATTTATTTTTATGCGTAGGTTTGTAGGAATAGACAACTAGCTCAACTAGCTCAACCTAGTACATGTTTCAAAATGTTCAGATTTCTATTCAAACAACTATATTGACTAGGTTGACCTAGTATAATTTTTTTGGGTTTTCAAACTTCCAGTCTAGCCTACTAGGTTGACCAGGTTGAGCTAATGCATTTTTAACACTTTTTTAGTAGGTTTTTTGTATATCTTGATCGACTAGCTCGACCTAATTTATAAGTTTTTACCAATTTTATCCAAGGTTCTTGATAAAAAAAATCTCATTCATTTTCATCTCTGATCCACCAAGGTTAGTTTCTATTTATCTATATCTCACTTTTTTATTTCCTTTAATAATTTGTAGCCTTTAAAACTACCCTTGCACAATCAACTAGGTCGACCCTATGGACCTAGTTTTGGGTTATGTGTCTTGTCTAAATAACTAGGTTGACCTGACCAACCTAGTTTACTTTCAAAATTTGCTTCCATAATATAGGTTCAAACCTATCAACCCTATTATGTATGATTTTCCATATAATTTCTTAACTATACCTTTTTCAAAGTTGGAATTAACCATATATGTTAATCACATCTTTCTTTTCAATTGTTTGGATGCTTGGAATAGTTCACATAGTCTAATTAGGTGATTTTCAATTAATTATTTTAGTTTCACTATTTATATTCTTTTACATACATCACCAAACCAAATAAACATCAACAAGCATCTAAACATTTGACTACCTAGGTCTACCTACTTAGATTTCATCACCAAGGGGGAAGTTGACTTGGTGCTCTGGTTAAGTATAAAGTGTGGGTAATACTATATTTTGGCTAAGCACCTATTAACCTTATTATTTTGGTGTGTGAAGTGAGGGGGTAAGCCCCAATACCAATCCTATATCATTACCACTATAGTCCCCTTCATACTAAACTTACCTAGAACTATACATAGATTGATATCCAGTACCTTGCTTACAACCAATTCCCTTTACATTTAAAATCATTATTAATAAGCTAATCAACATTAAAGGTTGACCAAGTAGTTAGCTCTACTTTTAAGTTGTTTGTTTTCTCTTTGATCAAATTATATGTGTAAAATCTTACATTAGTCAGCATTAGTGCAAGATTTTGCTTTGTGTGCATCAATTGGATTGGATATCATCAATTCAATTGACTATTTCCCTTTTAGTACATATTGCTTTCTTACATTACTTGTAATTATATTGATTTAATTCATATCTTGTTATCAACTCTCTTTTCTTCTTTGTCTACTATACTTGCTCGACCCTGTATCTTTTTCAACCCTTGTACACTATGCTAAGTTGACCTGGTTAACCGAGTACTATTTATATCATCTTTATCTCATACTATCAATCACTATTCATTAAACTAGGCCAATCTTGTGGACCCTGTATAGTTTTACATTCCTTATTTTGCATGAGGTCGACCAAGTCGACCTAGTACTATTTCAGTCACTTTTTGATTCTTTGATTTCTCATCTTGCTTCTTTTATTTTCATCATGGACTTTCTATTTGATGAAAAAATTGAAGTTCAATCAATAAACATAATGGAATTCACCAATCCTAATAGGGTTTACCATAAATAAAGTAGGGATCCTTTCGTGAATGTTATTAATGTTCATATTGCAACCCGCATGATGAACTATGGGACCCCTCCTCATACTCCTTTGTAGTAAAACCCTCCTCTTCTCTTAGAAGATCAACTTGAGTTAGAGTATAACCCTGAAATGCTTTTTTATCATGGATTTCCCTCAACATAAAGGTAAGGATCCTTCCACCATCTATAGTCTCATGATTAGCCATCAAGTTAAAGAACCTCATTCTCCTACTCCCACTTTTTTAACTAGATTTAGGGGTACTGATTTATTTTTTTCTCAATCTTTTCCTCCAATCTTGACTTCTTATACCACAATATCTTCTTCTTTAACTTATTCTACCTTCATGCCTAGTATCTCAACCAACATGATAGGTTCTACATCTAGTGGGCCTCTCAAAAGATCCACTATCCTTAATCCATCCACTAGTTCATCATTTGGTACCCAAGGCACTCATAATTCTAGTGCTTCTTCCTCTCAACCATTTACTAGTCCATATTTTTCTTCACAAGCAAATTTTTCCACTAGTGCCTCAAATTCTAATAGCTTTTTTCAAGCTCATATCAACACTAATAATGGTACCACCAACAGAAACACCAATACTACTTTTAATAACACTAATCAAACTCATCAACTGTTATTGATAACTCTCAAAATGAACACATTTCAAGCTCATACTATGAATCAAATGATGCAAATGCAAAACCACCTTCTTAAGCTTCAATCTAGTCCTTATCCAATGACTTGGGGCACACATAACCAAAGTGTTCCTCCTCTTCCTCTTTGATATTCTCAAGGTAAGCTCATTCTTCAACCTCCATTAGTTAAAAAAGTCATCAAACATTTACAAATTGAACCTCTTACCACCTAAATTGACAACATTGACATTAGAGGTATAACACCTACAATTTATTACAATGGATCAACTGATCCTACCCTTCACCTCAAGACATTTGGAAATATTTACAAGCATTGGGTCAAGTTAACTATCTTTTTTTCCACCAAACTCTTAGATGAAACCCTCATGGGTGATGCCTTGGATTTGTATAATCAACTTAGAATGCACTCTATCATTAGTTTTGAGGACTTAGTAAATGCTTTAGTTTAATAATTTAGAACTAGTGATCTTCCTAAGAACACTTTGGCTCATTTCATCAATTAAAAACAAAAAAATGAAACTACCCAAGCCTTTGTTAAGTGATGCAAGACTTTGTCAAATAAATGTGAACATAACATGGTGGATGAAAATATCTTTCATCTCTTTACAAATGATTTATTCAATAAATTAAAATATCAAGTCCATACCCTTTCTCTACGTACCTTGGAAGAAGATATCGATCAAGACAAAATATAAGATTTCCTCATGCATAAATTTGAGCTGCCCCAACCTTCCATGGGCCCTCACTTATTAGTAAGGAACAAAAATTACAATATTACCAATGATGGTGTTACTAATTCATATGACACTATTCATAATGTTCAAGATGTCATTCCTACCCCTTCTTGGGAACCAACTCCTTCTCAACAATACACTAATCCTCATTTATCAACAAACAACATTAATGTCCATAAGCCTTTATTCTTAGTTGAATTGCTTAAACATTTACCCAATCCTCTTCCAAGAGAGCTTGACCCAATTTGACCTATGAAATCATAGTATGATATTAATAAGCTTTGTTGGTTTCATGCTAGCTGGGGTCACTCTCACAAGACTTGTAGATAGTGCCACAACTTAGCCATGGACTTTCTTCTTGGCCCAAATTTTGAACATTATTCTATTATCTTAAGCATCAACAACCCTATGATATTGCTTTCAAAGACTATAAATCACATGATAGAACTCAAGCCTTAAATTAGGTAAATGCTCATTTAGCTATCTATAAAGACCCCTTGCCTAATCATCAACCAATACAATAAGGTTAAGACAAGCCCACTTCTTCCACTAATAATGTAGAAAGTCTTGTTGAATCAAATTCTAAAGAGAATGTGGTTAGCATGACCAATATGTGAAAAGTGGTGGATTTCATTGATTCACAATCTATCTACACTCCTCCTTCCCATAAGACATTGTGTTATCTAGGATTCTTCTCCAACTCATTTAAATGAGTTGGGGCAAGAATACCTTATTTCTTTGGATGATCTAATTTATGATTCTCCCTAGGATAACACATCTCATACTATTTATACTTACCTCCCATCATCTTCTAATACTAATAACAATCCAATTTATACTAACACTTCTTTTAAACTTCATGATCAATCTAAACCAACTACTTATTCATCACTAAATAATTTACAACCTTCTTCTCAAAATTCTCATTCTTATCAACATAATTTTCAATAATTTTTAGATATACCATCTAAAGATATTCTTAATCATTATGCACCTATATCTAACAATCTCCTTATGGGTTATAATCAGTAGGATCCCATTATATAACGTATTAATCTTTCATATGAAATACCTTTCCTTAAACTCATGAGAACATCTCCACAACATATACACCACCCCATGCAACTCTTATTTGAGATGACTATTCCTTACCCTCCTCTAACAAGACAAGAGGCTACTTTATCTGGATTCAAGGATAGTATCTTACAATAATGTGAAGATATGTCCATTAACATTGATGAAACTATAAACACTTCTCTTTCTTTATGATTTCCTATCACGTTTATGATTCTAGATGAGATTCTACTTCATGCAGATGATCCTACATTATTTATTAACATCTAAATTGGTGATATCCAAGTTAAATGGGCCTTGATTGATGAGGTTTTGTGTCATTTATGTTACTTGCCTTAATTTCATTAAGACTCTTGGGTATTTTGAATGTAATCTCAAGTATACAAGTAGCACCTTCTAAGGATATGATAAAAGGTAAATTCCTCCTTTAGGGTGTGTGTGGCATTCCATTACCATCCCACCTATCACCATTGATGTTAAGGTGATGATATTCAACTTTCCCCTCTCATATAACATCTTTATTGGTAGGCTGTAGATTCATCATATGCAAGCTATCACATCTTTCACTTGCTAATCCATTAAATTTCCTCATAATGGAGCCATTTACAAGATTCAAAGAAACACTAACCTTTGGAATTTCAAACAATTCCAAGATCATGTTGCATGGTGTCTTCAAGATTCATACTCTTTAACCTTTGCTTAGTGTTCCATTCTATGATTCATAGTGTTTCAACTTTCTTGTCAACTCAACCAGAGGTTAAAATGGGCATCTTGAGCTCATTAGTAACATTCCTTCCAACCTTTTAGACTCTAATGATGATGACCCTGATGAGATTAACTTAAACATCAAAACTTTTGATCTCTCACCTCATCTCATCTTGTAACTCCCTATTCCTTTCAACCTTGTTCTTTTAAACTTCCTTACGATGACATTACCGTAGTCTTAACCAAGACTAGACACTCTATTCACCAAACTTCCTCTAATGACAAGGTCATCCTAACCTGTGTCATCAATCTTCATACTCTAGATTATGATGATAGATATTCTTTAGATGATCCTCTTTTAAGCAGCCTTGTCTAGGCCCATGATGCAAAGATTTTTCATTAACACTCTTTTTTACTTGAGTCTTTTCATGCATCTTATCATTCTCTTTCATTTATAGTTCTTGATTCTTGCATTTTTCCTCTTTATAATAGGGTAGATATGGCATTGATACATCCATTTATGAGGATCCACTTAAGACCATACTCTTGGATCATGTTATGACCATACCTTATCACTTTACCACACCTAGGGTAGTCCTCCTTAGACCTTCTATAAATCATCCCCCTCTTTTAGTAAGACTAGCTATAGTTAGGCATGTTCCTTTTTCTACTCTAGATGAGCCTATTTCCTCTCCTATTGTTTTTTAACCTCTTTCTGATTCTCATCTTAGTGCTCTTCCTATTGATCCTAGTTCTACTTCTTCACCATCATACCCCTCCCTTGATGATTGTTTCCTTTTGCTACCTAAGATGGCTCCTTGTCCCACCAAATGGATTGATGAGTCCTCTCAACTTCTTCCATTCCTATTTCACCTCCTTCCATGAGTGTTCTGAAAACCACTCACAAGTGTATCTATTGCTTTCATGGGATAGATAATCACTTTTCCACCCATTATCATAAGTTATGACAATACTTTGATACCTTTTTTCCTTCTTCCCCATCATCAGATAATTCCATACCTCCCCAAAAGGTACTTCTTAGATATTTACCTAAGTATGGTGAGGTATATTGTCTATGGCACCTATGTGGCATGCATCACATTGATCACTTTTGCATTCTTAAATATCATCTTAAAGATCATATTTTATCCTTCCCTAGACCTTCTACCATTCCTTTCATAGGTTGTTCTCACAAGAAGGATCCTCCTTCTTTCATGGTTCCACCTCTAGTGGTTCCATCACCTCATGTGGTCCCTTCACCACCTTCTATGTCTCCACCTGTGATTCCTTCACATTTGAACTTTCCCTTACCTATGGATCCTTATCCACCTATGAGTCCTCCACATATGGATCATTCTCAACCTATGATCCCTTCTCCTGTAGATCATGTTTCCATGTATTTTCTTGACCAGCCTTCGCCTAAATTTTTTCCTCAACACGATCCTTTGAGCATTCCTAATTTTTTAGTTAAAGAGATAAAAAAGAAGTATTTGCCCAATATTCACAAAATATTGATGAGACCTTAACAATATTTTGATTATATATTCATAAAGACTTATCTGATGTATTGGATAATGTGTGTGGATAGATTTACCAATATTTATGAGCACATGCATGGTGCTTTCTCATTTTTATTTGGATTGGACATGTGCTCCAATCTTATTTCTATTTAATTATATCATTTGACATTGTGTCAACTTATTTATTATCTTATTTCATGTTTCTCCTTATTGTTGTACTATAGTTAGCTTATGTTCTCATTTTATATTTCACATATACTTGTCTTTTCCTTATCATTTATTTTTTCCTTTAGAGTTTTTCTCAAAACTATTCCCTTGTATCTTCATGATTGTTTGCTTTCTTATCTTTATATTTCACAGATAGTTGTCATGGTGACTTGGTTATTTTTACCCTCTCCCCTTTGGTTACTATCTCCTATTATCATGTGATCAGTTATAAAGTAATCTTTCTCATTACTATTTCTTTTCACCAGTCCTCCTTTAGATCTGCTTTTTTCCCTTCTTCCTATTTCCAAAAAATAAGCATATACATAATTGAGACTTGAGATCACATGCTCAATTTTTTGTCAATCCTAAGTGTTCTAGTTAGTCTTTTATCTTAGGATACTTAGTTTCCTTTAGACTTAGCCTACAACTCATTTGTGTGTATCACTATCTCTCTCATGATTGGTCATTCCAAATCCATATGGATGAGGAATATTAAAAAACCCTTAAACATAAAGTTAAAAGCCAAATAATTTAAACAAAAAGTAATGATATAAAAAGGAAAAAGTATTGAATATTATTGAAATTATAATCACAATAAAATATGTGATTCAAAGCACATCTCTTTCTTCTATTCAAAACTGAAACTCCATAGTTGGCCTCACAATAGATCTGAGGTCCTTTGGGGTATGATAGGCTAGAAAATTAGAAGAGGAGAATATAAAAAATATATTTTAGTGCTACCTACTTTCTCATACAAGTACCTAATATTTAGAGTAGAATGATGGCTCTATAATGGGTCATGAGGAGTGAGAAACATGTTATGGGAAGGTAGGCCCATTTTACTTTTCATTGTACCAATCTACCATCATGAGTTGATCTTATTAGCACACCTATTTTCCCACAAAGATTTATGTCTATAGTAAGGGGGTTTCCTTTGCATATAAATGACCACTAGTCACTTAGTGTCTTCTTATGTCCTTAGTATGTCTCTTGCCTCCTAAGGTATTCTCATAAGATTCCTAAGTCTTTCTTCTCACACTCAATTTTTCATTCCTTCTCCTTCATATTTACTCTTGGGAAATATTATTTTTATTATTGATAAATCCTTATGGGATTTCATTTTTGAGTTGCTTTGTAAGACCATGGATAGGACCCAACATCCCTCACAAATTTCCATCTTTTCCATCCTATTACCCACATCTTTTATTTACCATTACTTCATCTTTTTGCTTCCTAAGTCTTTCTTCTCACACTCAATTTTTCATTCCTTTTCCTTCATATTTAATCTTGGGAAATATTATTTTTCTTATTGATCACTCCCTATGGGATTTCATTTTTGAGTTTCTTTGTAAGACCATGGATAGGACCCAACATCCCTCTCAAATTTCCATCTTTTCCTTCCTATTACCCACATCTTTTATTTACCATTACTTCAGCTTTTTGATTACCAATCTTGATCTCAATCCCTATACTTATCCTTGTAGGCATGTTATCTACACCTATGCCTTCACCAACTTAGCATGGGTCATGGTATGTGCCTATGTCAGCTAAGTTTGCATCATTGTATATGCCTACATAATCTATGTTAGAATATAGATCCACAATTCTCTCATATATTGTCATGTCCCCTTTTCAATTGACATCTTTAGAGTTGATGATTAGCCTATTATGCGACCCTTGTAGGTTGATAGGATGGATAGAGGGTCATGATGGAGCTTGGCTTGGCTTTGATCAGCAAAATTTTACCAGTTAGCTTTCGTTTGGGCTCTTTCAGACATGTATTGAGGGAGATATAAATATTTGATTGATTTAATTAAATATTAATTATTTAGCATATTTTCATTATGAAACCCTAATTCTCAATTATGAAACCCTAATTAGGGCAAGCACACTTTTTAGAAGATATAAGGGTTTCTTATTAGAGAGAGGCCATATGAATATGAATATGAATATGATTATTGATTATTGATATTGAAGAATTTTGCTAAGTTTTTTTTAGGAGACAAGGGTTTCCAGTATTCCAATTGCATTGGAGAACGTCCACTCTTCAGTGTGTGCAATTCAAAGGTTGTGAGAGATCAATTGATCTATTGCCAATTTGAGAGATAACTTCATACAAAAGCTATCACAGAGGTTTACAAGTATTTATTTCATTAGTTTTTGATTTAGAAAATTATACAGATAGAGATCTTTAGATTAGGTGTTTAGCATTTAGGCCGCACTAGATTCTATTTGCTCCTATACAGATTCATGCAAATCTGTATCATTCTGTCGCAGGCCAGACAGTGCCACAGGGGACCCAGAGACTGACATTGGTAGCTTAGTGACTGACATCGGCCGACTTCATACCGACATCACCAGAGTAGCTGACTGATAGCGACCGATGCCGGTAGTATATCGACTAACAATGACAATATAATTAACATCGACATCTATGTTTTGACATAGCAACCTGAGCAACATAGATCTAGGGTTTATTTCTAGTTTTCTAGAATAATCAAGTTTTTAAGATAGTATTTTAATATTCTTTTATATGCATGATAGAGGAATTTAATTGTAATCATCTGGACAAGTAATAAGATCTTTGATTTTCCAGTTGAGAGATTATACTGTGGTTTATTTATTTATTTATTTGAAATTATTTTGCAAAACTCACAATTTTTCTTATTACATGCATAAAACACCAAAAAAAATAGAATACACAGAAAAGTAATTCAAAATATCTAGTTTTAGAATTCAAGGGAAATAGGGGATATTATAGTGGTATCAGAGCTAAATTCTGCCATCCTGTTGGGTAGATTGGGCATTGAATCGGCTAGCTAATCATGATTACTTCAAGTAATCAGACACAGTGGGACAAGGATATGGAGATGCTTAAACAAGGTTTGAACAAGTTGGTTGAACACCAGAGGAGATTGAATGAATTTCTTTCAGACCCTACAATAAAAGCCAAATTAGTACGGTGTATGACATCCATTTTGAGAGGGTCCACATCATAACACAAAAAGATAGAGAAACAAGAGGTCTATACAGGTGAAGTTAATCATTTACTTAGTTGAGCAGCCACTAGTTTTGTGACTACACATGATGGAGACATTTTATAACTACAAGATATCATTACTGATTTGTTTGAGGACAGTAGCATGTCCCATGATTCTCATGAGATAGTTTTAGCTGTAGCTTCTTCTGAGCTAGATGAGGATGAGTCTGATGCTCACATTCAAAGTGTGGAGGTGTACTCAGATGTTAGTACACTGAGAGTTGATGATCTCTTAGATATGGTAGAGTCTATAGAAGATTCCCAAGATCTGACTATTATAGATGACACCCAGGAGGATGTCGTGGATAGTGTTGAGGACTTAGTCTCTTCAGTAGGATCCTTTGATACAAAGGTTTATGTGGATGTTTCAATCACTCTATTTGATGATACGAGTTCAATAGTTAGTCTATTGAATTTGGATGGCAGTATTACAGATGTTAGCTATTCTGAGGTTACTCCTTTGGATAGTGTGTCAAGGGTAGAGTATAAGAGTTCGACCAGCCAACACAATCATGTGTCTAGTCAGTTGAGAGTCAGTGAGTGAGACATTGCTATTACTTGCAAGCATTTTGATGTTGCTCATCAGTTGTTAGTAGTTTATGGATGGGGTTCTCCTACTTGTGATGAGCGGGGAGGTAGTTATTTTTCCTTGACAGAGATCCACTCGTTATGGGAGGCTATCTAGATTCTGAGACAGGATTATATGCAGTTGGTAGCCGACAGAGATTATCTTATGGAGTGGGGCAGCACAGCATATGATGCATTATTGGCCAAGGAAGATAGGGTGAGTGAGCTTACTCAATAGCTTGAGGTGACTTCTAAGATTCTTGTGAGTACACAGTTGGTTTATGAGGAGTCGCAGTTCCATTTGGTTGAGGTGACCATGGAGTTAGAGCATTTCAAGTCTTTACCAGCCCTAGACCCAGTTCATTTATATATTGAGGTGGTTGGTGGTGAGTACGTTCATGTAGTTGTTGTTAAGGAACATGTTGTTGGGGCTGACACACATGTTCAAGATTTGGGAGTACTTGGTCTTGATGAGTTTGGGATACCAGTAGAGTCGAGTCTCCAGATTGATTCTTCTCACATAGATGATAGTGTGGTACAGTTGGTTGTACCACCTTTATAGAGGGATCAGTTGTGGTGTGCGGGTGAGTATGTTGATGCTTCTACATATAATTTTTACTACACTGAATCATTCATGGAGTATTTTCTAGATAGTGCAGGTGTTCATTTGGACTCGCATAAAGTGACAGAAGGTGTTCTCATTCAAGGTACTAGTGCTATTACCAGATGGGTTGGAGAGATTATAGTGTTCCTTTCTACTATGCTACCTCATAGGGATTTTGAGGTGGGGTTTGTTGAGTGGGTTGCATAGGGTCCTATATAGCCTATAGCTACTCAGATTCAGAGATTGGAGCCATCTATTAATTCCCAGTTTAGTAATGGAGAGCCAGTAGCAAAGTTTGGGGGTTCCTACCGACATTATACGGTGGGGTATGCTCATTATTTTTCTTTCAACCCAGAGATAGAAGATTATATTTGACATAGGTGTAGATCGGCTCCAATTTCATACCATCCATTATGGGATGGATTGGCATCATCTTTTGTAGATGGAATTGGTAGTTGCAAGTTACATAGCCTGCAGTATCGACACATCTAGGGCAGTTGTGATTTTAGAGATTGGTTGAGTTGCATTCGCCAGTTGGATTTTGGATTTCTCTTGGTTATATTTCAAAGGATATTATAGGAGCTTGCATTGATTGAGAGCAGTCTAGTTCATGACTACATTTGGGATCCAGGTGGATTGTTTGGTTTATTGTTCAGCCATTGCTTGGGGACAAGCAATTTTAGGAGGGGCGGATTGTCATGTCCCCTTTTCAGTTGACATCTTTAAAGTTGATGATTAGCCTATTATGAGACCCTCATAGGCTGATAGGATGGATAGAGGGTCATGATGGAGCTTGGCTTGGCTTTGATTAGCAAAATTTTACTAGTTGGCTTTCGTTTGGGCTCTTTTGGACATGTATTGAGGGAGATATTAATATTTGATTGATTTAATTAAATATTAATTATTTATCATATTTTCATTATGAAACCCTAATTCTCAATTATGAAACCCTAATTAGGGCAAGCACACTTTTTAGAAGATATAAGGGTTTCTTATTGGAGAGAGGCCATATGAATATGAATATGATTATGACTATTGATTATTGATATTGAAGAATTTTGCTATGTTTTTTTGAGAAGAAGGAGCCAAGGGTTTCTAGTATTCCAGTTGCATTGGAGAACATCCACTCTTCAGTGTGTGCAATTCAGAGGTTGTGAGAGATCAGTCGATCTATTGCTAATTTGAGAGATAACTTCATACAGAAGCTATCACAAAGGTTTACAGGTATTTATTTCATTAGTTTTTGATTTAGAAAATTATATAGATAGAGATCTTTAGATCAGGTGTTCAGCATTCAAGCCACATTAGATTCTATTTGCTCCTGTACATAATCCATATAGATCCATGCAAATTTGTACCATTCTGTCGTAGGCTAAACAGTGCCACAGGGGACCCAGAGACTGACATCGATAGCTCAGTGACCAACATCAGCTTACTTCACATTGACATCGGCAGAGTAGCCAATCGACAGTGACTGATGCCGGTAGTATATCGACTGATGATGGCAATATAACCGACGTCAATGTCTGTGTTTTGACACAGCAACCTGAGCCACATAGATCTAGGGTTTATTTCTAGTTTGATAGAATAATTAGGTTTTTAAGATAGTATTTAATATTCTTTTATATGCATGATAGAGGACTTTAATTGTAATCATCTGGATGAGTAATAAGATCTTTGATTTGCCAGTTGAGAGATTATACTATTGTTTATTTATTTATTTGGAATTATTTTGCAAAACTCACAATTTTTCTTATTACATGCATAAAACACCAAAAAAAATAGAATACACAGAAAAGCAATTCAAAATATCCAATTTCAAAATTCAAGGGAAACAGGGGATATTACATATACCAAGGCTTGCTAGGCATGTCTCTCACCTTCACCCATATATGTTGGTGACTACACCCCCTCTCTCTCTCTACACCTATATCTACCTTGCTCCCTCACCAACAAATCTAAACTAGCTCATCTGAGCTGGGGGAAAATGGTACACTTAGATCCTTTAGTGTCCTTGGGTCATATGACTACAAAGTCTCATCCAAGATGTCATGGAGTGCTCCCCTCATAAGGGAACCCCATCTCTCCTCCTCATCCTTAAGTATTCCTATAAAATCACACCAAATGGATATTAGATCATTGTCATATCTCATAATATCTATCTATATCTATTTACTACCAAATAAAAACTTAATAAATAATTCAACCATATTCATACATATCTATGTCTTAGTTCTCATGATATCATCATCCACATGATTGCCTAACATAGTCTCCCCATCTATGCAACCTTCTAGTACCTCCTTTGTAGGTCACCTCCTTAGCTCAAGCTTGGCTATCATGGCTCATGTCTGTCTCAACCTCTATTTAAGTAGTTTCGATATCATCTCCTCTAGCTCATTTATGGGATCATTCTATAGTCTCCACTTTTTCATGTCTCCATCACCACCATGTCTTTGGTGGCCACTACCCATCTTACTATGGGGTTGGTAGTGGTACATCTCATATATCTACCTCGTTTTCCTCCTCCTCTACCACTCATCATGTTTGACTAGTCCATGTCACTCCCAACATAGCCTCAATTTTAACCTCATTATTTATGGTCTGAGTCCCCTTTTCCCTAATGGCTCCCTCACATGCTAAGCCCACTAGTCGAGCATCAATATTAGTATCATTAGATGAGGTAATCTCACCTATCTTGGCACCCATACCACCAAATGTGGATTTCTATACCATGTACAATTTCCAATCACCTCTTTCTCCTCTCTAGTGTTGGTAAAACTATGTGCCAAATCACCTATATAGCTATTAGGTGCCGATATAGATGCCACATGATTTACACATCTCATCAACTATAATGATAGCATGTGGGGAGAGAACTACACTATGTAGTCCTTTATCCATCTCTACACTTGAGGTAACCCATCATCGACTGCATGGGGTAACCCAGCTAGTCAATATATGTGGAATCTTTCATATATCCATGCTATCAGTAGTATGATCAATCCCATAGTCTTTTACCCTTTGACCAACATCTCTAATAGATCATGTATGAGTTAGACCTAGATGAGATAACATAGATCATATAATACTCCCTCTTATAACATCATCCTACTCAAAGCTACCATGAATAGTGGTACCTTATTATTAGAGTTGTGACAGAGCACTCATTGTGTCATAAGGCCTATAACTACCTTTTAGAGGTCTAGAATATATGATATATACACATCATCCATACTAACTCTCCATCCTCTCAATATCGTCTCTGAGCCTATAGTCCACATGGATAGGGATTTCCTTTCCTTTAAGCTATTTGATATCCCTCTGGTCACCAATGCTCCTATTATGGGTGGCAAGAGGATGGCATGGACATCCTCTAGTGTGATATACACCTCTCTATCACATCCCCATCCACCTCCCATTTAAAGGTGTTATTCAATCATTTCTAGAATCCCAAGAACATGACCAATAGGTCAATGATGAGCGGGATCCTACACATCTTAGATATACTTCCTAGACTCATGACTACCATTCTAGCTCAATCTCCATTTGATAATCTATCTAGCAAATCTAGTAACCAAAATATATCCACCAACCTCTAAAATCTCAACCGTCTTTGAAACCAAGAAAAAATAAAGGATGTATTAGTTCCTTCATGTCATGTATAATCATAATACATTCTTTATATATCATTTTTATAATTTTAATTAAAAATAAGTCTAATTGATATTATTTTATTCATTTTATTAATTTTTTCCTATTTCTAGATTCATTGGTTCCTCTTACCCTCTTTTGGTCATTTGAGGCCATTCTAGCCCTCTTTCAGCTTTCTACATGCTTTTCTATGTTTATTTTAGTTCCTTGGTCAACTTAGTTTGACCAAAATTTCCTTATTTTTGTCATAGTTGACTTTTAATTCCAATTCAACCCTCTTATCTACCCCTCCCTGGTACTAAGTTTTCATTCTAGCCCTTATAGATTAGTTGCTCATTCCATTTTCACTTTTTAGCCTATTGATTACATTAGGTCAGCCATACCTACTAGGTTGACCATAGGGATTCTTCCCTGTTTCATCCTACTAAGCTAACCTAGTCAACCTAGTGCATTATATGTGCTGACCTAGTACATTTTTCCCAAAATTTGCATTTTACTCACTTTCTTCCTAGGCCCTTTAAACCTATTTCTTATCTTCCTTTTACTACCCTTAAAATCTATGTTTGATCAATTTTGACATTTATAAATGCTTAAAATCCAATTTTATTAAAAATTCACTTAAGTCAATACAAAATTTCAAAAACTAGTTTCAGATCCATAGTTGTATACCTTTAGTACACTTGCTACCACCTCTAGGTGTCTTCCTCATCTAGCATGTCATTCCTTACCATCCTAGCCTTATTTGGTCTCATATCTCTATTTTCTCTCTTTCACAATTCAAAATGCCAAATGAATTCACTTTTTCCCTATTTAACAACACCTTTTAGCAACTCAATTTTTTCATTTATTTTCAAACAAATTCCTTATTTTGCCTATATTTGTTTTTACTCATCCATTTTATAAATCATAAAATGTTTCAAAACCATAATGACATAGAGATTATTTTCCACTATCATATGCCTAATTTCCAAAAATTTGGATTTTTGCCTATTTTTTGCACTAACTTCTACATGTTCGCCTAGTGTAATCTACATTGGACACCTTCATTTCTTAAATTCTACTTATTTATCTATGACACTAAGGTAATTTAAAAGTATGTGTTTTTCAATTTTATTATTTCATTTATCTTATTTATTTCTTACTACACCATACTTAGCATCAACATTGTGTGTTAACATGTTCTCTTCTAAAGCACCATCTTGTGTTGCACTTACATGAGACATGATGAACTTTGACTGGGGCATATATATACACATAATATTCTTAACTTTTATTGATTACTAACACTTTGTATCTTATAGGATCCTATCAAGTCTCAATCTCTCTAAGTGCATGCCTTAAGGGGTACACCGAGAAAGGGGTGGGTAGACCATCGATGCTTCATAAGATTGTCATTCCTTTTACCATTTTCCATCCACACTCTAGCCTCTTGGAACAATTAAACCCATTCTTATTCTTCTTAGTTCTACCTATTCCTATCATTTTCTATGTTTTATCCTTCATTTATTACCTTAGAACCCTTTTGGCCTATTAGTTGTGCTAGGTCGGCCAAGTTGACCTAGCATAGTTTAGGGATTTTTTCTCTCTTTTGGTTTGTTGGCCTCTCAGTCAACCTAGCATAAACCTAGAGAGTTAGCGCTAAAAAAATGCTAGGTCAACCAGGTCAACCTAGCACAACTGACATTGATACATAAACTTAAGCAATAATATGATAACGTAATTTGATTTTGCTTTTACAATAACTTTATAGAATAATTTAAAAAGTTGACTTACAAATTAAATCGTAACAACAATTTTAGGAGAAAAAATCAAGAATTTATAACACATAATTGATAACGGAGTTTGACACTATGGCCTACATCTTCAAGTCCTATATCAGCTAATATATTAGGAAAAATGTTTGAAAAATACTTACAAACATCTCCAAATTGTAAAGTGAACAACTACAAATTTGTTCTTCAAGTAAAAATAATGCTAGTCTCTTTTTAGACTTTTTCATGATCTTTCCTCTAGCTCCCTATGAAACTCATCCAAGCTTCTTAGATCTTATTCTATGGCTACTTGGCTTCTTTGAATATAGTTCAAATAAAATGTCTCAACTTAATATAGCTATTCAAAACCATAGTCCACTTGGTTGGGCCTTATCACTTTTATCTCATAGGTCACGGTTTCAATTCCCTCTTCCATGGTTTTGATGGCTTATGCTAATCTATTGTCCCACATTGGTAAGTGGGTGAGGTGTTTAGATGTTTATAAACCATGAGACTCATGGTTCAACCTATCAATTCATTGTCATTATGAAACATATTATGGGATTTGTGGGGATGATGGTGGACTCATGGTAATTTTGTAGGTATTGAGTGGTATCACGTGGATGTTGGGATTTCATTGTGTACATGATACATGGTGTATGTGAGCTAGAACATGGGGTTTATGCAGGCTTATGAGTTTGGTGTGGAAATTTGGACTTGGCATGTGGATTATTTCATGGAATGTGGTAGTGTTTGAGACTTCACATGGATATTGAATGTGGATGTGGAATATGGAACATGAGAGGTATGTAGGGTTATGTGGATAAATAGATATGGTTTGTTTGGAATATTCAAAAAATGAAATTGGACTATGGTAGTTAATTAGATGGTGAAAATCCATGTGGTGGCTTGAGGACCCACCACATGGTCCAATCTCCTCTCACCACTTGTTGACCACTCACCATGCCACTTGTTGATGCCCAATTGGATGTTCTATTCAAACCCTAATTTTTTTACTTTGCCTAATTTGATCTTTGTGTTTCTAACTATTTTTGCTTTTCTACATTCAAAGGATGAAAGAAACTAAAGTAATGGTCTAGGGTTTGTACGTACCCAGATGAAGTTTGTGCACCATTATCCAGACATTGTAGGGACTCCTCTTTGGTTGTGGAGGATGACACCTGCAGAAGAAAAAGACTTAAATAGGAAAATTGTTAGATGGATCTAAGGTGGACTGCCAAGCGATATGCTTGGTCCTAGAAGTGCAAAGACTTCCTTAAGGGATGTCAGTCCACTTGTTGATAAAAAATAATGTCGGATAAAGATAATAATGACAGACTCAGCTAGAGAAATAAAAATAATGCATACCTGCTGTCTGTTGTCAGTCTGCCACAGTCACCGATGCCAGTTGGTTTGCCGATGTCAATTAGTTAAGGTCGCCGACGTCGATTAGTCTATCGACATTGGTAGGGGCAATGGGCCTAGTGGCTGGCATCGGTTAGGGCAACAAGGCTTTAGACAAGTTCTAGACGAGTTTTTGGTTGACAAATAGGTCTAGAAGGAGTCTGGGTCTGTGTAGTGAGGTAAGACAGTAGACAGGGTCTTTTAGGATGGACAAATGCAGGGGATATATTGTCAGAAAAGGGTAAGTGTATGGGAAAGGCCTCTCAGCCTTTTCGGGAAGAGAGTCAGGTTAGGGAGAAGTTTGGTTTGGTCTGGTCTAGTTGATGGTTGGGGGTGGTTGATAATACTTAGAAGTAATGAAAAGAAGCTAATTGCTTATACATTCTAAATACATTTTAAATCACTAAAGCACAGAAGAATACTTACCTCCTGCTTGGTGCAAAGCCAGAGGTGTTTGAGACGCTTGTCCCTGTTGTGTCTGTACCCAGAAGAATGTTGGTTGAAGTCTGATGATTGATTTCAGAGAGTCCCTGTTGATGTCTAGGAGAGCTGAGAGAGAGAGAGAGATCGAAGTCTAGGTGCAAGAGGATTTTTGCATTTGGGGGAAGAGGATCCATTGATTTGGCCTACAAGTTGGTTTTAAACAACTAACGTCGGTGATCCCACTGACGTCGGCTGACTGTAACTGACGTCAGCAGCTAGAATAACGTAAAAAGGGCTAAAATTAGCCTTTTTCCCATTCTTCCAACTACCAGGGTCAATTGGTCATGGTAAAACGGTTGAAGGCAGGTTAAATGAGTGCGAGAGGGTTGAAATAGGTCATAAATTGGTCATAGGGTGATGGGAGGCATCCTAGGAGAGGTGAGGTGTCATGGGTGAAGTGTCAAAGGGGTGTATTAATTTAAAATAGTTAATTTTATTTTAAATTAATAAGTGTGTGGGTTATAAATGTGTAGAAAGGGGACCAAGGGGGGGAGTCGACCAAGGAGTAGACACGATTTTGGTGTCTACACTTTGAAGCATGATATCTTGCACATAGGGGATCTATTTTGTGAACCATTAGTTAAATTAGAAATCTCTTGACAAACTCTATGAATTTAAATTATTCTTGAATCATTCTATGATGGATAATTTCTATAGTTTGACCAACTTTGACTTATTTTGACTAGTTTGATTAAAACATTGACTAGCTACACAAACAGCATATGAGATCTATTTTCCATGTTATGTATACCATTGGAAAGATCTCAATGAGTTCTATGCAATGGTGTAAATTTTTATCTAATTTATAACCTTTTTTCATTGACCTTTGGATCAATCCTCCCTACTAAGAAAGGCATTTTATCCTCAAAAAGCTAGTACTAGACCTCGTACTTCATATGAGGATCTTTTCATAGCTCTGGCTCTTGACTCTAGCTCTAGCTTTAATTATCTTATTAATTTTAGCTGGTTCTAGAGGTACTTTGATAAGTCTTCATATCTAAAACTATGAAAATATTGTAGGACATCTAGTGTTATAACAATCACCATTTTACAATTGTCCTTTTAGGGTTTTTACCTAACAACATAGTTTATAAACATTGCCCTTCTTAGGTCTTTGATAAACACTGTAATGAACATTGCCCATATAGGTATTGTGCATTTATAAAAAATTCCTATATTTAGGTATTAAAAATATGTATACATGCTTGCACACTCTACATAGATTAAAATATACAACCTATTTCCCAAAATATTCTTGATGCTTCTCATGATGACATCTTTTATTACCCTGCAGTGTTCGTGTGTACAACATAGATGAGTAGAATAACATGAAAGGTACCATTAACTTGTAATTTTTTCTATTTATGTGCTTGCATGAGATATTTTATCCCATCTTTTACAATGCTATACTAATTTTCCTTCTTAGAGTAAGTTGCTTTTCTCAGAGACAAGTATGGTTTACCTACGATAATGCCACTAAACTTAAGTGGAACTAAATCAAATTCAAATTCATATAAAAATTTAGTTTTAATTTCAAACCCTAGTTTATAGGTTTTACTTACATTTACATCATTACCATCATTTATTATTTCAAAAGAATAGGGTTGAAAATGTGCCTTAATTTCCAAACCTAGGGTTTCTACAACATCTGAGATCAAATTTCTTTGATAATTTTTATCAAAAATAGAATCTATCTTAGAATGCTTAGCAATTATTCTTTTGAAGAAGTGTTACTTACCTTTTTAGGGTGAAAATTTCTAAACTATTATCTTCTCATTGACTACCATCTCCTTCGTTTATGTTATCTTAGGTTTGGACTAACTAGATTCTGTCTGAGGAGGCTCTATCTTCTACTTGATTGAAGATGTAGTTACAACCTTTTCCTTAGGTTGTTTCTGACTTTGCTTATCTTCTATTAGTATTTACCCCTTATAATTGAAGTAAAATTCTAACTTCATGTCTTCCCTAGGTAATTTCTTTTCGTTAGTTTCCTTAAACTTCGTTTTAGGAATCTCTTGTGCATAATCAAAAAATGCATTCGAGTATTTTTTTTTGCATACCTTGATGAGTTATTTAAATATTTTTCATTCAATGTAACTATCACATCTTCATAGAGTACTTCTTCTATCTCTTCAGGATGTTCTAGCTTATTACTTGAGTAATCCTCCAGCTCAACTTCTTGGGATATTTGTTCTTCACCTCCATATCCTAATCTTACACAGAGTGGTCTCTTTGCCACTTGGATAGGTTGGACAATTCTTTGATCATTAACAACAAGGCCTTTTCCTTTGAATCCCATTTTTTATAACAACTTAGAACCTATTCCCTTCATGTTTTTTTCAAATGACTTTAATAAATGTTTAGGGTTTGTATATTTAGTATCCCTAACATTGTCAATAAAGCCAAGAGAATTGATTTAATTACTTTCTTCCTTGGAATTTACATCAAAAGATACATTAATAATTGGAGCATTATTTTCTTCCAAATTTACAACATCATTTTCATTGATAGGACTAGTAAGGTATATTAATTAGAAGAATCACTGCTATAACAAGAATGTACCTTTATTATCTGACTTGTCCTGAAATGAATCTCATAGGTATGATTGGTCATCAGTTGGATTCCTTCTCCTAATACAATGTTTCTAGCATGTCAAGATGTGAGATAATAATTACCCAAAGTTATCTCCTTAGCTTCTCCTATAACTATGCCAAGAGCTACTTGATCAAATAATATCCCTCTAATGCCAAAATTTAGAATGCCATAATGAGTCGTATGTCTATATACTATTCCATCATATGATCTAAATATTTTATTGTGAGGTAATGGAAGAGTCCTTAGTTTAATTCATTGTGTGAGACCTTCAATAATATAATTGGCTCCAGAACTCTAGTTAAAATAGATCTACATGAATTTCCTTTCTACAGTAATAGTGCATTTCTACCTTTGACTTTCCTTAAAGCATACCTTAATATTTGGCACTTCCATTGGCAACAAATGTTACATTAGAGACTTTACAACTGCTTTATGAGTTACTATAGGTCATATGGATTGACCAATAGTGAACATGGCTAGTGCCTTGCCTCTTTCCTCATTCCACCTTCTAGACCATAATGGTGTTTGACTAGGATGTAGGATCCAACATTGCTTGGAAATATGACCTCACCGAGCATAATGTCCACAAATCTATGAATATTCATGCATCCTCTTCTTCTATCAATGTTCTTATTTTAGTTCTACTCATAGTGCATCAATGCTCTATTGGATCCTCTCAATTTGTGGCTCCTATCATTGATCTACTACTTGCTGACTTTGCTCTTGGGCCTGTAAGATTTGGATTATCACAGTGACAATGTAATTTCATAACAACTAAATATAGGCTATCATTGGATCTATAATTATATAATAACTTATTTTTGTTAAAATAATAAATTCACCTACAAACTTAGTTTTGACATCAAACTCGATGCATCAGAATAATGTTGTGACAAAAGTTAACCCAACACACTAACTAATTTGATACCAAAATGATCCATAAACTTAAGCAATAATATGATAAAGTAATTTGACATTGATTTTACAATAAATTTATGGAATAATTTAAAATTTTAACTTAAAAATTAAATCATAAAAATAATTTTACAAGAAGAAATCAAGAAATTCAAACACATAATTGATAATGAAGTTCGACACTATGGCCTACATCTCCAGGTCCTATATGAGTTGATATATTAAGAAAAACATTTTAAAAATACTTAAAAATGTATCTAAATTAAAAAGTGAACAACTACAAAGTTTTTCTTCATTCAAAAATAATGCTAGTCTCTTTTTGGACTTTTTCACGATCTTGCCTCTAGCTCCCTCTGCAACTCGTCCATGATTCTTAGCTCTTATTTTATGGCTGCTTAGCTTCTTCGAATGCATTTCAAATATAATGTCTCAATTTTATATATCCATTGAAAACCTTGTTCCACTTGATTGGGCCTTATCATTTTTATCTTGTAGGTCACGGGTTCAATTCCCTCTTCCATGGTTTCGGTGTCTTATGATAATTTATTGTCCCACATTGGTAAGTGGGTGAGGTATTTGGATGTTTATATACCACAAAACTTGTTGTTCAACATGCCAAGTCATTGGAATCACCAATCATCTCATGGGATTTGTGGGGATTTTGGTGGATTCATGGTAATTTTGTAAGCATTAAGTGGTATCATGTGGATGTTGGGATTTCATTGTGGACATGATATGTGGTATATGTGAGTTGGAACATGGGGTTTGTGGAGGCTTATGGGTTTGGCATGGAAATCTAGAATTGGCATGTGGATTATTTCCTGGAATGTGGTAGTGTTTGAGACTTCACATAGATATTGAATGTGGATGTGGAATATGGAAATTGGTAGGTATATAGGGTTATGTGGATAATTAAATATGGTTTGTTTAGAACATTCAGAAAATGAAATTGGACTATGATAGTTAATTGGATGGTGGAAAGCCATATGATGGATTAAGGACCCACCACATGGTCTAATCTCCTCTCACCACTTATTGACCACTCACCATGCCACTTGTTGACTACTCTCCATGCCACTTGATGATGTCCAACTGGATGTTCCATTCAAACCCCAATTTTTTTACTTACTCGATTCGATCTTCAAAGCATGATATCTTATGCATACAAGATCTATTTTGCAAAACATGAGTTTAGTCAGAAAGATCTTGATGAAATATACACATTGTAATTATTCTAAAATAATTTCATGTTGTATAATTTCTATAGTTTGACCAACTTTGACCTAATTTGACCAGTTTCACTAAAACTTTGATTAACTACACAAAGAGCATATGAGCTCTATTTTCCACATTCTGCATACCATTAGAAGGTCTCAATAGAATCTACACAATAATTTAGGTTTAGGTCTACTTTAGGACCTTTTCTACATTGACCTCTGAATCAAACATTCTTAAAATATTTTAGGGTAAGATACTACTATATATATAGGGTCATTTACCACCATTTTAAAAAGAGTGAAGAACTATGTAAAGAAGTGCAAAAAAACATCTACCTATTGACCATTCTACTTGGTGAATAAATATCTAGGGTTTAATAATTTTTTTAGAGCTCTAATCTCATCTTATGGATAATTCTTTTAGATGCTTGGATAGGTTATGTAGCCTAGAGCTGATTTATCTTAGTTATCCTTACATACCATGACAATATCTTACAAATCACCTTGGCCAAGGGTGAGATTGAGTTTCAAAATGTTCATCTTCAAAGGTAAGTATTCCCAACTTTATTCCTCCTTTGTAAGAGTAGATAGACAGTGAATTTATATTCTTCTCTTCCATGTATTAGAATTCCATATATATTGGCATGAGTATATGTATTCTATACATGTTTGGTTTAGTTATTTATTTATTTTGTTTCTAACCCCCACTTTGTGCCACAAGCTTTGGCATGCACTATATTAGATTTATTTTTCTTGTTATTAGATTAGTGAAATATTTAAATCATAGGACTCTTTTAGGGTTATTATCAGATTGTGTTAGACTATAGGATTTAGAAGCCTATCTCACATGGTATGTTGTGACAAGTGATCCCATAATTAGGTATATAATATCCTCACATTTCTCATGCTAATGCTTAATAATTATATTTTCCTCAATCGTAAGTGTAGGTGTTCTCTATCCCATCTGATCTAGGGTTGATTTATGGATATGATGCATTTTTGATTGTATACAATTGGCAAAAGGAAATTTGATCTAGAATGATTTAGGGATAAGATCCCCCTATGGTGTAATAAATAAAAGGCCTACCCCCAATCCATGTTTTATGAATGATCCATTAAAATACATCTTCTAGTGTTGATCCTTAACAAGTGTTCCAATGATGGCCATAATGGACTCATCTGGGAATTAGAATGTTAGTAGTTTGATAGCTATAATTGATGCTTTATTAATTTGATCTAAAAGAACCTATCCTTAATGGATTTTTGGTTGAAATATTCTATCTCAAATTATCTCAAAAGCACGATCTATTTGTCCATACAACCTTGTAAATCTATTTTATATAGTAAATACTTGAGAGGATCTACTTTGGAAATAACTATGGTCTTGTTGTTTAACATGTAATGTCATAGTTTTTGAGATACGTTGGTTAAGAGATTTGTCCTATTCTTAAAAAATTGTTTTTCTTTGACTCTATAACCCTTTCTTTGAGAAAAAATGAGTTAAACAACAAATGAGTGAACTATCAGGGATAATTCCTCTCTAAATTAAGGTACAACTCCCTTCAAAATTTTCAATGAATTCAAACTAGTTTAATTATTTGGACACACTTTTAACTAGAAAGAATTTAAGGAAAACTAACATTCATACATCACCATGTTATGAATGTGGTATCTTTCTTCCATATAAAATTATTTAGTGATAGAACACATAGATTCTATCCTCAATAATAATTAGACATATAAATATGTATATTACTGAACCAGTAAAAGATAAAACACATATGATGAGTTATCCAATGAAATAATAATTACCACAGGAAAGGAGATTTCACACAAAAACTTGATTTCAAATAATAAAACACACAGATTTAAGTATGCATCAATTATTTCTTCTTTTCACTCACAGATGAAAAATATTCAAATAATCATCACATATATTGTAAAATAAATAAGTTCAGCTTTAAAATTCACTTTTCATCTTCTTTTCTATCCTCTATCTTAGTTTTTAACAACTAAAAACATATATATATATATATATAGTTACCCCAATTAAATGTTCTTTAAACCCAGAGTTAAAACAAACTCTGACCCACACGGGATTTCATTTCATACAAGCTCATTAAAAGATAGTTTTTTTAAACATAATTTCAATTGAATAACTAAATAAAGAGATTACATTAGCAAGATCAAGACTGGGGTAGTGGATTGGAATCTCTAGATTTACTTTGTCCTACTAAGGAAACACATTGTGCCTTCCATTCCTGATGTGTAGTAACAAATTCCTAGATTTTAGAGAAGTTGGGGATGCTAGTGTGTTTAACCCATGCTTTCCAAACATCTTTCTCTCTTTGAATTTTTACCACTTTTTTTGTGTGTTATGGGAGTACAACAACACAGAGGTGAAGAAGTGATTCTACTTTTGAAATCCAAGAGAAATCCTCAATTAATATGTTGTCATTTTCTTTAATGAAATTGATCTTCTCTCTGAAGGATTGAACCATAGTATTGATATCCTTTTCCAGCTCCCCATCATCTTTTACATATTTCACATCAATACATTGTAAGTCAGGCTATAAGGATTGAGTGAACTCAATTATTTCTTTGATCATTTTTGTAAATTCAATTCATCCTTGTCTAGATATTGAGTTTCTCCATTTGATATTTTTCTTGCTTACATATAATATATTATCATTCAGAGTCATCAAATTTTTCTCTGATAAAAACTTTGTTAACCCATACTTCTAAACATCACCAATTTTATTTATCACATTCATCCATTCTCCTTCCTCATTTTCCCATGAAGCATTCTATGTTTTCAAATCTTCAATGACAACCCTAGTCTTATCATATATATTCTTCAATTCCTTAATATATGTCATACCCTTCTGGATAATGGCATCCAACCAATCATCAAACACCTTAGTCACCATTTTATTTCTATGTATCTGATCTAGCATTTTTTGGTTGACTAGAGATCTTGGATCAAAAGATAGAGGTAGTTGGGAAATAGGTTGTGGATTTGGATTATGAATGACATCAATATACTCTGCCATTGATCATATGATTTATTTCAACTCCCTCTTATATTTTTCATCCTTCTAGGTATGACTGACTATCTTTTTGGTAGATGCTTCAAGATGGTGCACATCTGAGATGCATGATGCAGTCCCAAGATCTATTTTTTTATTGTGAAATCTTAAATAATGGGATCTTGAACTTCCTTATCAGTTGTTAGCTAGGCGATTTCTACACTCTAACTCCTTATATCAAGGTCAATGTCCACCCTGGGTTATTTTTAGCTTCTTGGATTTAGGAGTCTTTCCTAGACATTTACTAACCATGTCCTCTAATGGAAATGAGAATGGAACTATTTTTATTTTATCACTGATTGAACTTTCCAACCATTTGGATGTAAGGACTGGAACTTCTTTACTAAGATTCAATTATTTATAAGGCACATTTGATATCACCATCAGATATACAAAATCTGAAGCAACCTCTATTTGTTGATTTACACTAATCTCCTTTGCCATTGGTGGATCAAACCCTTTATCACTTGTTGCTTCTCCTGAATCCTCTTTAGAGTTTAAGTCCACAACTATTCTTTCAAAAATCTCCTTCTTCTTCTTACTTTTAGTCCTTAGTCTATTAGTATGAGAAGGTATAATAGTTGTAATGGTTTTCTTGGACTTTTTGATAACATAACCATTTCTAAATTTTGTCTTAAGAGTACCTACATCACAAATAGTAATAAGTTGATTAGAAGAGCTTATTGGAGATGGTGATTCATCAATTGGTACAAGTTGTTGGGAATCTTCATTTTGAACTTCTTTCAGTCTACAACCCTTTAACCATTTCTTAGTTCTCCTTATCACTGGGAGAGTTTTGGCTTCAATCTAATCCTCTGCATCTTTATTCCAATCAACTTCTAGAATAGGTAGTTTTTTTACTTGTTCAAAATGAGGATCAACCACCTATTCTTCATCATCAATTATTCTAGAGATATTCATACTTAGATTGAGTGTAACTATTTATCCCAAGGAGAACCTACACCAAATCTTTCTTCTAACTTCAAATTCTTCTAGAAAATCCTCCCAATAGTCTTCAATCTAGGGAATGTGTGAAAATAACATTCCACAATCTAGATTATCCCTAGCAAAACCTTTGTTATCAAACTAGGGTCTGGCGTTATAGTACTAAAAATTGAACTTTTTTAGGTCCACCTCTAAATTGAAGGCATAAAAAATTGATTGGCATAAATAGTTTCCCAATTTGATAGGAAAAGATATACCAGATTCTTTCTTCATTATAAATTTATTATCTATATGGGTTAGCTACCTACAAACCTCTATCAATACAAAGCAGTCAAAAACATATCTGGGCAACTTCACTGGTTCACCGTCAAAACCACCAAATCTGATATAAGTAAATTTGGAAAATTTAATGAAGACACTACCATAAATATTGATCAGCTACATGATTTCATCAGACATTCTCTTGCTAACATTACCTACCAATTCATAAGTCATCTTACTAGTATAAACATCATTAACCCTTCCATAATTTTCATAATAATTTTGCATTTACAAAAGTGGGTAATAATCATAAATTCTATAGTCTTCAACTAAGGATTCATGAGGAAACCCTCTCCATTCTCTTGTAGATGCTAAGTAGTAAAAGAGATATGAATACATATAAAAATCCTTATTCCTGAAAAAATTACTTAGACTCAGATGCAAACATTCAACTATGATTTCCACCCAATCCAAATACTATTCTCCTTGGAGGATCACCTGAACGAAGTATATCCAATTCTCCCAATAAAATACCCGAGAACTACCTTTCACCTTGTGTAATAATACCATGATGTTTTTAATTTTTGGTATCATATGTTCTTTGGTTAATGCTTTGGGTAGTCTCGAACGTCCTTTTTGGAATTTTAGTAACCAATTTTTGGCAATTAAACTCCTATTGATTGTTTTCTTTAATGAAAAATGACCATAAGAGGAAGTAATATTGAGGTTAGAGTATGGCTCCTTGGGTGGAATTTTCATCATAGCCATTAGGGTTTATCTATTGACATATAGTAATACATTTCCATCCACAGTTCTGATACACCTATTTTGAGGATCATATCTATTCATGCATTCCAGAACTAATTTGGGACATTGTACCACCATGGGAAAAGCCATATCTTTGATTAATCCACTTTCCACTATTTTCTCCATCATAGGGGTTGACATAGGATTTTTAATCCTCTTCTTAAAATCTTCTAAATCATATTGAACTAAAGAAGTATCTTTGAATTCAGGAAGAGAACAAACAAGACCAGGACTATGTTCGTAACTAAGACAAGTAGATTTCATGGTTACAGATTGGAGGATATAATGAAAAATGCTTTGAACTTCTTAAATAATACTAGAAACTCAAAATGATTCTATTTTCCAACAAAATTATGGAATCAGCTTATAGGAAAAGTCAAACTCACCTTCAATGGATCAAAAATTACTATGAAACTATGTAATAAAAATCTTATACCTCCAGTGTTGCTTTCCTTTGCATGAACCTATGTGTTTATTATTGAAAATGGATTGTCCTTTCTTGATAAAGGCATGAAATTAGGTTTAATAATTAATGGATCAATTACCTTATGCTAAACTTGCTTGATAGGATGTAAATTCTGATAAGTGCATTAATTGTAATTAGTTTTCACACATGACCTTAATGTGTAATGATTAATCATAACCTTTCAAAATTAGAACTTTCCATTTCATAAAATATTTTAGATATATTTACCTTTAAATGATTTACTTTTTTAATAAAAATCTCCCAAAAATTTTGACTTAAAAGGCTTTAGGAAATGTGGGACTGAAGTCACAGAATGTTAAATCTTTGAACCATTGACCATTTAAACTCTTGAAATGAGGTTCAACATGAAGGTTCAAAGATAAAAATTGAGTTACACAATGGGACCAGAATTTCATGAATTTTGAGAAACATTGAACCATTGAACTCTTAAACTTTGAAAAGGGTTCAAGTTTGAAGGTTCAATTCTTCAGTAATTTTGCACATATGAAGACAAGCGAATTAAATTTCAAAACTAAGAGCCGACTTAAGAAATAAACATATGATCAAAAAGGTGAGATGGTAGGTTGGCTTTAACTTAGGGAAGGTTCATGAAAAAAATATGAATAAAGGTGAATTAAAAGGTAATATTGGCTCTGACTGGGGACTACATTTTATGACAAAATGTAGAGAGCTCAGAAACTCTGGTTACACACCAACTAAAATGCCAAGATAGAAGAAAAATAAATCAGGAAAACCCAAAAATGGAAAAGGAAAACAATAACACATGATAACAAAGGAAAGACTATCTACAAAATAGGGGACACCTATTTTATAGTTGATATAATTTAAGGTCCTATCCATTATAGGATAGGGGTAGAACAGTTCCATCTGGATATTCCAATTTGAAAGAATTAGGGACAAATGCATGATGAATTTTGAAGGGGCCTTTCCAAAGTGAATCAAATTTTCCATGTGATCCTTGAGGTTGTCTCCTCTTATCCCATAACAACACTTCATTTCCTTCCATGAATATTTTGGGCCTTAATTTTTGATCAAAAATCTTCTTAACCCTAGCTTGATGATCGGTAATCTGATCAACTAGTTCATTCCTTTCCTCCTCAATCTTGGTTAAGTACATAACTCTCTTTTCTAAGGAATCTTGAAAATATTGATCTTCAATAACATTTTGCAATTTGGCTATAGATAATTCTAGGGATAACGATAATTGAGCTCCTATTCCATAAACTAGTTCAAAAGGCACCATTCCTATTACCCTTTTTGGGGTTACCCTATCAACCTAGAGTGATTTGTACAACCTCTTATGCCAATCTTTAGGATTATCACTCACCAATTTCCTCATGATGGCTATCATTTTATTACTGGACTTAGCTTGTCTATTCCATTGAGGGTAATAATCTGATGAGTGAGAAAGAGAGATACTATGCTCATAACAAAAAGAAGTAATTTCAATTGAAGAAAATCTAGTAGCATTATCTACCACAAGCTTTTGAGGAACACCAAAACATACCAGTATATTTTCTTTAAGAAAATTACGTACTACTTCTGAAGTGGTTCTCTTCATAGGGACTGCTTCAGCCCATTTTGTAAAATAGTCAATTGTTGTAAGAATGTGTGTGTGTTTGGCACATGAAGAAGGTGAGAGAGGCCCAATAAATTCTAATCCCTATTGTTTGAAATGTTATTCAATAATGACATGCCTCAAAGTCAATGCTACAAGTTGTGTCTTTCCTGAAAACACTTTGCATTTTTCACAGTTAGCTACCCATTTCTATACATCTTTAAACATACCCAGCCAATAATAACAATTTTTAAGGATTTTGAAAGCTATGAATGAAGAAGAGAAGTGTCCACCATAGGCTTCATTATGAAAAAAATTCCAAAAGCTTGTGTTTTTTTTATCTACACATCTCAAAAAGGTTCCATCTAGTCCCTTTTTGTATAGACATCACCCCAAATGACATATTTTGCTAATTTTAACTTTAGATTCATTTTTTCCTTTTGGGATAAGTGACTAGGATAGTCTCTGTAATTAAGATAATGTGCCACATTTAGGAACCATGGATCTTGTAAACTCACCAATAAGATAGTGAGAAGTTCTTCCTCTTCTACTTCTTTACTTTCAAAAATCAATTTGCATAGGCCTTAAGCTCTAACTAATTTATTTGGCCTAATCTCCAAGTCATATTCTTGAATCTTAGTGACCCATGTTGTTCTTTTATTCATCCCAACATCTTGTTGAGTCAAAATGCTTTTTATAGCCAAACTAGGAACAAATACAATTGAATGAGAGTGTAGTATGTAATATCTAAAGTATTTAATAGCCTTTATCACAGTGAAATCTTGCTTCTCAATTAAATAATATTTAATTTCATGTTTTTTAAGAGGAACACTCATAAAGGCTATTAGAACTTCTTCATTCAATTCATTTTTATTTATCAAGATTCCAGACAGGGTATGTTCTGAAGCATAACAATAAATAATAAACTCTTTTTGGAAATCAAGGTTTATCAAAGTAGGTGTTTGTGCAATCACTTCTTTAATATCTTTAAATGCTTTCTTAGCAGCCTTATTCCATTTGAATGCTTGTTTTTTTCTCATCATTCCCATAATATGCTTTGTAATCCTAGCAAAATCAGGAACGAACCTTCTGAGGAAGTTAATCTAGCTAAAGAAAGACTTAAATCCAGTCCTATTAGAAGGAAGACTTAGCTATTATATTTCTCTAACCCTTTCTGGATCAATCTTGATTCCATCTTTTGAAACTAGATGTCCCAACAACTTACCTTCTATTACATAAAAAATGACTTCTTAGGATTAAGAGATATCCCTTGACTCTGGCACCTTTGTAGATCTTTCAGATGATCCTCTCTTTTTATAGAGAAAATAGTCAAATCATCAATATAAATAACAATAATTCTATCTTTAATCTCTCTAAAAGATGAATTCATCATCCGTTGGAAAGTTTCACCAGCATTAATCAAACTAAAGGGCATACAGTTATAAGCAAAGGTTCCTCGAGGTGTAGTAAAAGTAGTTTTATGTTAATCAGTTGTACCTACACTTATTTGATTATAACCTAATAATAGATCTAACATGGACATCATCTATGATCTAGAAACTATCTACAAAATCTGATCCATCATAGGTAAAAGATAATAATCTTTCAAACTAGCTTGGTTCAGATTCCTAAAATCAACACAAATTCTTATTTCTCCATTTTTTTGCATACTAGGATAATATTTACCACCCAAGTGGAGTGATGAATCAGATAAATAATGTTGGCTTTCAACATTTTGTTGATCTCTTTAAAGATAGCTTCAATAACTTTTGGGTTATAGTTTCTCAACTTTTACTTGAATGGAATTGCATTTATTTTTAAAGTAATATGATGTTGAAATTGCCCATCCCTAAAATCTTTCAGGTCATCATAGCTCCAAGAAAAGACATCCTTATACCTAATCAACAGATTAATCAATTTATTTTTCTCCTTTCATGAGCAACAGCTACCAATGGAAATCCATTTAGGATCAATTTTATTCCTAATGTTTATCTTTTCATAATCTCCCATTTTATCAGGGTTCTGAGCAAGTTTATCTTTGGTATATTCATCTTGTCAAGTGAATAAATGTTCTAGAGAGACCAGTCCTCTATGTATTTTATTTCCATTTAACTAAAATACATCATCCTTTGAATTGATCCCTAGATCAGGACTAAATTCTTTACATTCTGATTTAGAACCTTCAAAATAAGTCCCCAAGAAAATTTTAGCATTCTCCAAGAAGTTTTTGATTTGCTTGTCATTCTCAAAAACTTGCCAATTCTCAACATTATCTAGGACATTAGGATGATAGATCAATTGTATTATATATGAATCCTTTTTGAAATTAGGGTGTGGGAGAAGAAGGGAAGTTAACACTGCCAAAAAAATTGCTTGTGTATTTTGATCTCTAGGAATTACCTCAATAAAAAAGCATCAAAATATTTTATCTCATCCCAAACCCTATTCCTGTAATGTCTCAATCTTTCATTTTTAACTAAAAAAATGCCTCTCACCTATTTAACAATCGATTCAACATCTCCTTTTTCTTTGAGCATCTTTATCCCCTTTTCTTTGGCTTCATTTAACCCAAGCAATGAGTCCTCATACTCTATAGTGTTATTAGTATTTTTAAATTCTAACTTGAAAGAGCAAAGAAATTTTTTACCTTTAGGTTAGATCAAAACAACCCCTAATCTTGAATGAATGGTGGTATAACTACCATCAAATTCCATGGTCCATAGATCATCTAAATGAGTACATTTTGGGGTGGACTCTTCCTCCATGTCTTCAGAAGAGAGAAAGTAATTTCCAAATTCACATTCTTCAAATAGGATCTAAGATTTAGGATCATCAGAAGGATACACAATAAACTTGCATTTAGGTTCAGGTTCTAGTTTAAATTTTTGATTTCTCACTAAAGTTGTAGCTTCTGACCAATCTAATTTAATCTCCCCACCTAAGTCTTTGCAAAAGGTCCCAATCAATAGCATCCCATAACTAGCAAGAATATATGCTACCAATATAGTCAATTTCACTTTTTTATTGGGATAATATGCAAGGGTGACCTATGCATCTTTGATTTGTACAAGCAAACAAATATATTTTCCATCCATGGAGTAACACCTACCAAATGTTTTTGTAAGGGATAGGCCTAGGGCTTTAGCTATAGAATAAGGCATGATATTATTAGAGGCACCTAAGTCTATAATATAATTATTGAGTTTATAGCCATTTATGAATAAATAAACATAAAATGGGTTGGGTTTCATATCAACCACATAAGAAGTATCATTAGTTGAGTCAATGGTCATTTTATGAATATGCTTGGGTGATTTAGGTGAGGAAGAAAATAATTAGGCAATTGAAGTCTCATCACTAGAATTTAGTTGACTTTTGGGCTCAATTTTTGAAGGATCACCTTTGACATATTTAACCAATTTATCAAATTCTTTGGGATTCAACTTAAGATATTCAGCAGGGGATATTTGAATCTTTGTTGACTTGAAAATTTAGATAATATCAAAAGAAGTTTCATGATCATTCCTATGTGACAATTTAACTTCTTGGGCCTTCAAATTAATGTCAGGGGTTCTAGTAAGAGGCTCCTTGCCTTTAATATGTACTTCTTTAGTATTATAAAATCTCAAATTCTTTTGACTTATGGTAAGCACAACACATGAAGGATCTTCAAGAGTAACCAATATTTTACCTCCTCTTTTTCAATCTAATTCATATTCTAGGAAGTGTATTTCAAAGTCACCAAGTTGCTCAGAGTTCCTTTCTTCTTCGGTAATCTCTCCCAATACATCTTGAGTAGTGGCCATTTGAGCATATCTAAGAATCTCTAGAGAAGAGTTTCTATTGTGATCAGTAGTCAAATGAAAGGAACACATATTTCCTCTTCTAGGGGGAGCTTTAATAGCTAGCTTGGGTTGTGTTGATGTAAGTGGTAATGTCCTACCAGTATTTGTCTATTAGTTAAATTCTCTCCTACTAACATATTGATATGGCTATTGAAATTAAGTACCAACCTTAGGTAATTGTATTTTTAAGGAAATCATATCATTAACTTATCTTTGAACCATAGGATTTGTAGAAGATGAGGAATGAGAATTAGGTACTTGTACTTCTTTCTTCCATTTTCCAGCCATAATGAGATCATCTTCTAACTCAACTGCCAAGGTTTGTGTGATTGCTAAGTTAGCAACTACACCTCTTCTAGGATGAAAACTAATATCGGGAGGAATAGAATTAATAAAGAAACATTTATGATTCTCAGGAGTTGGCCTTTTAGCATTTGGGATTTTGTGCATAATTTTATTTAATTTGGCTATAAATTCCCTCATAGGCTCATGTATTTCTTTCTTGAGCTGAGTCAATTGAGAAAGAAGGGAATGTTCATCTTCCATGATTTTGAACCTATTTTCAAATGTAGTTTTCATATAATTCTAGTTTTTAATTGAAGAGTTAGTTAGATGATAAAACCATTCTACTTTAGTTTTAGTTAGAGTTTGCTCAAAAATCCTTATGAATACATCTTGATGTTGCACACCTAACACACCACATGCTATGGTAAAATCACTCAAATGTTCATTTGGTGATTGTATTCCATCTCCATGAAACTTGGGTAAGTTTTCCCTTGCATTTTTAGGTAGAGGATTTAGGTTAGCCCCTAAATTTAGAGGCCCTATAGCTGCTCCCTAAGGTTGAGCTATTAGAAGAAAACTAATGGCAGAGAGAATGATAGTACCAGAAAGGATTAAGGATTGATAGAGAGAGGATGTAGAAGACTTAGGAGGGATATGAGGTTTACTTCTAAATCTTATAATAGGAGTAGGGATATAGGGAAAATCAAGGCTTTGTAGTGTTTCAAAGGTAGGATCCTTGTATATCTTTTGGACTCTAGTTTATGATATTAGTTTCTAAGATACTCTTGACCTCTTTGGACTTCAGGGCCTTGATTTCTTACTACATTTTCTACTTGTCTCCTTCTTTGTCTTAGTAATAATAATCTCAAATTATCATCCAATTCTTATTCTTTTTCTAATACTCAGTTGGGCCTTCTATAATCCTCAGTGCTTTGATGAGTGCGCCATGCAAGAGTGTTTAACTGACCAATTATATCTTTCTGCTCATCTTGAAAACCAAGATTAGGTTACAGTATAGGAATTATATTTTCATGGGGAAGAACCATCATTGCTTCATATTAAGGTGACTAATATTTTAACAAATGACTTTGAATCCCTAGTAGAGTCACCAAAAACTGTTTGTTAACAGATTTGTCATATTCTTAAAAAAAATGTTTTGCTTTGACTCTATAACCCTTTCTTTGAGAACAAATGAGTGAACTCTTAGGGATAATTCCTCTCTAAATTAAGGTACAAATCTATTTAAAATTTTCAATGAATTCAAACTACTTTAGTCATTTGGACACACTTTTAACCAGAAAGTGTTTAAGACAAACTAACATTCATACATCGCCATGTTATGAATGTGGTATCTTTCCTCCACATAACATTATTTAGTGATAGAACACATATATTTTATCCTCAACAATAATTAGACATATAAATATGTATATTAGTGAACTAATAAAATATACAACACATATGATGAGTTATCCAATGAAAGAATAATGACCACTTTACAAGAGAGTTCACACAAAAACCTGATTTCAAATGATTAAACACACAGATTTAAGTATGCAATAATTATTTCTTCTTTTCAATCACAAATGAAAATTCTTCAAACAATCATCACATATACTATAAAACAAATATGTTTAACTTAAAATTATCTTGTCATCTTCTTTTCTATCCTTTGTCTCATTTTTTAACAATTAAAAACATATATATAGTTACCCCAATTAATTGTTCTTTAAACCCAGAGTTAAAAAAAATCTAACCCACATGGGATTTCATTTCATAAAAGCTCATTAAAAGATAGTTTTTTTTAAACATAATTTCAGCTAAATAAAGAGATTGCGTAAGCAAGATCAAGAATGGGGCAGTCGATTGGAATCTCCAAATTTGCTTTGTTCTACTAAGGAGACATGTTGTGCCTTCCATTCCTAATGTGCAGTAACAAATTTATGGATTTTAGAGAAGTTGGGGATGCCAATGTGTTTAACCCATGCTTTCCAAACATCTTTCTCTCTTCAAATTTTTGCCACTTTTTTTGCATGTTTTGGGAGTGCAACAACACAGAGTTGAAGAAGTGATTCTACTTTTGAAATCTAAGAGAAATCCTCAATTAATAGGTTATCCTTTTCTTTAATGACACGGATCTTCTCTCTGAAGGATTGAACCATAGTATTGATATCCTTTTCTATCTCCCCATCATATTTTATATATTTCACATCAATACATTGTAATTCATGTTGTAAGGATTTAGTGAACTCAATTTTTCTTTGATCATTTTTATAAATTCAATTCATCCTTGTCTAGATATTGAGTTTCTTCATTTGATATTTCTCTTGCTTACATATAATATATTATCATTCAGAGTCATCAAATTTTTCTCTGATAAAAACTTTGTTACCCCATACTTCTAAACATCACCGATTTGATTTATCACATTCATCCATTTTTCGTCCTCTCTTTCCAATGAAGCATTCTATGTTTTTAAATCTTTGATGATATCCATAGTCCTATCATATATATTCTTTAATTCCTTAATATATTCCATAACCTTTTGGATAATGCCATCTAGCCAATCATCAAACACCTTAGTCACCATTTTATTTCTATGTATCGGATCTAGCATTTTCTAGTTGACTAGAGATTTTGGGTCAAAAGATAGAGGTAGTTGGGAAACAAGTTGTGGATTTGGATTATGAATGGCATTGATATACTCTACCATTGATCATAAGCTCTATTTCAACTCCCTCTTATCTTTTTCATCCTTTTAGGTATGGCTGACTATCCTTTTGGTAGATGCTTTAAGATGGTACACATCCATGATGCATGATGCGGTCCTAAGATCTATTTTTTTATTATGAAATCTTGAATTATGGGATATTAAACTTTCTTATTAGTTGTCAGCCAAGCTATTTCTGCACTCTATTTCCCTATATCAGGGTCAATGTCCACCCTAGATGTTATTTTCAGCTTCTTAAATTTAGGATTCTTTCCTAGACATTTACTAACGATGTCCTCCAATGGCAATGAAAATGGAACTATTTTTCTTTTATCACTGATTTAACTTTCTAACCATTTGGGTGTAAGGAATGGAACTTCCTTACTAGGATTTAATTATTCAGAAGGCACATTTTATATCACCATCATATCTAAAAAATATGAAGCAACCTCTATTTGTTTATTTGCACTAATATCCTCTACTATTAGTAGATCAAACCCTTTATCACTTGTCTCCTCTCCCAAATCTTCTTTAGAGTTTAAGTCCACAACTATTCTTTTAGAAATCTCCTTCTTAATTTTAGTCCTTAGTTTGGTAGTATAAGAAGGTAGAATAGTTGCAAGGGTTTTCCAAATTTTGTCTTGAGAGTACATGCATCATAAATAGTAATAAGTCAATTAGAAGAGCTTATTGGAGATGGTGATTCATCAATTAGTGTACATCACTAAAAATCTTCATTTTGAGCTTCTTTTAGTCTACAACCCTTTAATTCTTTCTCATTTCTCCTTATTAGTGGGAGAGTTTTGACTTTAATTTGATCCTCTTCATCTTTATTCCAATCAACTTCTAAAATAATTAGTTATTTTACTTGTTCAAAATAAGGATCAACCACCTGTTCTTCATCATCAATTATTCTATAGATATTCATACTCAGATTGAGTGTAACTATTTTTCCTGAGGAAAACTTGCACCAAAGCTTTCTTCTAACTTCAAATTCATCTGGACAATCCTCCCAATTGTCTTTGATTTGGGGAATGTGTGAAAATCCCATTACAAAATCTAGATTGTCCCTAGCAAAACCTCTATTGTCAAACTAGGGTCTGGCATTATAGTACTAAAAATTGAACTTTTTTTGGTCCACCTCTAAATATTAGGCATCAAAAATTGACTGGCATGAATAGTGTCCCTATTTGATAGGAAAAGATCTACCAGATTCTTTCTTCATTAAAAATTTCTTATCTATATGGGCTAGCTGCCTACAAACTTCTATCAATACAAAGTGGTCAAAAACATATATGGGCTGCTTCATTAGTTCACCATCAAAACCATCAACTCTAATATAAGTAAATTTAGAAAATTGAATAAAGAAACTACCATAAATACTAATCAGCTACATGGCTTCATCACAAATTCTCTTATTAACATTGCCTACAAATTTATAAGTCATCCTAATAGTAAAAATATCATTAATCCTTCCATAGTTTTCATAACAATTTTACATCTACAAATGTGGGTAATAATCATAAATTTTTCTATATTCAACTAAGGATGCATGAGGCAACCCTCTCCATTCTCTTGTAGATGCTAAGCATTAAAAAAGATATGAAGACATATAAAAATCCTTATTCTTAAAATAATTACTCAGACCCAGATGCAAACATTCAGCTATGATTTCCACCCAATCTAAATACTATTCTCCTTAGAGGATCACCTAAATGAAGAAGTGCACCTAATCCTCCCATTAAAATGCCTGAGAATTGCCTTTCACCCTATGTAATAATACCATGATGTCTTTAATTTTATGTATCATATGTTCTCTGGTTAATGCTTTGGGCAGTCTTGAACCTCCTTTTTGGAATTTTAGTAACCAATTTTTGGCAATTACACTTCTATAGATTATTTTCTTTAATGAAAAATGACCATAAGAGGGAGTAATATCGAGGTCAGAGTATGGATCCTTGGGTGTAATTTTCATCACAGCCATTAGGGCTTGTTTATTGACATGTAGTAATACATTACCATCCATAGTTATGATATACCCATTTTGAGGGTTGTATCTATTCATGCATTCCAAAACTAATTCATGACATTGTACCACCATGGGAAAAGTTGCAACTTTGACTATACCACTTTCCACTATTTTCTCCATCATAGGGGTTGACATAGGATTTTTAACCCTCTCCTTAAAATATTCTAAATCATATCGAACTAAATAAGTATCTCCAAATTCAGGAAGAGAACAAACAAGACCAGGACCATGTTCATAACCAAGACAAGCAGATATAATGAAAAATAATTTAAACTTCTTAAATAATACCGAAAATTCAAAATTATTCTCCTTTATGAAAAAATAATGGAATCAACTTATAGGAAAAGTTGAACTCACCTTCAATGGATCAAAAATTACTCTAAAACTATGTAATTAAAATATTATACCTCCAGCATTGATTTCCTTCACATGAACCAGTGTGTTTACTACTAAAAATGGCTTGTCCTTTCTTGATAAATGCATGAAATTAGGTAAAATAATTACTAGATCAATTAACTTGTGTTGAACTTACTTGATAGGATGTAAATTTTGATAGGTGCATTAATTGCAAGTAGTTTTCACACATGACCTTAATGTGTAATGATTACTCATAACCTTTCAAAATTAGAACTTTCTATTTCATAAAATATTCTGGATATATTTTCCTTTAAATGATTTAATTTTTTTTTTAAATCTCTCACAAATTTTGACTTAAAAGGCTTCGAGAAAGGTGGGACTAAAGTCACAGAATGTTGAATCTTTGAACCGTTGAACCTTTAAACTCTTGAAATGAGGTTCAATGATACAAATTGAGTTACAAAAAGGGACCATAAATTCATGACTTTTGAGAAACATTGAACCATTAAAATCTTGAACTTTGAAAAGGGTTCAAGTTCAAAGGTTCAATTCTTTAGTAATTTCACACATATGAAGACAAGCAGATAAAATTTCAAAACAAAGAGCCGACTTAAGAAATAAACATATGATCAAAAAGGTAAGATGGTAGGTCAAATTTTTCTTAGGGAAGGTTCATGAAAAAAAGATGAATAAGGGTGAATTAATAGGTAACAATCTGCAAAGAACATAACTAAACAAACTTTTTCAATTGGCATATAATTGTGCTCATACACGACTAGTGTATGAATTAAATAATACATGGTATATTTTTTCCATTATCATCATGTTGAGCTAGAAGTGCCCCTAGGGCTTTATCCATGGTAGATAGATAAAATAATAACAACTAACATGGCATTGGTGGAAAAACAATAGATGGATTAGCAAGATAGTCCTTCAAATGCTAAAATGATTCTTGGCATTGGTCATCCCAAATAAATATGACACCCTTATTCAATAAATGTGTAAAGGGATGGCACTTGTTAACCAACTGAGATATGAAGCATCTGATGGATTGGATCTTGCCTTGCAAACTACATAGTTGCTTCAAATTAGATAGCAATGTGATCTCTATAATGGCTTGTACTTTGGTTGGATTAACTTTAATGCCTCTATGAGACATAATGAAGCCTAAAAATTTTCCTGAAGTAACTACAACAACATGGTTATTAGGATTGAGTCCAACCTTATATTCATGTAGTATCTCAAATATCCATCATAGTGCTACTAGATGATTGACCCTGGTCTTTCATTTTCCCAATATTTCATCGATGTAATCATTAATAATATCATGCATCATATCATGAAATATGATGGTCATGGATCTTTAGTATGTGTCCCCAGCTTTATTGAGACCAAAGGGCATAACCTAATAATTGAACATTCCCCATGGGGTGGTGAATCTTATTTTATGTTGGTATTCTAGCATAATCTAGATATAGTTTATCCTAAAAATCCATCCATTAGTGAAAGTAGAAGAAATTAATCCTTAGGTTAGACCCTATTTATATCTCTACAATTAGTGTAGATTTTGATTCCTTCAAGATTCTTGATGACTAGCAAAACATTCAAGATCCACTATGATTAGTCAATCAATCACATACATCTTACTTACAAGATTTTTTATAACTCTTTCTTTACTAATATAATAATGTGAAGATGCAACTTACACAACTTTTATTTTTTAGGCTTGGCATCAGGATGTACCACAAGATGTTGTATAGCCAAGACAGGGTCCAAACCTAACATGTCTTAGTAGGCCCAAGTGAATATGTGAATAAATTCCCTCAAAAGGGTTATAAATATTTTATGTTCCTCCTTAGTGAGAGACATTCCTAATTTGATCCATTTTAGGTCATCTAGAGTCTTGATGTTAAAATTTTTAGTGTCTTCCACAAGAAGAGTCAAACCATCCTCCAAAATGGTTAGCAGATATTAAAATTAGCCTATAATGGTATATTACTCTTTATATTGGCTCTTTAAGTTCTATAAGATATGAGGAGTTTGAATATCCCAATGGGAGGGATGGCTATGTGACAAACATGGTTGGAAACTCTTGGATGATTCTATCAAAATCTTATTGTTATTAAAATTAAACTCAGACCCATAGTCAAGTTCATCATTGGTGGTCTCCTAAGTTATGTTTGAACAAGGTAAAACACCCTCATCTAATGGCACTTGAAATAGGTTTTCACCACTAGACTGGCCTTTCTCTTTACTTTTACCCTAGTCCAAAAGTGCCTCAAAGATATTTTCACTTTGGGACCCAATGTTTTATTCATTTTTTTGTGGCTAAGGGTGTTCACTTATTCTCCAAAATAGGATTTAGAATCCATTTTGAATGATAACCCTTATTTTTGGTCTTCCAACGAAACATTATCTCTCAGGCCTAGAAAATTGCAAAAGGCCTCATTATTTTTAAACTCCTCTACAAGCACTGTGGATTCTTATTGGTCCTAGTCTATAAGTTGAGGATGATACAAAGTAAGTGGGTTATTTTGAATGACTGATATAAGGGTATAAATAACATGAGTATAAAACAAATTGGTATTGGTTAGGTATCCATAAGGGCTATGATCAAACTTTACTTCACTGTTGGTATTATCATCAATAATCATTAGCATTGGAACATGAAAAAGGTACATGGGGTCACACCCATGTCATTTAAATCCAATACCATAAGTTATTTTATATTGAGTGGTAAAAATTAGCTCAAGTTTTCCTTGTTGATTGGGACCAAGACCTCCTCCTCGATAGGCATGCTTTTCCATGATCTTATTAGGGATAAGATACTTGAAATTTTTATAACAATTGGCTATTTTGTCATTATATAAAAAAGATTCATCTTCTATAAGTGGGTCTTATTCTTGGCCAATGGTTAGTGTGAAAATGATAGGTGTTGAACTAAGCAAATTGGATTTTCCATTTCATCTCCATTGTATGCATGGTGATATGGCTTAGGTCTTCTATAAGACTTGGGGTTTTATGGAAGCTTGGTAATGTGGAATGTATCATGGGTCAAATATTATTTTGGGCCATTACCCAAGATAGTATTATGATTAGACATTTTAGAAGGTGGTATATGGGAAATTGAATCAAGGGTATTTGGGTCAATACAATTGGCCTTGGGTGAATCAACAAGTATTTCTTTCCCTTTGTCCTTCTTAGAAATCAGATTTAGGCCTAAACACAAGTTATGGATTTTGTACTCTACATCCAAATGCTTACAATGTTTATATGGCTACAAATCTCTATGAATGGTGACCTCCATACCTGAATGGGAGGACTTGATACACTGGTGTAATTTTGAATGGATTGCAAAAATTTCATGTATCTAAGGTCTACCTAGAATTAAATTATATGAAAAATATAGGTCCAACACATGGCATAATATATCATGGTTCAAGGGCCTAATGATAATTGGTAAGCTAATGGTGCCTTCTGATTCTTGACATTCATTATCATAGGCCTTAATGGTGATCATTTCTAGTTGGATAGTAGCTATTGTGTATCTGATAATCTTGATGAGATTTAGAGACACAATATTTAGGCTTGATCTATTTTTAGACACTATAATTTTGTATATTTCATACAAATTATTCAGTGTCATAGGTCCTTTATTATTATTATTATTATTATTATTATTATTATTATTATTATTATTATTACTATTATTATTATTATTATTATTATCATTATTATTATTATTATTATTATTATTATTATTATTATTATTATTATTATTATCATTATTATTATTATTATTATTATTATTATTATTATTATTATTATTATTATTATTATTATAAAGTCTAACTTATTTACCATCAAGTACTATGTAATTTGTTTTTAAAAATTACCATTTTACCTCCCTAACCACCTAAATCTAACTATAACCCATAAAATCTTAATCCCCTAATAACCTGCCCATGTATAAACCCATTCCTAACAAATCTATGCATATAATCCTAAATTACCTAAAGTTGGAACAAACCAAAGTAGTTGAAACCAAACTCCTAATAAAAATGGAAAATCAATTATGATTCTCCCATGATCGTCATTGATTTCTCGATTGATAATTATCTATATATACATAGGTGATTCTTTGGTTTTTGGTCCATGAATTCTAAATCTGAAAATGTTGGATTTCCTTAGGATAATTAAGGTGAACATTATCTATATGTTGTTGAAATTTAGACTATATCTAGTCCACATTTGTCATCACAATTCAAGAAGATTGTTTACACCTATAGGAGGAATACATTCTGCTTGCATCTATTTCATGGTAAGTATTCTATCTTAGTTATTTAATTTCCTATTGCATTCCTATATTTTATTTCTCATCTCATTCTTAGAGAAAAATAAAAATCATTGTTTTTTTTTGTGATTATCCTCTCTCACCTTTTAGCCTTCTATTTTTAATCTGGTGCAATTTTAATAGAATCATCATCGTATCATATGAATCATTACCGATTCATCCAAAATAGGCACTAATTTTACAAGATCAACATCAATCCCTAAACTCTATTTTTAAATTTGATCCATTCAATCCTAAAAATCTATATTGAGTCCATTCTAATTTATTCTTATCTCCTTTTAAACATGGAATTCATGTGTAGAAGAATCTACTTAGGATTGTGCATGACATCATTATTATCACTGATATTCCCATTGTCTCTCAATACTTTTTGTTGACTAGAGTGATATAGCCTTTGATTTATCACTTTGTGCCATTATTTTCTCTCCTTTAGTTGAAGTCACTTTTAACCAACTAGATGTTATACAAGAAGATGTGAATGTTGTTATAGCTTATTGGGATGAATACTTTGCTTATATTGATAACTTAAATGAAGATTAATTCATAATAATTTTGTTATTGAATCTTTATCTTTTGTAATTTTAGTGTTTATTTATCCACTTAATTGTGAAAATAGTGATCTAACATCTATTTGAGGAAGTTTATAACTTCTCAAGACTAGTTCTTAATTAGGAAGCTCACTTATCTATCTATTAATCATTTTGTCCAAGTTTTCTCCTTATGTGTAGGTTATTTTTACAAGCCAAAAAGAAGTTCCCTTATTCTCTAGATTCAATCGATGCACAACCATCTTCTCATATCCAGGTATTCTTCATAAACCATGCATTTATTTAATTTTTTAGTAGATAATTAAATTTACATTAAAATGAAATACTACTATACTACCATTGTCTATGAGGACATGCTTCACTTTGTGTTAGGTTATGACAATTTTGATATACAATAAATTGTTATGCAGGGGCCAAGAGATGACATATCTCTTTGGTTGAAGGTTAATTTTTGGTTTGGGGCTAGATGTCCAACCAAAGCTTTGAATTTTTCTAAGGATATATCATTAAGAAGTTGGGATTAGCCAAGAAACTCTACCAAGATGTTCTAATGGATGATAGACATATGTAACAAATCCAAAATGAAGTTTTATGTGGGTATCTTTTACAACTACTCCACAATATCAAACATCTTTTCTTGAAAAATGGTAAATGGCCTATTCCTGATAGAATGGTTGGTTGGATGGGTGAAGTGGATGATAATTTTTGGCTTTGTATGGTAATATTTGACCACTAAGTTATGATTACATAATTAGGATTAGATACAAGACCCTTGTTGCTAGAAAATGATGATGGTGGGGGACTGGATAGGATAAGTCTCAGTTACTAGTGTACTTGTATGTGGTCATGAGGCAATGATGAGTCATTGGTATAAGGTCCAAAAGTAGAGATCCCTACTTGATAGTATGCTTGTATGCATTCCTAGGTCAAAGAATAATCATCGACATGGGTTGATTGATTGAAGTTGATTATCAATGGTCTTATTTAGTTAATACTTGGTCTCAAATTCATGGAGATAGTGGAAACATGACCTCCTATAATATGGCCTAAAACTTTGTTTTATTCATGTGAAACTACATGGTAAGTATGTTGGTTATTGGCATCATTCTATCCTTGGTTCCATCTTTTTGGTGGATGTTGGTTTTTTTACATCTAATTTTATTTTTATTGTCTTAGTTTTAGATTAAGGTAAAAATAGGTTTTGAAGGGATCCCGAAACCCTGAACAAAGATAGAAAGATGAAGCGTTTACGACCATAGGCAAAACCTAAAACCTACTACAAGAAGTAACATAAACAAGTTTTATATGGACCTGAAACCACCTTAAAGACCACAAGTCAAAACCCAGGTTTTACATAGACCTGGCTACACCATAGTCAAAAGGTTACAAATAACCAGGAAACAGGACCAGATAACACAACCAACTAGAAGAACCAGGCTATTCTTCCAGTTCCAAAATCATTTTCACTACTTCCTTACCTTTCACAATAGTATCTTGAATGGCAGTAGCCGCTGACATGGCTCCCTCTTGCATAGCTTTCTTTCTTGAGCTCTGTCTCGTCCTCTTGCTAGGCCCCTCCAAGGATTTGATCTCCTCATTAGCTCTTTTTCAAATATTAATAGCTGTAGCACATATGTTAGATGTAACTTCCTCCATTTTCATTTTACTCTCCTTGATGAGTTCCTTTAGGTTGTTCTCATAGTCTTTAAGCTTGATGGGGATGTCTCTCATATATTTTTCCATGTTATTGATTTTGTTCCAAGCTTCCTTCTGGTTGTCTTCCATTATTTTCATTTTCCTTTTAAGATCCATTATCTCCTTAAACATCCATGAATCAAGTTGGAGGATAGCCTCTACTTTGCAATTAACCCATCTCGTAGGTGTGTGCCTTCCATCGTTCCACCTTTTATCACTCCACTCTTTTATGTTCTTATTAGGACTGATCCCACCTTCTTCAATGTGATCCTCTCTTCCCCTTTGATTGTGTTCCTTAGTTTCAGCTTGAACTCCCAGGTTCATTTCTTAGTTGTCGGCATGAACTATGTTTTTCCTTTCCTTTATCGAAATAGGGTCCTCACAGGGTCATCTAGGACTTTATCAACCTCAAACACTTGCTGGTTTTATTGTCTTAGTTGTTGATACTGGTGTTGTTATTATTTTTATTTTTATAGATTTTATTGTTATTGTTGGTTTTTATGTTGCAAAAAGGGGTTTTGGTAAATTCCCAAGTTTTGATTGGATATGGAAGCTCCATTATCTAATGTTATCTCCCCATTTTCCAACATATTCTGAATATGATGTTTGATTTTCACATAGTAGTGGAGATTATGTCCATTAACTTGATGGTAATCACAAAATTCATTTTTCCTATACCAATCTAGATAAGGAATGATATTAGGGTAGTGCTTTAGAATAGGCTAACTAATTAGATTAGTGGTAGATATATTTTTAAACATGGCTTCAATTAGTTCTTCAAGGTTACTAAATGCATGACAAGTAGAAACAATTCTCTTTAGATGAGGGGTTTTCAAAGGTAAAGGTTGTTACATTTTTTGTGTTGATCGAGGCTATTATAAAGGTTGTGATTAATGAAGAAGTTTTTGGTTAGGAGTGAGGTATAACATTGGTTTCCCTTTGTTGAGGTGGCATAACATTTTTCTTTAGTTGCATTGGTATATTGGATGGTGCTTATTATTCTGGAATGTTAGTCATCACCTATTGGGGTGGAGAAACATTCACCATGTTTTATTGAGGCAAGGCACTAGTATTGTCTTGACTACTAAATCCTTATGTTTGTGTGCTCAAAGAAGTAGCTAGTTGAGGATTGGAGGTAGTTGGTGGTAGTTAGGAGGTGTAACCTCTTTCCCCCTTCTATTACAAACCACTCATGGTGTTAAATAAAGGCATGTTTTGTTTTTTACTAGTTATTTGTCCATTTACACTACTTTAGTCTAGATGAGATGACACTTGCATATTATCCACTATGTTTGTCTCACTATTTTATGTAGAATCAAAAGATACTTATTTGATATTTGGGGAATTGAACATGTCTCCAACTAAAGTGATTTTTGTGAATGGTGTACACATTAAAATATACTCACCCCATTAATTTTAATAATTCTCACTAATTTGGCCTAATTACCCTATTTCTTAGTCATACTAACCTTTGGCCTAATTCCCATAATGATTCCTATATCCCATATAACATTTACCCCGTCCTAAAACTAATTAATTATCTCATTAAACCCCTAATACACCCTACTACCTATTAACCTACTGCTTAAGCCCACTAGTCAATTTTAAATTCAAGAAAATCCTAACTACCCACCCACCACCCTAGAGTAGCCTTCCCTAAACCCATAAACCCTATGGGGAGATTTATAGAATTGGAGGATTCTATAAATCTCTCCAATTTATCCCCCTTCCTCTAGAATTTTCCTATTATAGATATTTCCATGAAATTAAAAATTCCATGGAAATTCCTTAACCATAGATCTTGATGGCCCAAGTTTAAATTTAGACCATAGATCTTCCCCCCATAGGCCTATAAAACTTAACCACCCCTCCATACTCAAGATTAATGAATGAATGTATACACAAGTAAATCACAATCAAGCCATTAACACTCTTATCAAGTCATTCAAGCACTCAAAAGGCCATTGCCCATATCCATGTCTTTTGGAAGCCATTGTCAAACATCTTCAAGCAACCTAACAATCAAGTTTTTAAAGATTCAATCACACAAGATCAAATCTTGGAATGGAGATATGAGAAGGTATAAGTGATGGTAAGCAAGCTCTATCAATTATGATTTACTTTATCTTTTCTATTGGTGTCATTGATTTTAGGTGTATATTTCTATTTTTCAGTATTTTTAAGAATATAAAATTGGGGAACAAATGGGTCTATACCCTAATTTTCATGGCTTTTCAATTTAATTAAGACTCCTATTGAAGGAAATAGCTCAATAAACGGAACATTTAGCATGGTAATGTTGTTTAAGTTATGTAGTAAGTTCAAATTTTTATGGTATGTTTTATACATATGTATTAAGTGGTCCTCCATGATTATTTTTCTTATGATAGACATATGAGGGTACTAATATGACATCAACACTAGAGCTTGAGGATTGTTATAAGCAGCATATTCATTGGTTTGATTGTAAGGTATGTTGTAAGGCACTCTTACTAGACTTGGAAAGTTTTCATGTGGGAATTCTATTATAAACTTAGCCCCTACCTCCAAGGATCTAATTAAAATTTCATCCTTATTTCTAAGAAAGTGATGATCAAACAAATAAGGAAGATAGGTCAATGGCATCATAACATAGTATAGTTGTTATTGGAATTTGTATTTAATGAATGGTATGCCAGATAAGTATTACACTATTTACTCTTGGTCCTTCTCCAAATATGGAGGCATCTTGACCAAATAGTGATCCAAAGGATCTTGGATTTTTTCCCTCTATTGAGTGTTTTAAGGTAGATAAAGATCTATCTCACAAATTACATCATCACCATAGGGGCCTTGAACAAAGTTTTCTTACACAAACATGTTTCCATATCCTATATTGTACATGATGCTACTACAAGTATATTGAGACATGTTTGAATCAATGATAAATGTTTCATAAAAGGGTTTAGAGTTCTAAAAAATCTAAAAAACAATGTATAAAAAGATAATAGTTTGAACTTGGTCTAAATTGGTTGAAGGATGGATTTGTATCTCTAAAAAGGTATATGGTAAAACTTGGTACAAACAATCTAATGTCAAATGTCTAACATTATATGTCTCATAAAAAAAGGTCAAGTGGATGAACTAAAATTAAAATGTTGAACTCTAGGTTCAAAGTGTTCTAAATAAATTTAATCTAGGAAAATAAAAGTTCCTAGGTCTTTTGTCCAAACACAGTATCAAAATATAGGTTCAAAATAGGCATGTGTTAGGAATTTTGGAAAAACAAGCACAAAATATAGACTTTAAACAAAAGGGTATGATTTAATATAACAAATCTAAAACACTCTGGCACAAACTAGACATTTGATTTTAGACAACCTGGTCGATTGGTATAAGGCATGAAATAAAAATCATGAGGAATATATGCACATATCTCCCAAATACATGCACAAACAATAGTTTTTCAAACAAGGTAAATAAATAACCTAAGTTACACAACCCAAAAGAGAAAGATAGACGCCTAGGCCCAAATTACACAAGACATAAATAAAAATAAGTCAATGTTTGGATTTGAACTTGTCAAGGTTAATTGAAAACTCAATTTAGTAAATTAGGATTTTTTGATCAAACAAAAAGCTATAAAAATATGAATGGCATAATGACACTAGGTTTAGATCCAAAAAACACACATAGATTGGTTTCAAAAATTGGATTTTGGCACAAGGCAAACAAGTCTATAAAATGAATCAAGTAACGTAATGGTTATATCACACTCTAAAGAGTTAATCAATAGTTTTCTTCAAGACTCCAAGGCACAAAAACTTGAAATGGATTGGGTAGTGTAACATTACCTTTTCCAATCAAGTGACACACACACAAATATTTTTCAGAAGACTAAGGCAAGGGTTTGGTGTCAAATAGACAACATAATGCCTCCTCAAAAAATGGAGTGATGTATAAGACAAGACTCATTTAGACATGACATAATAAATAAATAAAATATTTTATACTCAAAAACCATGCAATAAATGATTAAAATGACACAAACACCTTAGTGTAAATGTCTTAAACCCTAAAATTGATAAGCTTGCATAGTAATATCAAATTTCATATATATATATATATATATATATATACATGTTCTTGAGATAATTTTAAGTGTTAATACAAAAATAAAAGTTTGTGTAAGTAGGGTTTTTACACCCCCTTCTCTCAAGAGATTTTATGGTGATATGGAACTTTGGGCTACTTGCCCTACATCAATAGTATGTCTGTGACAAGTCAGGTTATTTTGAAACAAAATTTTCATGCATTTCTAGATGGTCCCAAGTATGTATAATACAAGGTATACTCACATATTTTTGATCTACATTAAATAACTTATTTTTAAAATGTCTTTTCCTTTTCATAACCACTACATCTATCACTTCTTTAGTATAGTGTGATATCTGAGTTGCCCCTATGGTCTGAGGTAGTATCTTACTAATAGAGTTTGCTTAACCACTCAAGCAAATGTCCTTATAAATTGACCTCAATTTGTATACCCCACCATGTATTGGGGTTAAAATGATACTGGGAGATGAATTTTTGGGTCAACGCTTCCCTAGAGAACCCATGAGGAGGATATGAACTCCTACTCATAAGCCAAATTGTAAAAAAATAAAAGATAAAGTGAAAAGACTTTAAGGTCATCTTTAGAGCACCCAATTCATATATATTTGGGGAGATCCTTAAAAAAATTCTTTTAATTCCTTTGGACAACACACAAATTCAAATAAAGATCACTTTTGGTCACTTGAGTTACCTAAAGGGGACAAGGGAAGAACATACATGCATCAATCATTTTTTGAAAATAAGCAACTTTGAAAGAACAAGCATAAAACAAACACTATTAAAAGTATGTAATATATGTGTGATTTTTTATTTTAATTCACCAAATAAAAAAATTTATGAAATTTGGCCCCTTGGCCTTAGTTTAAAACTTGCAAAAATTGCACAAAACAACTAAGCATAAAAAAAATTAGATTCCTTTTAGGTACCAAAACAAAATGTTCAAGACTTAACCATTTCTAAATTTTTACCTTTTTCCAACTTAGGTCCTAAAATTTTTAGAGGGATTTTTACAACTTTGAAGTAATTTCACAAGTTAAAAAAACACTTCTCAAATTTAGTTCTCGAGTTTACATAATGCAAAACACAGAGTAAAACTGTAAATCTACAACAATGCAACTATAAGTGTAAAAATGCAACTATAAGTGTAAAAATGAAAGTTATAGGAAAAAAGAGAATAAAATTTAATATCATTAATCTAATTTAAAATATATAATAATATGGAACTATCTCTACTCTAAGAGTCATGATATTTCAACTTGACCTGAAATGGCTAGCCTAACTACTAGTAGTTAGAGGCAAAATCATTGATGGTTAGGTGATATCATGACTGATAGTGTCATGATATTTCAATATCATAAAACATCCTATAAAAAAAAAACATTAGCTAAAAACCTAACACTTATATGAAAAAATACTAAAATAGAGGCAAAACCATGACTGTATGAGTTGTAATATTGTTGTAATATCATGATTCCAAAGAATAAAATCATAACTACATAGAACAACTTCTTAACTTCTATAAAAATGACTCTTGGCATTCAATTTTCACTTATTTTGGTCAGTAAGCTCAAATTTTTACATGAAAATCATTAGCAGTATGGTGTTAAAGGCTTTAATAGCAACTTCATGGGGTGCATATTCCACCATGCATGTTATTTGTGATCATATGAATCCAAGAAGGGAGGTTAGTAACATGTTAGTTCAAGCAGAAAAACTTCAAGAAACCCACTAAGACTTACACTCCAAGCCTAGATCTTAGGAGTGAGATTAGTAACAAAATACAAATGAAAACACAACTAAAATACAAAAGACAACAAATCCTTCACCTTATTTGGGAGCTCCAAATGCATTGTTGAGTGGCTTGCTCAGCTTGTGCTTCAAAGATTCTTTGCCAAATGGAGATGTGTATATTCTTCTTTCCTTGGCACCATTTCTTCTATTGTGTCTTGGCTTAAGATTTTAGCATTATAACACTACTCTTTTTAATGATTTGAAGTCATTTGTGCATGATAACTTTGCACCAAAATATATTAAAATTTAATAGACAAGGCATTGTATTTATAGGATTAGGAACGAACCCCAACCCAAGGTGATTCAAGGTGGAGTTAAGGCTTGGAATAGGTTCAAACCTAACCTAGGTGAGTCAAAACTAACCCCAATAGAGTTAATAGTTGCATAGTAATCATTACTTGTAATGAATAGGCATGGGTATCCAAAATGAGATATTGTAGGATATTTCCAAAGAGCTTGACAACTCACAAAGCTCATGATGAAAGTCTAGGATATTTAAATTTCTAAATTTCCTTTTTTAGTTATTTATTAGTTATACATGGATAATTCAAATAGGCATTTAATTTGGTTTAGCTTATTAATTAATTATGATTATCCATTTAGCACTTTCAAGATTTGATTATTGTTCATATGCCCGACTTAATAGGTCTATAGGCCAAATTAATTATTTTGATGCCACAAGATGATTAGGGATGAATCTATGAGAAGTTATGATTGAATACGATATCATATCCTAATTAAGGATGTCTCAACATGATTTTGAGCTTTTATGAATGATGCATAAGTAAATTTGGGATGTTTAGTGATTCATGGGATTAATATGAAATTTTTGGTAAAAATCAATCTGAAGTCTGGTCGAAGGCCAATTATGACCAATTTTAGGTGTCTACCTATTCTTGTGTGTTGACTATATCAATAGAACTACCAAAATCCTTCATAAATAATTATGAAAATAAAACCTGACTACTTTAAGGGCAAATTATATATGTTTCTTGATAGTTTATTAACCCCATATATCCTCTCAATTCCCATGAGTTCCTCCATCTGAAACTATACTCTTCTTGAATAATCATGCCATATTGACTAGATTTACAGATTAACTAATTAGTGAAGGTTGTTAGAGGTAATTCCAAGTATATAGGTGAATACTTCATGATTTGAGGAGGTGATACAAGCCTTAGAAAAACACTTCAAATGATCAGGAATTTGTGACCAAGTCCTCCACTTCACTTATGGATTAAAACTCTAAAGAAACATAGCTTCTAGAAGTATCCATACATCATCCTTACAACTAAGTACCATGATCATGACCTTCTCTAAATAGACAATATGGCTTATGTGTTTTTTAAGTGATTCACATATGTTTGTATGTATTTTTCCTTAAATACCTCTAGTTAAATCCTTACTAGGGTTTTAGAGAGGTTTAAAAGTATCTAAGACTCTTAACAATGATTCATAGAGGTTAGGGCTTAATTATCTAAACTAATTCCATAATTTTTTTTTAATAATCCCTTTACCACTCCTAAATTTCTCATCCTCCCATATAGTAAAGTTTTGTACAGTAGAAAGCATGTGAAGTTACCTCTCGAAGAAGAAATATGCTTTATAAATAGTTTTTAAGTGTCTTTAGGTCATAATGACCAGCTATAACATCTCCCTTGTAACTCATATTTTACATGCATCCCTCAAATAACTTGATAATGTTTTTCATGAGGATTTGAGGTGTCATTGAATCTCATCTTTCCTTCTACTCCATATTCTAAATTACATTATTTCAATGAGGATACTAGACAAACATATAATACTGCAGGGTTTCTTAGAGTTTTAAATTTAACCTGAGTTGTGAGGCTCTTGTTCACTATCTTCAAAAATGAAGATTATCTATGATTTCCTTAGAGTAATAGTGTTGTATTCATTAAGCCATTTACCTTTTATCTACATGCACATAGTCTTTCATTTAAACAACTAGGTCTATCTGCTTGAATAACCAGTCATGGAGGATCTTTTAAGTGACTATTAAAATTTTATTTAGGAAATTTAGGACCCATTATCTCTCTTGAAACTTGTGATATAATAGGCTCAAATTAGCCTTCCTAGGATTGGTTATTACAACATGATCCATACACATGCTAACCGTTAAGTTATTGTGATGATTATAAGACCTAGGAAGACCATAAAGATTCTTTTATGGATTAATAACTCCATTTCAATGCATTTTGAAGCATATTTCCTTTATCAAGTACCTTCCAAGGTTTTAAGAAAGGTTTTAGAGGTCCACTATCTTAAAAATGGTTCATATAGTATAGACCTCCAAAACAAAACTTATTATTATGAATCTTCAATCCATTTTCCCCTTCAACTTTAATAAATATATTAGGATCCCATGCAAAAAGTGTGTGAAGATAGGAATGTTGTAATGTGTGCTTCAAACTGATTATTTAGATTGTGTAAGCCACAAAAGGTTTTATGAACAATATGATAATTTTATTGAATTCCAATAATCCAAATGATTCTATTAGTATTTTTATTGTCTCTCCACACCTTAATATCACCATCAATGTGCCATGAGAACTTGGTTATGTCTCAAAATAGTAGTAGGGTTTAAGGCTAGGTTTAAGGTTTGTCTCCTTCAGCTAGCCCTCAAGGGAATTTGAATTAAAACCTAAATTTTATCTAATTTAGAGATTATATGATGAAATTTACTACCACATTTTATTTCCTCAAAATCCCCTCATTAAGTCTTACCTACCTGTCTAGTTCTTAAACCATCAAATAACTCGCATTGTCTCATCATTGACTGTTAAAAGACATGACTAGGTCTAAGAAAAAATAGTGGATATATACACTAATTGTATAAACTTTATAATATCATAAACACATTAACCCAAATACAATAAATATTTTTACGAAATTTTAAATCTTGATTAGACATATAGAGGCTTCAAAACAACAAACTCTCCCATGACTGGATATAGGTGTTGATTGTGACTGTAGGGTTTCTTAGACTTAAATAAGTCCAAGATGTATTATAATAATTTCATATATATAACAAGGTATGAGTGGTTAATAATGTGGTTATTAACTATATAAACCATTCTCAAATGGCCCTGACTCTTTCAAGCATATCTATAGTCCTTATCCTTCTTCAATCCAAACAAGATCCCTTATAGAATAAGCATAGTGTAGCTTAATCCTTGGTTGTGTTTTAGGACCTCATCATGATCACCAAAATTTAAATAGTCCTTTAATTTTACTAAATTTTCAAATAGGTTTCAACTATCCCTTATACACCTTTGCCATCACTTCAAACTACTTATCTTTGCTCATTGTAAACAGTATTGTACCTATAGGTAACCTTAAAAATATTAACTGTGTGTCTTGGGATTAAATCACCTCAACATTCTCAATATATTTGAACTTGATTAAGGTCCTTATCAATTTAAAATACCTCTTTATATTTCCATACCTCACAAGTTCACTTTTCAATCTAATGTACAATACTATGTTTTGTTTCACTTAGATCTATATGTCCACTAACCTGACTATAACTTATTTTGAGATGTTTCCTACTCTATAAAACTCCTTGACCTTATATTACCTTAAGGAATATCTATATCTTAACTTAGGCTATCAATATCAAACCAACCATGCACTTCCTCATCTCCACTGTCATTGGAACTTTAAAATATCTCAAGACTGCCACTAGACTTATTGGTTATAGGTATTGATTTGTAGCTTGTAAGTGATGATTTACTCCTTTAGCAAGGTTTAAGGATATATAACTCATCTTCATGACCATGATGAACCTTAATAGAATTGATGAGTACCAAAACATTATATTCATGATATGGATTTGGATAATAAGTAGTGACATGTATGGGATGATTATGGGGCTATATGAAAATTGAGAATGGAGTGCTTAACTTACAACTATGGTTGAATGATAGTTTAAAAGTATTAAAATGGTAGAGGTTATTAATGGATTAGAATGAATCATGAAATCACACTCAATATATTATAAATGAATCTTATACATCTATATGAATATGCCTAATAAAATGCAACACTTTAAAGTTTTTCAAAGATGTATACACAGTGAAAGAAGAAACCTAGGACTCTCCAAAAAAACCTTAACATCTACTAAATGAGACTATGAGGGTGTTGAGGGTAGGTTTGTGGTTGAGAGGCTATGAGACTTTTATGAATTTTGAGAATCTTGAAATAAGGACATCTTATCATGAATAGAACATTTCATATAGTGTCTTACTATGTCTTCGTAACCTTGAATCCACCATTGCACAGTACAATATATTTTTATATAGTAAACCTCAAATATGTATACAATATTCTCTTAGAGACACCATGAGAGAGTTATAAATATGTATGAATATCAACTTTAAATCAAAGAGGCACGAAAAATATTGAAAATGCCTTATTTATCCTTCAACATTGTTAACCCTTAGGTGAATGCATTGAACACTCCATTTTACCATTCAACCTTGCCTGTAGAATATAGATTTGATATTTTAGATGTTCCTCAAACCTATAGACTTACATGTGTGGACCAAAATTCTAAGGAAGTCATGAAAACTCTCTTCAAAGCCTAAATAATTAGGAACAATCATTATTTTAATCAAATAAATCAAAAACTCAACAAAATTATTTTGCTTATTTTGCCTTATGCAAATGTGAATGGTGACTAGACCCCTTACGCTATTGGCATTAGCTCATAAATTTGGAAAGACTAAACCAAAAATCAATACCCATGATTTTAAAGTCATAAAGTCCACTTCCTCTAACTGAGAGCTTAAATCCTCTTTTTCTCTCCCCTGTACAGACTGAGCACAAACTTAAAGTCTACCAATGAACTCAATAGGGCAAGTACATCATTTTTTATCTTATTAAGCCTTAAAACACTCTAATTTCTTAAACATATGTCTATAACATACCTTCCCTACATACCCTTAACATATCCTAAGAAAATACATACTGTACAAATCTGTACTGCCTAAAAAGACTATTAAATCCTACAAATTATACTATATTTCCTCATGTTTTAGTTTATAAACCACCATTTTAAGGAAATAAGAGGGAAAAAGCATCTCAAAACAAGTAATACATTTTGGAGAGTAAAAGGATCATGGTTTTACATGTGTGAACTCATTTCATGGAAAAATAATGTTCTGGACTCATGGAAGGGACAACTTTAAAACATAAAACCATTTGATTCAAGAAATATGATGAGCATGAGGATGATTAAAGGTGTGGTTGATGCTTTAGTGTCCTTTTAAGGTCAAAATTTATCATTTTAAAACCAAACCCTTTCTTTTAAATAACATACATATAGATTCAAAAAGAGATTTGCCAATGAATATCATAAAGAGTACCTTATAGCATTCTAAAGGTTTCAATTAGGCTTATATGTATATTTACCACACTTTCAAAGATTATAGTCAACCATACCTTGCATATACTAAATACACTAGAAAAACTCATGGTGAGTCATCAGTTGTAATCTTCAACCATCTCCATCAAGATAGTTTAAATACTAAAACCACTTCAAAATTTTGTCAAAGACCTCCACACATACTCAAACACTATGAGGATACTTAACACAAGTTGAAATAGTGACATGAAAATGACAAGACATTTAAACGTATTCCATTTATATGAGAGTCAAAAACATTCATTTGAATTTCCTTGATCCTTCAAGAGATATGAAAAATATGAGGTTTTCATAATAGACTAAATATCTCAAGACTTAAGTTGACACCTTTCTAGGTCTGAGTGTAGACACTAAAAAACCATACATAATGGTTCTAGATGTTAAACTAACCCCTAGGCCTCCCTTGCACCCCACCAGAACCACTTGACAACCCTAACTACCAAACCTAAGTCAAAATAATTAACTTTGACCATTTTACCTTTGAAATAATGATCGCTAATGGTCAACCCCTAACCATCGATTATTAGACCTAACCATCGATTATCAACCTTTTACTACTTTAAGGGTTAACTCCATCTCAACTCTACCTTACTTTTCTATTCTTATCCACTCATATAATTATGCAAATTAGGACTAAAATTAGATGACCTATTGACACCTTGTTTGAACTTATTATTTCACCTCTCCCTTCCTTCTATAAAAGGAGAGGAGGATGTGAAAACAGGGAAATAATCATCAGAGAGATTCAATAATTTTTAGAGTTTCTCTTATAATAACTTATTTTTCAGGTATTCTTCCAACAAACTAGTGACCAAGTCAAAGATCTAAAGTGCAATAATTCATCAATCATAGTGCAGATACTGACACTCATTTGGAATTGCTTTACGTTCCAAAATGGGTTTTTATCCACTCATTTCAACATTCTATAGGAAATAGAGCTAAGTATCTATTATCAATAATTATTTTGTTTATTTTTATCTTGAAACCATCATCTAACCTAAACCCACCTCTTAGAATCACTCAGCCACCTTCCAAATGAGACCTACCCTTAGCTAATCCAAATCTCACAGTCACTATCAATGGTTATTTAACCATTGATGGTCTGCCCCTAACTATTGACAGTCATTCAACCATTGACAGTTACCCAACCATTGATAGTTCACCCAACAATTGATGGTCACTATGTGATAATTCTAACAAGAAGATAATTCCACCTATCAAACCCTAACCAAACCACTCTCTAACTTTCTACCTAATAAATGAATATCACCTTATTTCCTGAACCATGTCTAATTTATTTAGCATTACTATCTAATCATTTATTACTTTAATTAATAAAATTCATCTCTTTCAAGCATTTTTGTAATTTGACTTCAGTATCTTTTATTCATGCAAGTAATCAATCTTTTGTTTTTAGAACTGGATTGTTTAAAAGTGTGGATTGATAGCCTCCAAGGAAGTTTGTGCTTCTTGGATCTAGCTTTCTAGGAAATACACCCTACTATCTAACTAATCAACCATTTATTTAGTGATTTCTTATTTATAGGTCATTCCTCCCCAAACAAAGAGGAATATCTACAACCATTTGGATCATGGAGCACAAACCAAATCCAAGTTCTACTAACCTCACCCTTCTTTTAAGTTTTACAATTGTTTTCTTGAGTAAATAAAGAAAAAATTATGTGAAATATTATAGCATGCCCGGTGGGACCATTAAGTCTTTTCTTGGGTTTATATTTGCATTTAGGTGCTTCTTCTTATTATCTTTTTTCTCATACAATCAAATCAAAATTTCATTTTGGGCTTAAAATTGATTGCATCCATTATTTTCTTTCTTATTTTAGCTCACATAGCTTTATTAATCAAGTGAATTAATCATAGATTCACTCTTATCACACACACAAGACCAAACCACTTACACCTAATCAAGCATAAAAATATTGACATAAGTCCCGACTGGGATTTCATCACCTACCAGTCACCTTTCTTAGCTATCCTACTATATTTAAACACCAAGGGGAGAACCAACTTAGTTCACTAGCTGATAGTAATCTCTAAAAACATGGTATATTTTGGCTAAGAAATTGACACCATTATCACTTTGGTGTGTGAAGTGAGGGGGTAGGCCCCAATACCAAGCCACATACTATGTTCTAGTATAGTCCTTGAGAGCCTTTAACTACCTAAAACCATCCTTAGATATCTTCTTCTAATACCTACTCTACAAGCCAAGTTATGTCACACAATTCTAAAATCTTAAGGTGTAAGCCACAAGAGAGACTAAAAAGAACCTTAGTATTTTACATGCTTTAGTGTTTATTTTGTTTCCTTGAATTTTTCTTGTCTTCTCTTTATTTGAGTTATGATATTTCTTGTAACTTCTTCTCTCCCTTATTTTCATGATTTTAACTAGGCAACAACTAAGAATTCAAGTAAATCAGGATCTACCTCCTAATCATTCATCTTCCTCTTAACCTTCACTATAGATAACCCCATAGCCTTCCAACATTACCTTAACACCATATATCATTGTACCCCTACTTTGGTCCCACTTATTGATCCACCCTACAGCATGCCATCCCACCTTATGGGTGACACTTCTATTGCCACCATCTCCACCCAACCTTTAGTCACCCAAGAATCATATTCTACCAATAATCCCACCAATATCACCATACAAAACCAACCCACCTAATGAACCAACATAAACACCTTCTACCCCAACTAAACACCCTTCTAGTATAAAAACAACCCAACCATTAGGCATCAATACTCCACTTACCTTGGGAGCACCCTCTATCAGTGTCACCACCATTCATATTGTTCCCAATCCACCTACATGCACTCCATTTCATATCTTGGTAATTTTCATACCTTCTACCCTTCCACCCATCAGTACTAAAGTTACAACCTATCCTCTATCTACCAACCCAACCTTACCTCCAACCCAACCTACATCAATCCCCTAATAGATGCCCATTGTAAAAAACCCAAGTTACATCCCTAACCTAAAAATGTATGTACCTCTACCTTCCACCTAACCACCTATCTCCATATATTCATATGTGGCATCATCCCAACTACCCATGTCCACATACCAATATATGGTAGCATCTCAACACTCCACCAACTATCCATATGTTTTACCTACCCAAACCCAACATAATCTACCTTACAACTATGGGGATGTAGAACTAAAAATAGATCTTGTCAAAATGTTAATGGATAAAATGACTACTTTGGAGTTATCTATCTCTAGTTCCCAAAACCAGTTATCGTATGACCAAATTTTCAATGAACCAACTCATCCATCCATCTCCATTCAACCTTATCTTCCTCAATGAGAAATTAAAAAAAATTCAAAATTTTAGAGCAAGAAAGACCCTCAACAACATCTGAGAGCATTTAGTCATTATTTTTATTTGATTTCATATGATGATGCTCTCCTTATTTGTACCTTTCCCATGTCTCTAGTAGGTCTGACACTAGATTGGTATAATGCTATTACAAATCACTCCCTATTTTATTTTTCCCAAATAGCTTAGACTTTCTTAGATCACCTTTTCATAAACATCTCTAAGAAAGTTTCCATCACCGATATCTATTCCATTTGGTAATCTAATTAAGAATCCATAGCTAACTTCATGGCCCATTAGAGAAGCTTGATAAATCAACTCTCTTTCTCTTTTTCCCAACTTGAACTGATTGAACTCTTTGCTCAGGATTATGCCAAACACATTTCCTCTACTTTATGGGTTCAGACTTTAAGGACCTTTGATGAGACTTTCACCATGGAAAAAAAATTAGAGAACAAAGCCATTGATGAGGGGAAGTTGAAACTAAGAAACAAGAACACCTTCAAATCAAATGAGAATCCCTTTTCCAAATATAACAATCAAACCAACACCAACTCCAAAAACAAGGAAACCATGAAGGTGTTTTTCCTAAAAACCACTCCTCCACTAGTTGTTAACCAATCAAAATATTCTATTTCTTCCAATCAGTACACTAGAAACCCAAAACTCAACAAATAAAATTAATTTACTCCACTATGGGAGTCATATGCTTCAGTCTTGGAGAAGTTGTTGAAATCAAACATTGTATAACTCCCACTGATCAAACTTCCACAATAATTCAATTCCTCTCATCCTATACCTAGTTGTTATAAGGAGAATAAATTATGCATCTTTCATCGTGTCATTGAACATGAAATTAGTAGGTGCAATACCTTTAATAATGTAATCTAAAATATTATCAACAAGGGGGAACTTGTGTTGGATAGCCTCAACACACCCACAAATCAATCACTTGACATCTTTAGACAACCATTTCCCAGCCATGCCCCTTTCATAAACAATGAAACTAATAGATCAAACCCCTTTCACAACCATGAAATCCATACCCTTAACATAGTTATTATTGAACTAATTACTGAGGAAACCATTGATGAAACCACCTTTTTATCCCCTCTACTTATTGAGGTGGTGGATTCACTCTTTATTCCTTAAAAAAATAAGACTAAGGAAATAACCACTCTCCCTTATTCACTTATTAAGATAGTGGAGTCACTCTCTATTCCTTTTGAAAATGAGACGGTGGTGGATTCACTCTTTATTCCTTTAAAAAATAAGACTAAGGAAATAACCACTCTCCCTTATTCACTTATTAAGATAGTGGAGTCACTCTCTATTCCTTTGGAAAATGAGACCAAAGAAATAACTATTTCCCTTTTTCTACTCATGGAGGTATTTAGGATACCAACCTCTCCTTTAAGAGACATACCAAAAGAGGTAGACATTACCACCATATCCTTCTCCTCCATCATAAAGTAATCCACTCTTCTTTTGGAAAGCATCCCTAAGGAAGATATCATTGTACATACCTCTCCCATAAGAGACTTATCTTCCCAAACCTTGGATCATTTGATTGAGGAAAAGGATGAGGTAACCACTTCTCTCTCTCCACCTATTGGTTTGACCTTTGAGCTCAATATCAAAGGGAGCAAACCTATCTTTAAGCCCTTCTCTAGACTAGTCTAGAACTTGGAGTAATTATCTTGACCCAACATAGATCATGCCACCTTTTGGAGCCATATCAAGATTCCTTACCCAACCAAGAAAGAGCCTCCAACCATGCCACTATCATCCTAACCTACCATTTCCACTATCGAACACACTATCATCATAATCAAACTATTAAATAATTATACCAATCAAACCATAACTAAACCATCCAAACCAACTCCACCTAAAAGAACCAAGACACCTTCTACCATTCCATCCAAGCCCACCAAAAACCTTGGCATATTCCCTATTCAGAACCTTATTCATCCCTCATTAAAATTGGAATTAACTTCACCAAACCTACTAAATAAACCCCAAACCAAGCCAAAAAAGAAAGCAAAACCACCCAAGATTCCAAAAACCAAAACTCTACCTCTCCTTTCCACTTTGAATTCTATTTTGGGACCTCACCCTTCTAACTTGGTAAGGAAACCAACCATCCCAAATAAAAGACAAATCTAACCACCATTTTTGGTTACACCATCACTCCTACTTTCATCCTCACCTATTTTCACCAAACCTTCTATAACCAAACCACATACTTCTCAAGTATTTACCCTAACACCTTTCATCCCCAAGCAACCCATACCAAAACCATCCACCAAAAATTCTCTTTCACCCAAATATCTTACCATCAAACCTACTCTTAAAAAGGCTTCCACCTTAACTACCAAACCTAAGGCCTCCACACCTTTGCCACCTTTGCCACCTTCGCCTGAGTCTTACTCAACCATCTTCTAGAGATTATTACAAGTATCTTACTTAACCTTACCACCTATCAAACCATTTGACCTGTATAGTCCTAAGCTATCTTGGTATAATGATAAATTAGTATGCTCATACCATAAGACACCTAGACATGATATAGAAAACTGTAAAAATCTCCAAGTTTTATCCCATTAGTTGTATCACAAGGATGAATTTTTATCAAATGAGCCTCTTATGAGCCCACCACTAACCTAAGAACCAAGAACCATCAACCAACACTTACCTATTCCTTGACTCTCATCTCAGAGTGAAGTAGAGCCAAAGGATTCCTCTAGCTCGACTCTTTCTGAAATCCATACCATTCATGTGTTAGTAAGGGTAGCTAACATCAACATTATCTCCTCCCATGCATACAACCAGCTCAAATTACCTCAAAAAAATTATGTTAGAAACCTTGATGTTAATTCAATCATTTCAAGATACAATGGCCACAAATTTAGGAACTATTATCCTTTACATTCATCTAGGACCTCACAAGCTTCTTGAGCTATTATACATAGTATAAGGTGAGTTTTAGTAAAATGTTTTATTACAACACCCTTGGATCCATTTTGTGGGTTATATTCCATCCACCCTATGATGATGCATTAAATCTGAAAACATAGGTTAAGTTGTTACCATACAAGCTGACCCAAGTCCTTTTACATCATGCAACATGACGTACCAACCTAATGGCATTCTCCTTCTTCCATCCAAAAAGCCTTCAATAATAATTTATGAAGCCCCATATTATTCTACCAATTAAGAATCCACCATTTCATCCATCATGTCCTCCTAAACCCCCAAAATAGACCCTTTGGAATCAACCTTCCAACATATTTTATTGGGGGAGTACCACCTCTTGACACTAGATATTTTTCTTACTCCTCAAGGGTATGAGAATCTTGACCAACAACCTAATTATGAACCCAATATTGGAACTATTATTTCTTTTAGGCCCTCAACTTATCAAACCAATTTTATCTATAGGGAACCTAATAAACACCTTGACATTTCCACCACCTCTTTCTCACCTTGACCATTCACCTCTAGTTTCTCCTATCTGGATAAACTAGAGTTTTCCAAGACATATATTTATAGGTTTACTTAGAAGGGATTTTCTCTAGGCTGATATGAACATGAGCCACATGAGTTAATTCCAATCAAGACCTAAAAGCCTCATGAAAATCATGGCCTCAATTTCACACCACCTAAAAAGCAAACCAACCTACCTCCCATTACCATCATTGACAAGGAAATCCCATCCTTACCTTCCACTCCATAATCAATAATTGAGGATTCCAATATCATCCCCCTTAAAACAAAATTCATCAACATGATCAAACCTAGACCCTTTACTTATCAAAAGGATGGGGTAATTGTGACTATTCCTCTAACCCATCCTAAGATGGTTGGAGATGACTCTCCTACCATTAATACCATTTGGTGTCAAGATTATGATTTTATTCTCACCTATCTTGGTGAAGAAGATTCCTTTATTCAGAAATCTCTCCCTCTTGATACTTAAAACATATTTAATGAATCCACCATGGATATCAACTTGGGAACTTTGGATAACCCATGAATTGTCTAAATTTACCAATTGCTAAATTCATATGAGCTTTTGGACTTGCCCTCCTTCCTTCAAGACCATAACATATCATTTACTTAGTCTTATAGTGACATGCTAGGAATTGACCCTTCTATTACTACCCATAATATATTCACCAGACATGATTCTAAGCTAGTTAGGTAGAAACTTTGATGAATTTACCCTTGTATAGCCCTTCTCATCAAAGAAGAGTTTCAGCACCTCCTATCCATCAATTTCATTCAACCTATTGATTATCCCATTGGGTTTTGAACATCATACTTGTCACCAAAGCCATAGAGGGACTTTGTATTTATGTGTACTTTCATGACCTTAACCTTTCTTTCCCAAAGAATAATTTTCCTTTGCCAAGCATTGACTAGTTTGTTGATCTTACAATTGGCCATGAGATGTTATCTCATATGGACAGATTTTTGGGCTACAATCAAATCTTAATTTTTGATAAAGATCGACATAAAACCACCTTTATCAGTCCATGGGGGACTTTCCACTACAGGGTCATGACTTTTGGACTAAATAATGCTCATACAACCTAACAATGTGTTATGACCTACATCTTCTATGATCTTATTCATAAAATCATTGAATACTATGTTGATGACCTTCTTGGGAAATCTAAATGTCATAAAGATCATTTGGTTGTTCTTACTATTATATTTGAGTGACTCATCCTTTAGTATGTCTACCTTATCCCTAAACAGAGTATTTTTAGGGTCTTATCAAGAAACTCCTTGGCTTTATCATCTCCCTTCAAGGAATCAAATTTGATCTCACCAAAATAAAATAATCCTTGACATGCCTCCTTCTATCCACCTCAAGCAACTTCATATATTTTAAGGTAGGATCAAATCCATTCATCATTTTATCTCTCAAATCTCTAATTGATGGTAACCTTTCCACCACCTTATGAATAAGGATGTATATTTTCAATGGAATAATGACTACCAAAAGGCCTTTGATTCAATTAAAGAGTACCTTTTGTCTCCACCCATCCTCATTCCTCCCAAGGAAGATCAACCTTTTTACCTTTATATTATTGCGAACAACCACTCCTTAGGGGAAATGTTGGCTCATTAAGATGAGAAACATTAAAAACAAGCCATTTAATTCATTATCCATACGCTTGTAGAGTACAAGACTTGATACACCCATACTATAAAGCTTTGCCTTGCCTTATTCTTTATGGTCACCAAGCTTTTCCATTACCTTCTCAACCACAATACCTATGTCATAACCAAAACTGACCCACTCAAGTATATGTACTCCAAGCCATACCAAAACTAGCATATGGCTAAGTGGCTCATGATTTTAGCTGAGTTTAACCTTGAGTTCCTTTAGAATAAGTCAATTAAATGGTAATTCATTTCTGACCAATTGTTTGAAGCTCCATTAATAGATAACTAGCCTCTTCCCCTCAAGTTTATAGATGATTCCATCACAACCCTTTCTCAAGTAGACTATACTTATCAAGTGACCATATTATTTAATGGATCCAAGTGTCAATGCAGTGGCATAGCTAATATCATCCTTATCCCCCTTCATATTTAACCTCTTCATTTATCCTTTAAGATAGATTTGAAATGTACCAATAATGTGGTTGAGTATGAAGCCCTAGTGATATGTATTCAAACTGTATTAGCCTTGGGAGTCAAAATGATCAATATTTTTGGTGACTTTTAACTTGTGGTAAATTAAATCAATGGATCTTATAAATATAAGAATGATGTTTTTCAATAGTATAAACAACTAGCCAATGTACTCTTAACATCATTTGAACACTACCATACCAAACCACCCTATGATTTATAAATAAGTTTGCCAATACAATGGATTTTACCACTTCTTAGATCCCATCTATACCCTTGACTCTAATCTATTTATCAATATCCATTGACTTACCCATCCCTCTCATGTCAAATCAGACTCTCCTACCATATTCACTGTGGAGGAAACCCAACCCAACCTTTGGTACTAACAGACCTTTAACTACCTAAACCTTACCCTCATCCCTTCCAACCTTTATAAGAATTCTCAAAGAGAATTAATCAAGATCACCTCACATTATACCATACTGAGGGAATTATTTATAAACATGGCTTTGATGTCCTCCTCTTCCATTTCCTATGTAGTCACAAAGCCTCTCATGCTATTATGGAAATACATGATGGGATATGTGGAGTACACTTTAGTTGCCTCACCATTACTAAACACATCCTTTATCTTGGCTATTATTGTCCCACCCTTAACCAATATTGTTGTGATTATATGAAAAGGTGTGTCAAATGTCAACAATATGCTAATTTACATCACACACCTAGCCATAGTCTTAAAGTATCTAAGGATCTCTAACCCTTTTCACAATGGGGTCTATATCTCATTAGAGAAATTAACCTCCATTCTTTACAGTGACATCATTATATAATCATTGAAACATAATATTTCACCAAATGGGTAGAGGCTATTTATTTCATCTCAAAGAAAGTCAAAATGATTGTCGATTTTATCAACCATCACATTATCTATCATTTTGGTGTTTCTTATAAAATTATCACTAACAATGGAAAATTTTCAAAAATAAACAAGTCCAAGGTCTTTATGATGCATTAAATATCAAGTTAAGTTTTTCATCTCCCTATCATCCACAAGCTAATAGACAGGGTGAAGCCTCTAACAAAACTCTCAACATTATGCTAACTAAAATGGTTAATGCATCTAGTCAAGATTATCATTTACATATCCCTTTTGCCTTATGGGCATATCATACTAGAATTTGAACCCCTATGCGTGCTACCCCTTTCTCTCTTGTGTTTGGAGTAGAGGTTTTCTTGCCTCTTGAAGTCTAAATCCCTCTCTTAACATATCCTCGAAAGATCTCATTTTTTAGAATGATTAGTGTCAAGAATGTTTAGCCCAACTTGAGATACTTGATGAATGTCATTTGGCCAAACTTATTCATCTTCATGTCTATCAAGAATGAATCAAGTGCACTTATAATAAACACCTTAAAGTGTGATAATTTAATATTAAAGACCTTATCCTAGAGGAAAATCAATATGTAACCAATATGGAGAAAGCAAGCAGGGCAAATTTACTTTCAATTTTCTTGGACCTTATATCATAATGTAAAACTATGGATTGGGATCTTATCAGTTGTCCTCTATTGAAGGTAAACTAGAAACTAATCCCCTCAATACTTTGCATCTGCATCCTTCTTTTTTTAAATAGGATTGAACTCACTTTTTGTCTAACTTAAGATCATCCCTTGTTTTCATTCCACCTTCATCTCCTTATTCTAAGCACAAACAATTAAAGTTGAATCATGTGATTATCCATCACAACCTTAGCCTAATCTTGAACATGGTACCATAGCTCTACCCATGGCATGATTTTCATGGTACTTTATACCCATTTTACAAGATGGATTCCCATGGTTATTGTCCCTTGAACCTCTTTTACATACCATCAAGCTTGTTGTGATTTAGTTTTGCCTACATAAAAGGTGAACCTCTAAGCCTATATAAACAAGTCTATGTCATCAAAAGTAAAAATAAAAATAAAAATCAAGTGAACAACAATCAAGGGTCATTTATAGCATTCACATGCTACTCCTTTGAAGGACAACTACTAATACATATCAAAATTGTTCAATGTAAGGTAGACTACTTACTTGAAGGGTAACTATCAAAAGGCCTTAAATAAAGCATACAAACTTAAACCACTCCCTTGAAGGATGGCTGAGTAAATCATTTGTCAAAGAGTAATAATTTATTAGAAGGTTCTTGCATCGATCAAATTCTCCCATCCCTCTAAGCAATAACAAAATATCAAAAAACCCATTATCAAAAATATAAAAAAAAATAATACAATTTTGGATGTCATAATCAGCTTTTATAAGTAGACTTCCTACATTAATTAGTCTACAATTTATATGACATGGAGTTATTTATACTAGCTCTTTGGTGACCTACTGAAGAGACATGCTAAGTCTCACAAGAAGGTTCTATTTTCATTCATCTCCCCTTTATACACTCTATAAACAAAGGATTTTGAGCTTACTTGACATTATGTGATCAATACCTTTTTAACCAACTAACAGATGCTAATGAAAAGCATTTAAAGGACTTATGTTTATAAGCTAGTTGTAACTTGGTTTGTTTTAGTCCTTGCCATAGAAGAAGAATCGTGCCTTCTTATTCTCTCATATCTAATTTTTGATACATTTATTATGGAATTTATCTCTTGATCAACCTTTCTCCCTCACATTTAGTCTTCTAATTTCACTTATGATATCTTTCAACCACCTTCATCTAATCATATATATCTCATTAAAAAAAAATTAAAACTAATTATGCATTTTATTATGGGTTGTGCCTTATTTAAATATTTTTAATCAAAATAACATTTTATCTATCATAACCAATCATAAAAACATACAATCATCACAACATTACCTTTTATCACATCATAAGTCCATCAATCATCACATACAATCTACATTAACATATGTCTACTCAAAATAACATCATAATAATCTCATTCAAATAACCAATAATACAAACTAATCATGAAAAATCTATCACCGTTTGATCATACATCATCTACATACGCTTTACATCACATGCCTATCTAGGTAAGAAAGCAAATATTCATCCACATGTCCAACAAAACATCTCATAATAAAAAACATCATCGCATCATCTAATCATAACATCATAATCACCTTACCATCTATCACATCAATAGAACTATGACCTATTAACCCACAACCATATCATGAACACACTTCATCATCCATAACCATAACAATAATCACAAACATCATACTCATTCCCAATAAGGCATAAACATTATCATGTCATAAACAACATCCATCAATATAAAATATCATCATGAGCATAAATTTAATAGCCACATCATCATATGCCTAGCTAGGTGAATACACATCATCATAACATCATAATCATCATAACATCATAAACAACATCACATCCATAAATAATCAACACAAACCATAAACCACGATCACATCTATATATCATAAGCTCATAAATCAAAATAATGATCATGTATACAATAATATACATATCTCTAAAAAATGTATAAACATCTCACTACATCAACTCATAGGTTGGTCTCAAAATCCTATAGTACATCAAAAATACAATGTATCATAATAGTCTAGGACCCTAGGACACCACTTCCTCTTAGAGCCTATCCACCTCCTAAGCCTGCCTGTCCCCCTACATATGAAACCCATTGAATTGGTGTTATATTATTGGCCCCTCTAGTGATCCCTGCTCTATACTTTCCCTATATGAGCTCATTAGGAAGATGTGTGAAAACCAAAGCCTCATAGTAGTGTATCTCCTCCACTATTATAACATATCTCACCATGAAGATAGTCCTTGGTGGTCTTGTAAGTGTTGGTACTCACCTTTATACCTATCTGAGAGAGTTTCTCTCCTATATAACTGTATCTAGTTAAGCCCTTTCTTGATCCCTTATAGACACAAGAAAACTACACATATAGTCTTAGTCATTTCAATACCTTTGGTTTCTCTTGAACCTCTATTGACTACACCTATAAGTTTGATAAAACTACCTAGCCTAACCTACTTCCCTAATCCAGAGTCAAGTTAGTCACTTTTTTGGATTAACTCACCTTTTCATCCATTTTAACTTATCTTTATCCTAGGTCTTCTATCGGCAATGGTTAGGATGACCAGCGATGGTCACCCTAACTGTTGATGGTCAGGTTGGATAGCCTGGACATAGCATGCAACCCACCACCTTGATTTTAAAAATATGGTAGTCTAAATCCAATTGTGAACCCTTTTCATGGATGACTTATATTTAGAATCCTTCTTCAAGTCCAGTTTGGACCACTTCTTCCTCTTGCTTGTGCCTATAAGAGAGAGAGCCCTGGGAGGTCAAACCATATGCAATTATTATCAAGAGCTCTCTCTATCTAGAATTTCTTTTTATAGTTCAATCTACATTATCAAGTGTTATTAATTGTCATATAGGGATCCTACTTATCATCGACCTTTCACTAATCTCCCAAGTACCATTATGCTACCAAAATAAACCCAAATTCCACCAACAAGCATATCTACATCAACCACCCACCAACTAATTTATGGTAAGATGAGTATTCATTTTCTTGTATTTTTTACCATGTTTTTATTCTAAGCCTAAGCTATCTCTTGGAATCCACTTTCCATTCCCATCAATCAGTAAAATAAAACCCAATTTCACTTCTAGATTCACTGATAAGCAACCAGTGATGGTTACCCTCAATTGGTGATGGTCACTTGATCAGTGATGGTTACCCTTGACTGGTGATATTTGCATGATAGAAGATGATCACTTTTGGCATAAAAAACTAGAAAGCTAATTTAATCCTCTTACACCCAACCAAATTCACTTTTTTGTGTCTTTGCTTATTCACAAGCCCCTTTCTAATTTTTTGAGCCATACCTCGACCCATTAGCACTAGTACTAATTAGTTTATCACTAATTATATCATTTCTAGTCTCTTTTCTTAATAAACTTTCCTTGTATTTGATTTTAGGAAATATTCTATTATTAATGCAAGTATCTTCTTTACATTTTTATCAATTTAATTGTTTAAAATAGGTAAATTGATATCCCTTAAAGAAACTCTCACTTCCAAGATCTAGCTCTTGCTAGGCAATCTACCTATCTGTCTAACGAAAAAAGTTTGCCTTACAATTTTCTTATCTGTAGGTATTCCTTCCAAGATAAAGAGGAACTCTTCACATCTTTTGATTCAAGATGTGCATAACCAAACAAGTTTTTCAACCACACCCGTAATGAGTTTTTTTTTCTTTCCTTAGATCCTTAAAAACTAAAAACTACTCTTAAACATTTTGGCATGCCCAGTGGGACCTAGATTCTTTACTCACACTTTATTTGAATTTGTATGCTCTCCTCTCTTTCTATGATCATAATTGAAACTAAAGTTTTTTTGGGGGATTAAAATCAACTACATCCATTGGTTACTTTTAACATCAGTTCACTTTGAATTAAAGCACAATAATCTTATTATAGAATCACCTTTGTTGCACACACTAGTTGAACCACTTTCATTAATCAAACATACAAAAAATTAAAATGAGGCCCAACTAGGATTTCATTACCTAATGGTCACCTTATCCATTCCTGGCAATCCTACTTGGAGGTTATTACCAAAAGGAGAACCAATTCAGCTCTCTAGTTGAGTATAAACTCTAGACATCAATATATCTTGGCTAAGCACTCGACACCCTTATCACTATGGGACTATGAAGGGAGGGGGTAGGCCCCAATACCAATCCATATATTGATTCCAATATAAATTATTTTGAGCGCCTAAACAACCTAAAACCAACCATAAACTATTTCTATAGTACTTGATATAAAAGCCAATTTCTATCACACATTCTCATAAACTAAGGAATAAGCCAAAAACAAGATTAAAAATAACCTCTAAGATTTAACATACTTCATAGTGTGTGTCTTGATTGGCTTGATCATTTTATTATCTTATTCTTGTTTGAGTGGTGAGATTGTTCTTGTTTTCTCTCCCCTTTTTCTTGTATAGTTCTCACTCGTCAATAGCAAAGAGACCTGGTAGAACAAAACCTGTCACTTAAACCAACCTCTTTTACCTCCTCATCTATGGAATACATTTTCAAGGTAGAATATTCACCTCATCCATTGGGAAGCCCCACTTCCCATATTTATTTCCCCAAGGAGACATGTATTTTACCACATTTATAAACAATAATCTAGTTGCCCTTCAACACTACTTTAATGCCTCCCCTCACCATATCTCAATCTTAAATCCACCTTAGGATCCTCTTTATAGAATGCCATCCCACCTTATGAAGTTTGTGCCTATAAGCATCTTCATCTACTAACCCCTTTCACATTATGGTTGAGAATCAACCTATCCAACCAACTGTTACCCCTACACCTTCCACCCCTACTAATGACCCCTCTACCTTGGGAAAAATCCAACCATTGAACCATCATATCCCTTTTGTATCTGGAGCACCCACCACTGGCATTACCAACCTCCCATCTATCAAACCTAGCCCATTATTCAATACCCCTTAACCAAGCCTAGGGGTATCTACCCATTTTACCTCACCTCCCATTATCACAAAGGTCACTACCTCCCATATTGTCACCAACCCAACTAACACCCATGCCTAATCCACAAGGACTTCTAAATACTTACCCATTGCACCCAATCTAGGATACATCTCTAACCCACAAGCGTATGTACCCACTACCCAACCACCATCATCCACTTACCCTACCTAACCTCTGAAATCCACATTCTGACATGTGAAAGCCTCTCAACTGCCAAATAGTTATAAATATATTAGCCAACCTCAACCATAATACCAACCCTACAATCCTTTTGGTTTACTACCTCAAACTAACCTAATTGAAATGCTCATGGACAAGATGACCAACCTTGAATCATCTATTTTAGGAGCTCATAGCATCCTATTTTATGATTAGATTTGTAACAAACCTATTCACCCTTCTATCCTCATCAGACCTTACCCTCCTCAATGGGAGCTTCCAAAATTTTCCAAATTTCACATCATGGAGGATCCCTAGCAACACCTTAGGGATTTAAATGATGCATGTTACATGATTGCTTATGATAATGCCCTTCTCCTTCAAACCTTCCCCATATCTTTATGTGTCCCAACACTTGACCAGTATAGTGCCCTCACCAAGCATTCCATCTTCTCTTTCACCCAACTAGCACAAGTATTCTTGGATCACATTTCTAGTAATATCTCCAAGAAGGTGTCTATCATAGACCTCTATTCTATCAAGAAATTCAATGATGATTCCATTGCCAATTTTGTCACTTATTGGAGAAGCTTGATTAATCAACTTTCATTTTCCATGTCTCAACCTAAACTTATAGAACTTTTTGCTTGAGCTTGTACCAAACATATATCCTCTACACTATGTATCCAAATATTTAGAACCTTTGATGAGGCTTTTACTATGGCATGTAAGCTAGAAAAATGGGTCATAGATGAGGGTAAATTGAAGTTACAAAACAATAAATCTACTTTCAAGACAAATTAAACCTCTTCCTCTAAACCCAATAACCAAGCTAATACTAAAACCAAGATAAGGGGAACCACAAATGTCATCATCCTTAAAACTGCCCCTCTACCAAATGTCAATCAACAAAATTATCCCATTACCTCCAATGAAAATTTAAGGAACCCAAACTGAAGAAACCAAAAATAATTTACTCCACTTGGATAATCTTACACCTTAATTTTGGAGAAGCTACTAAAATCTAACCTTATACAATTTCCACCTATTAAACCTCCCCAATAATTTGATTCTTCTCATCTAGAACCTACTTAGTATAATGAGAATGACCTATGTGATTTTCATTGGGTAATTAGACATGACATTAGCCAATGTAATACTTTCAAGAATATTGTTCAGAGTCTTATCAACAAAGGGGAACTTGTGTTGGATAATCCCAAAGCCACTCAAAATCAATCTTTTAACATATTTAGGAAACCTTTTCCCAACCATGCCCTTATCAAAACTGAGGACACATCAACTACGTGCTCTCATAATGCCCACATGGCCAACATGGTTCATGATACACCTACCCATGAGGACCTGGTCAACCAATCTACCCATTCCTTCCCTACTTTACTTACCAAGTTCATGGATTCACCTTACCCTCTTTTGGATAGCCAAACCAAAGAAGTTCCTTTTTCTATATCTATCCTCATAGAAGTTTTGGAATCATCACATACTACCTCAATTAGTATATTTGTGCAAATCAACAGTCTTGATTTACCACCTTCACCAACTACCCAACAAACTACTACTCCTATGGATATTATCCCTAAAGGAGGAGCATTTATACTCACACTTCTTATGGATGAACCATTTATCTCAACCTTTTTCCCTCACCTCAAGAGATTAACCAACCTACCAAGCATCATATGCAACCTAAAAGTCTATTTATTACATCTACTACCCATAGACCAAGACTAGTACACAACCCTTTTTCCACATTAGTATAGAAATTAGAATTTGCCTTAAAACCAAACATGGATTGATCCACTTTTTGGTAATAGTTAGGGATTCCCTCCATCAACAAACTTGAACCTTATAAAACACCTCTAACCATCCAATCCATGATCTCTCTACTACCTCTTAAACCAATCCAAACCTTCAACAACCCCTAAACTTCTCAATCAACTAAAAATGCCACCACCTAACCAACCAAAATTTTCAAAACTCTTTGTTCCTTCCCTACTTATATTTTGGTTCACCCATCCTTGAAAGTAGACTTAACTTCACCCAAGCCTATACCTATGTCTCAACCCACACCAACCAAGAGGATGAAATCATTGAAATGACATATTACTAAGCCTCTATCTTTCCCTCTATATTAGGGCCTCATCCTTCCACTTTACTTAAAAAATAAACCCCTTTCAACATATGTCACCCACTATCACTGATTACACTTACACATTTATTATCTGACATGTTGGTCCTTCCCATATCATAACTATTTAGACCACCAAATTCATTCACCTCAACTACCACCATACCTAGGCCAAGACCATATGATTACACCACCGTACCTAAGACATCTCTCATCCAACTTATTACCACCCACACACCCATCTTACCAACCAAAACCATGAGCCCAAAACCTTCCTTACCTCTAGTAGAATCTTATATAACCATTCTTTAAAGTTTAGTACAAACCTCTTACCTCACATTACCTCCCATTAGACCTTTTGATCCTTTTGGTTTGAAGCCAACTTGGTACAATGAATATCAAATATGATCCTATCATAGGATACCTAGGCACAATATAGAATTACAAAGCTCTTCAGGCTATTATCCACCAACTCTATGATGAGGATGATCTCTTGGTAGATTACCTTTCATCTATTCCTCCACTATTACACCCAACAACTAGCCACCTACACATTCCTAACTCCCCACTCTCACCTCAGAGTGATAAAGAATCTACCCAACCCCCCATCACACCTTCCCCCTCTATCTATATCATTAATGTGATCACATGATTACAACAAAAGGATGAAGGGAAGGTCAAAGTGTCCATTCTATGGACATACCCATCAACTAACCTTAAACCAATCTTGGTCCCAACCTCCATGTTTTTAGCTAAGCCCAAAGTTACTATCTTAGGCACATCAAAGGATAACACCTTTGAATCAATCAAGAGAGTTATCCTTAAAGAACTCCACTAGACCCCTACTAAAATGAGCCTCTATGAGCTCATTTCCACTTCACCTCACTATCATTAGGCCATGATCAAGGCTATGTAGGCTATTAAAGTCAGACTAGGGTATTCCCAAACCATAAAGGCCTTCATTGGTGCTCTCCAAATCTTCACCCTCTTAACTTCAAGGACTCAGAGATACTTTTTATCCACCTAGAAGACTTGGATCCCCCTTTTTTATTATATCCCACATCAACCAAACCTATATCAAATGGGTTATTATCAATGGGGGAGCTAGTATCAACATCATCTCTTCCCATGCCTATGAGTAACTAAAGCTACCAAATAATGTCATGTCCAAAACTTTAGCCATCCTTAGGTCTTTTAATGACAGTATGATCACTACCTTTGGATCCATTATCCTTCATATTAAATTAGGACCTCACATGCTCCCCAAAATCTTATATGTAGTTGAAGGTGAATTCCAGTATAATGTTTTGCTAGGGAGACCTTAGATCTATGCTATGGGTTTTGTACCTTCCACCCTTTACCATTGCGTCAAGTTTGAACATGAAGGTCAAGTTTTTACCATACAAGCTAACTATAGCCCTTTTTTAGCATGTAATATGACCTACTGACCTAATGACATTCTTTTACCTCCATCCAAAGCACTACAAATAACCCACATCAAGCCCTCTCCCACAAAATCCAAAGCCATTACCTCTTCCCCTTCCACTGAGGCCTCTACTAGCTCATCTATCTCAGTGGACCAAATACCCATCACTAACCCTTTGGAACCTACATTCCAATTCCTTACCCTTGGATAATACCATCTCCTCACCATTGATGCCCTCCTCACTCCCCAAGAATATGGAAAACTCAACCATCAACCAGGTTATGACCCTAACATTAGAGCCATTATCCCCTTGGGGCCTCCAAGTTATCAAAACCACTTTATCTATGGGGGAATTGACAAGCCACTTAACACTACCATCACTCCCTCTCTACCTTAACCATTCACCTCTACCTTCTCTTATTTGGACAACCAAGGCTTTAAAAAACTATACCTTCAAAAATGTGGTTGGAAAGGATATGGTTTAGGATGATATGAGCATATCCCACACATGTTAACCTTGATTAATACCCAAAAGCCTCAAGAGAATCATTGCCTTAACTTCAATCTACCCAATAAGAATAAATCAAAACAAATTACCCCTACCATTGTTAAAGAAGAGGCCCCTTCCTCACCAAAACCCCCTCCACCTGTGGGTGAGGATGAGGACATCATCCCACCAAAGTTTTTTCATCAACATGATTACCCTCAGCCCCCTAATTTATCAAAAGGAAGGGGAATCCATATCCATCCCTTTGACCCATCCTAAACTTGTGGGAGAAGACTCTCCTACCATTAACATTATTTAGTGTCAGGATGATGATGTTATTCTCTCCTACCTTGGTGCACTGTATTCCTCCATCCACAAATATTTACCTCTAGAATCACAAACCATGTTGAATGAATATACCATAGATATTGACATAGGCACTCTAGACAACCCCCATATCATCAAACTCAGCCAAAATCTCACTGTTAAGGAACTACGAGACTTCTCTACCTTCCTCCAAGACTGTAGTATTGCATTTTCCTAGTCATATATTGACATGCTTGGTATTTACCCAACATTATAACCAATCATGATGCCAAACCTATTAAATATAAACTTTGTTGAATACACCCTCAATAACCCTCCTTGTCAAAGATGAGATTCAATGCCTCCTTTTTATCAACTTTATTCAACCCATTGATTATCTCCAATGGGTTTCAAACATCATACTTGTCACTAAAGACATAGGGGGACTATGTATCTTTATGAAATTTGATGGCCTCAACCTTGCCTACCCAAAGGATGACTTTACTCTACCTAGTATTGACTAACTTGTGATCTTATAGTAGGCCATGATATGTTGTCACTCATAGATGGATTATTAAGTTATAATTAGATTTTTATTACCCCTAAAGATCACCACAAAACTACCTTTATCACCCCATGGGGACTTTTTGTTATAGATTCATACCCTTCAGTATTAATAATGCTAGTGGAACCTACCAACATGCCATGACCTATATTTTTTATGACCTTATCTATATAATCATCAAATACTATGTGGATGACCTTTTTGAGAAGTCCAATATTCACAAAGACCATTTAGCCATTCTCAAGATTATCTTAGAGTGACTTATCCATTATCACGTCCACCTTAATCCCAAATAATGTATTTTTGGGGTCTTGTTAGGAAAACTTCTTAGCTTCATCATTTCCCTTCAAAGAATCAAGGTGGATATAGACAAAATCAAAACCATTATCAAGATGTTACCTTAAACAAATCTTAAACCACTGCATAGCTTGTAGGGGAAACTTTAATCCATTCATTGCTTCATCTCCCATCTCTCTGATCAGTGTCAACCCTTACACCACCTCTTAATAAAGGACATCTCTTTCAAGTGGAATGTTGATCGTCAAAAGGCCTTTGATGTAATCAAAGAGTACTTTCTATCTATACCTATCCTTACAACTCCTAAGGATGGCCAACCTTTCTACCTATATATCTCTACCACAAACCACTCCCTAGGGGCAATTCTTTCCCATCAGGATGAACAACACAAGAAACAAGCCATCTATTAAATTAGCTACACACTTTTTGAATATAAGACTTAGTATACACATACTAATAAACTTTATTTTACCCTAGTCTTTGTGGCCATCAAAATTTACCACTACCTTCTTAACCACAAAACTTTTGTCATAATTAATATCAACCCCCTCAAGTACATGCACTCCAAACCACACCAAAACCAATGTACGGAAAAGTGGCTCATGCTTTTAGTTGAGTTTGAAATCAAGTTATTCTATTATATATCAATCAAGGGATAATTAATTTCTAACCAATTATCCAAGGCAGCCCTAAAAAACAACCAACCCCCTCTTTAATTTCTAGACAAGTCAATTACATGTCTATCTCAAGTACATTTTACCAATCATGTAACCATATTTTTTTATGGTTACAAATGTCTACATGGTGGAGGGGTTGGCATTATCTTTATCCTCCTTATCAGTGAACCACTTACTTTGTCATTTAAACTCAACTTCAAATCCACCAATAATGTAGCTGAGTATTAAGCCCTAGTAATAGGTCTCCAAACCACATTAGCCTTAAGAGTCAGATTAATCAATATCTTTGGAAACCCTTAACTTATGGTCAACCACATTAATGAAATTTACCATTGTAAGAATTAAATGATGCAACTATAGAGATAAATCATCATAGAACTCTTAACACCATTCAAACACTACCATATCTAAACCGCCCCTTAGTTTACTAACAAGTTTGTTGATACCATGGCTTCTCTTACCTATAAAATCTTTTCATTATCCTTAGACTCCAATATTTAGGTCATTTTTCACCACCTCACCAAACCTTCTTACACCAAGTTAGATACTCTAACCATCTTTAGTGTGGAAGTGATTTTGCCTAACATTTGGTATCAGGAAACCTTTGACTACCTTCACCTTGGTATAGTCCCCTTGAGCTTCTATAGGAATGCCCGTTGATCATTTTTTTGAAGAACATTTTATTATACCATTATGGGAACAATCATCTATAAATGAGGCTTTCATGGCCTCCTATTCCATTACCTCCATGGTCCATAAACCTCTCACACCATCAAAGTGACACATGACGGTATCTATGGGGGTCAATTTACTGGCCTCACTATGGCCAATAGTATCCTTAACTTATGATATTACTAGCCTACCCTTAACCAAGATTGTTGTGATTATGTGAAAAAATGTGTCAAATGTCAACAAGATGGTAATTTACATCATGCACCTAGTAATAGTCTTCACATTTCTACAGACTTTTAGTCCTTTTCACAATGGGGTCTAGACCTGCTCAGTGAAATCAACCCCCATTGTTCATAATGACATCATTATATCATTACTAAAAACAAATATTTCACTAAATGGGTGGAATATATTCCACTTATCTTGACAAAAGATGAAAATATTGTCAAATTTATCACCCACCATATAATCTACCATTTCAATGTTCCCATAAGATCATCATCAACAATGCCAAATCTTTCAAAAATAAACAAGTATAGGGCCTTTGTGACATGTTTGGTATTAATATTATCTTTTCATCACCTTATTACTCATAATCAAATGGAAAAGTGGAAGCCTCTAAAAAAACCCTTAACAACATGCTTACCAAAATGGTCAATGCCTCATGTCTAGATTGGCACTTGGACATCCCCTTCACCCTATGGGCATATCATACTAGAATTTGAACCCTTACTAACACTACACCTTTTTCTATTGTATTTAGATCCAAGGCTATCTTTCCTCTTTAAATCCAAATACCTTCTCTTCACATATCTTTACATGACCTCATTTTAGAAGATGATTACCATCAATAATGTGTATCCCAACTCGATCTACTTAATGAGTATTATTTAGCCACTCTTTCCCATCTTCATGTCTATAAAGAATGAATTGAGAATATAAAAAACACCTAAAATTTTAATAATTCAACATTGTATATCTTGTCCTCAAGGAAAACCAACATGCCACTAATATAGAGAAAAGCAAAAGGGGCAAATTTTCTTTCAATTAGCTTGGATCCTACATCATTACCCATAAGTATGGATCGGGAGCTTATCATTTGTCCTCTCTAAAAGGCAAAAAAGAATTCAATCCCCTCAATGCTTCATATCTATATCCCTTTTATTTTTAATTAGGGATCACCTATCCCCATTTGTCTAATTTAAGCACATCCCTTGCAGCCACATTCATTTCCCTCTTTTTAGGGGAAATCAACTACAACTAAATCATGTGATTATCCATAAAAATTATAGCCTAATATTTAACTATGTATATCATGGCTCTATCCATTGCATGATTCTAATAGTAATTCCCATCTCTTTGAGATAGGCTCCTATGGTTATTGCCACCTAGAGCTCTTTTTCACCTATTGAACTATCATGTCAACTTAGTTTTGTCTTCATAAAGGTAATCCATTGAGAATGTATGAACAAGTCTATGTCAAGAAAATTTAATCAATAGCCACATAAATATCAAAATAGAAAAAAAAATCATGGGTCATCCTTAGCATCCATAGACAAATCCCTTAAAGGATAGTTGTTGAAAACTTATTCTAAAATTGTAAAATGTAAGGTGGACTACTCCCTTAAAGGATATATATCAATATAATTTAAACTAACAATATAAATTCAAACCACTCCCTTGAACTATGGTTGGATAAATCACTAGTCAAATCTAGCAATTTCTTGGAAGCTTCCTGCATCAATCAGCTTCCCCAACCCTCAAGTAAAAAAAACAACTATCAAAATCAAAAAGCAAAATCAATAAATTTGGCAAATCGTAATTGACTCTCCTTGGTAAACTTCATGCATCGACCAATTTATACCTTATTCATGGACATAGGCTTATTTATAAGACCTCTTTAGACACCTATATATAATACATACTAGCCTCACTTATTGTTCCAATTTCACCCACTATCCCTCCATATATCATAATGGGACTATGAGCTGACTTGACACAATATGATTAAGATACCTATTTATCAACCTAAGCATGCTAATGTGAGGCATATAAAAGGATTATTTTCATTAATCCAATCCATATTTTGGGTTTTTCATTGGTCCTTACCACTAAAAAAGGCATTGTGTTCCTTTTCTCATCTTATATTAGTTTATGTAGCCCTACTTCTACTAGCATGAAAAAAAACATCATACCAAAATCAAAAACATCTCAAACAATATTAACAAGTAGAACAACATTTATCTATCAATGAGCCAAGCACAATGTAAACATATATTAGTCAACCATAAACATTAACCTATCCATCACATCATGTAAGCCTCTAAGCATGTTCTTATATTATAAACCAAATCAATGAGCAAAACATCATAGAATATACCATTCACCATTCAATCCATATAACCATAAACATGAGTCATAACATTTATCCATCCATAACATATCCTATCATAACCATGAGTACAATTAAAACATCATAATTCAAATTTCTAAACATCACATGCCTAAACTACTGAGTCAACTAACCATAACCATGAGCATCCATGACCATAATCACAAACATGAACATCACATAAACTATATACATCCATCACATATAAAACATCAAATGGCATACATCATATACATCAAATAGTCAAAAATAATACATGTAGCAATGTATCAAACTCTCTCTCAATAAAATATACATCTCACTATATCAGTACGTAGGATAGTATCAAAATAATGTACCAAAATCACATATCCAAGCATAATCAAAATCACCTAGCCTTGTACCACTATCGCTAAACACATCTAGTCCTACACCTATACTTATACATGGTGGTAATCCTCTTGAAGCCCTTACCTATCTAGCTATGGCTACCCACTGACTTGGAGTAGTTTTTATTACCCTACCAAACAAACTAACTATATACTATACATATCTCATGGCTTGGGGCAACTAATCTAGCACCATGGCCTCATATTATCTAAACTCACGTACATTGAATAAGTAGCATGATTTAGTCACTAAATTGGGTGATATTGTAGCTAACCCTTCCCTACAACAAATTCCCTCATGGCATCTCACTCACTTATAACTATGGCAAGGGAAACCTGTGCTTGGTCTTTCTCGGCTATCAAAGACTACACCTAACCCTACAGGGTAACCACCTATTCATATAGTGTGGCCACATATACCTATAATACAACCACCTATCCCTATAAACTAATAACCTAGGCTAGATCTACATCCATGGGCTACTGACCCCCATTAACCCATCTGAAGTCTATCACAACATACCTACCCTAGTACTAGGCCGTGTAACCATCATCAATGAATGCATTATTATTAGGATCCCTCACTGGTAAATCTTCAAAATTAAGCACAACCTCATGTGGTTGGGGTGTAGGTAACATAAAATCTACCTCCCCTCTCTTGTACCTAGGGAAATTAGGTGGGGATCCCCTGAACAAGCCTAAACTATCTTCATACATGATCAAATGGGAAAATCTTATCCTCACACTCCCTATGGCCATATATCCACTACCAGCTTTATACACCTAAGGTGTGATATTTAGGCCCTACCTACTATGGCCACCTAATTTAGGGCTTCCATATCACATCGCTAACTACTAAGCCATCTAATGCCCTTTGTAACAACTCAATGTCTCTAGGTCCTCCACTTGCCCCTATAATAGCTCCACCTCTCCTCTATCATAAGAAGCCCACTATATAATCCATTAATAGATAACCATTAACCAACAATCCAGGGGTCTCAATATCTAAATGTTCTCAAAGGCTCAATAGTGAAGAACAAAGCTGACATTAATCCTGTACTACCTATGGTGTCTAAAACCCTATATCTCTTAGTATATCTATACTAATAGGAATGGGGCCCAACCAAATATAGTCCTCACCAATAACATCTCAACTAACACACCTAATAAAGCCATAGGAAACCACCCCTCAATTGAGTCAATTAGCATAAATTTTGTCAACACCATCATCATCATGATCAGGCATCTATCTATTAGAGCCATCTATTATAATGGGTCATAGCCAAACCCTCCTACATAGAACTGTGTCTAAGTATGATCATCACCATAAACCATCTCCATTAGGTCATCTACCTCCTTACCCTCTATCTAATATACTTCCTCTCCTTTAATCAATAGATGCATGATCTTATGCACACCCTCTAGTAGGATGGTGATTTATCTAGTCAGTATCCAAAATGTGCTTATTATGGGGTCTCATCTCTTGATGAGCATGATGATCATCATAAGGTTTCATGGTAGATGTTAATAATGTTATATCACACATAATCCCACATTCTCCATATTCCACCACTCCTCTATATCCATGACATCTTAGACCTTAGCAAGGAGTACTAACACCTGGTCTCTCATCCTAATCTACTCTCTATCCTACATACATATCATACAACACTATATTTTAGTGTTTTACCTATCACTAAGTACTAACTTTTGACCTACCCTTACCCTTCCCCATTTCTATCTTACCTCATCCCCCTAGCCCAGCTACCTACCTACCCTAGCTAAGCAAATCCATAACACTCAATTACCTATCCAACCCATTCCCCAAAAACACACCTTTTTCCACCTCTAGTTAAGCAACATAATAAAAAAACTACCTCACAAATTCCATCATTCAAAAATCCTAAACCTATACCCTCAACTTTTGATGGTTCCTTAACCATCGCTAGTCACTTAGGGATGGTTAGCTCCTTAGGATTGATCAGTGATGGTCAAGTTGAACCATCATTGGTCACTATCTCTTCCCTGGCAATAGAGACTCGAACACTATACCTCTTAATTTCACCAAAGCAAGCATCTAAACAATCTAAAAAACCTAATACATGCTAACATATATTCCCACCCCCAACCCCATTTTTAAATCAAAAGCTTCCCTAAACCTGATTTTCCTAAAAAATTTCTCCAACAAAGCCCACCTATGACTTCCAAAACAAGCCTAAAATATCACAATCCCTAAACAATCTTAAACCCTACCCTAATTAGTAATTTAAACACATCCCCTACCTCATTCTAGGAGTGTTATCATGGTTTCAAGTCTCATGTAACTACTTCACTACATCCTCAACCTATCTCCACCCTCTTGATCCTCACTCAAAAAATACACCATTAGCTCTCTTCCACCTCAACAACCCTTAGCCCACCATGTGCAAAAATCATTATAATTCACTAGAGAAAAAGTACAAAAGTCTAATCAATGAAAATGACACTCATTTTTTACTTTTACCCTAATGGATTTTAAGATTTTACCCCAACCATCACTTGTCAAGGTGATCAATGCCAATCAACCCTTGGGGAATTCCCCTAACCATTATCGGTCAGGGTCCCTACCTTACTTTTAAAGCACCTACCAGTAACTAACCTTGTTGCCCAGCCATATCTTTCTTACATGGGAAGAACTATATTTGGCCTAAAGTTTTGTTGGATATTGCATCCACATAACTATGTAGGCAATATCCATGTTCCTTGTACACATGGAGTCATCTCGATCATGACCACCAACCTGATAACCTTGTCACCTCACCATTAGTATATTTTGGCCTATCTAGCATGCAAGTTTGCAATACTTTTTTTCCTAGTCCCTTGACCATAATGACAACATTTCCATGTTGATATTTTATATTTTGTGTCACTTCATGCACACTAACCCACTTATGTCTCGATGGGATCACTTCTTACCTCAAATACCTATGACACTTAACCCATTTTTGTTTTCTTTGAGATCACTTCCTACCTTGGATACCCACTGGGAATATGGAACTCACTTAGAAGACTTAAATTTATGAGTGTTCCCAACCACCATTCCTTTAGGTGGTCATGCGATTCACTTACCAGTTGTTCTTCTTAGCATCAACCCTTAATTTTTACCAATGTTGGTAATTTTAGTCTTTTACATAATCTTAGCTATCACACCATTTTGTTGTATTTTGTGTGTAAGTTTTTGTCTCACATGTCCAACCCTTCCTTTTGTCACCTACCTCATGACCTACCATCTACCTATTATCAAACCCATACCCACCTATGTTTCACCTCACCATCTCCCAATTTGAGGAGGGAACACCTCATCCTACTCTCAGGGAAAGTAAATATAGAACCAGTTTCCATTTTTGTTTTGCTACTCATTTATGTAAGTTGCATAATAAAAAGGGGGAGAATGTAGACACTATAAAATTGCACACATGATCATAGTCATCATAATACCTTTGGTTTCTCTTGAACCTTTATTGATTACACCTATAAGTTTGACAAACCTACCTAGCATAACCTACTTACCTAGTTAAAAGTTAAGTTAGTCAATTTTATGACTTAACTCACCATTTTACCCATTCTAAGTTATCTTTTTCCTAGGTCCTTGATCGGTGATAGTCAAGGTGATCAGTGATGGTCACCCTAATTGGTGATAATCAGGCTGGATAGCCTAGACTCAACATGAAACCTATATGTAAACCACCACCTTGATTTTCTAAATATGATAGTCTAAATATAGTTGTGATACCTTTTCATGGATGACTTATATTTAGAGTCCTTCTTCAAGTCTAATTTATACAACCACTTCCACCTCTTGCTTATGCCTATAAGAGAGAGAGGCATGGGAGGTCAAACCATCTACCATTGTTATCAAGATATTTTTATATCTAGAATCTCTTTGTGTAGGTAAATTAAGTCAATACACATTATAAATTAATATCAACCATCACATAGGGAACCTACTTGTCATTAACCCTCCACTAAGCTCCCAAGTACTATTACACTACTAGAATCAACCTAGATTCCACCAACAAGCAAATCTACATCAACCAACGACCAACTAATTTTTGGTAAGTCAAGTATTCAATTAATTATATTATTTTACTAGGTTTTCATTCCAAGACTAAGCTATATCTCAAAATCCACTTTTTAGATCCCATTGATCAACAAACCCAAACCCTAGATTCATTGATATGCAATTGATGATAGTTCCCTAATCAGTGATGGTTACCCTCAATTAGTGATGGTCACCTGACCGATGATGATTACCCTTGATTAGTGATGGTTCCATGATCGATGATGATCACCTATGGCATCAAAAATATCAAGCTAATTTAACTCTCTTACACCCAACTACATTCATTTTTATATGTCCCTACCTATTCACAGGTCCCTTTTTGATTTTTTGAGCCAACCCTGACCTATTATCACTAGTAATAATTAGTTTATCACTAATTAGATCATTTCTAGTATCTTGTCTAAACAATATTTTCTTGTATTTGATTTTAGTAAATCTTCTATTATTGATGCAAGTATCTTCTTTCAAGTTTTATCAATTTAATTATTTAAATAGGTCAATTGACATCCCATAAAGAAGCTCTCACTTTTGAGATCTAGCTCTCACTAGGAAATCCACCTTATTGTCTATCTAACAAACATGTTTGCCTTAGTGTTTTCTTATCAATAGATATATCTCCCAATATAAAGTGGAGCTCTTCACATCTTCTAATTCAACATGTGCACAACCAAATAGGTTTTTCAACCACACCTGTATTAAGTTTTTTAATTTCCTAATATCCTTAAAAACTAAAAATTACTCTTAAACATCCCTCTCTCCTATAAGAGTGGCCACCTAGCCCTATGATATATCCCTCTCTTGGGTAAATAATGATAAGGATGCCTATATTACAGCGAGTGTCACCCTTGCCTAATCCCTCTTAGCAATAAGTGCCTATCTATTCAAGGAATCCTTATCCCTCTGATCACCACTCCCCTCCTCTACACCCATTTCCATATCCTATGAAACCTCATCACCTCTAAAAATGGATACATTATAGTGTGCCTGGAACCACATAGGGTACCCATCAGGAACACCTACATCATCAATCCCAACCCTTATTGGTAGCGCTTCATGATAAATAAATACCTATTCTAGCTCAAAGGTAGGAAAAGGTAACTCCACATCCTCTCTCTAATACCTTAGGAACTCCCCTAGGATGTCTTGAATGAGGCCAAGATGCCTCTAAACCCTATCAAAAAGGATGAACTCTAGATCTAGATCTCACCTCCCATAAACTAATATGTAACTTTGTAGTGATAAAATTTACCTCATATGATTGGTTCCTGCAATAAATCTAATATATGGGTACCAAATCATGTCACCCACCACTAAAGCATCCAATCAATCCCTATACAAATCTAAATCGTGTGACCCTCTACCTAGTCTTATAAGTTCATAATCATATCTCCATCACATAAACCCTACCCTAAAGTCCATCTGAATAAAACATTGCCATGGTAATTCTCTAGGTATTTGTAACCTAATGTGATGATAATCCCAATAATATCACAAACCCAACACTAATACCATACCTCCTATGTGCCTTGTAGCCTCAGAACTCTCAACATAGCTACACTAGTAATATAGGTCCCCAAGCATACACTATTTGATCCATCACCATGTTGACAAAAACACCTAATAACAATGAATGAAACCTTCCACTAATCAAGTCAAGTAGCATGTAACAATTCATCACCATCATCATCATCATCATCATCATAGTGATGACATGTTTTGTAACCCTATCCATGTGATACAGGGGTGCATAATGTAGGCCTCTAATGTGTCATCTTGTATGTGTTGCATGATCACCATACAATACCCCCATAAACTAGTCTCACTCCTCACCCTCAATGTTTTCTATTGGCTCACCTTGTATTGGTAGCCACATAATCTAGTGAATGTCCTCATGTAAAATCATTATCTCTCTAGTAGGAAGCAAGAATGTGCTAGTGTTTAAATCCCATTTCTCAATGGGTTCCACTAACATCATTGTATCTTTGGGAATGCATTGATAGTACCTAATGCCACCCAAGCCCACTATAGATAGTTGATACTACTCTTGTTCTATCATCAGTTGATGGAACTCATCTAGTGATTGTGGCAATCGATCTCTCATCTATATATGCTCCCTCACCTAGATCTCTCACCTATATATGCTCCCTCACCTATAAGGTTCATAACTAATACCTTAGTTCACCTAATCTAACCTATACATGAGACCATACCTTAAAATTCACATTTTTTAACTTATAACATATACACTAAATTAAAAACTTAACCACTACACTAAAACCTTTATTTATACCCTTTTCCACTAACTTTACCATTTACCCACTTCAACCTTAAAATAACCTACACACCCATTTCACTTTAACCAACCCCCATCTCATTTATCAATAAAACTTTAAAAATCTACCCTATTTCATCAATTATTGATGGTCAAATATTTAATATTGGTAATTCCTATTGGAACCATCACCGATCATACCATTGACTATCGATGGTTAGGGATCAATTATTGATGGTCACCACATAATGACTGAATAATCATCAGTGGTCGATAGGTGACCATTGATAGGTCATTATATGGTGACCACCAATGATCCAACCCTAACCCTAACACCCCAAAACTATCAACAAATCCAAAAAAATCAACTTAAACCTTATCTACAACACTCTACCCTCTCCTACCTACACTACCCCTCTACCACTTTCATCCCCATAACCTCCACCTACCTGATTACACAAACCTAAACCTAAACCTAACCCTAACCCTAGGCCTAACCCACCCATAGTCAATCAATAAACTCTTTTAAAAATAAATATTCTAAATTTAATTACACCCCTTACCTCATTTCATGATCACTAACACAGAGGAGCTCTAGGAACCATTGTTGTACCCCATGTTCTACCTCACCCTCTCTACATCTTTGATAGTCAAATATCCAACCAATCAAACCCAACCACCCTCACTCACCTCCAATCAATCACTCAATTCACTCTTTCACTAATAATACAAACACCATCATTTATTTTCACCTAAAATAACTCCAAAACATCACAAATTACCAAATACAAATTAAGAAATGAAAACCCTTGGCAACCTTTTTACCATAACCCTTTTAGGGATAAAATACAACTATTGATGGTCAGTAAGTGACTATCAATGTTGACTTTGACCATTAAAGGTTGACCTCCTAGCTTTTTGTTCATCATAACCATAATTTTTTGAAAAACAAGCCAACTTACCCTTGCATTACCGACTACATACCCATTAGAGCTTACCTAATCCAATAAACACACCAAACACAATATTGGTCATTTTGGCCCAACTTCCTCATGTTTTATGATGACCTTGCCTTGGTCACTTTGATTGTTATGACTACATTAACATCTTGAATTAACTTAAACTCATTCTACTTTTGCACATTAACCTAATTATGTCTTCTTAAGAGCACTTACTACCTTAGATACCTATTAATACACTAGATTTACCTAAGAGAATTGAATTTATGATTACAACCTAACCGCCACACTTAAATATGGCCATTTGGTTTACTTATCATTTGTCCTTCTAGAACCACCTATTTTACTGACTATTTCAATCATAGTAACCTAGTCAATACATGATATGTGATATCATATTTAGCTACATTTTGTGCATGTGTTTGCACCTTGATGCCCAATCCAACCCACTTAACTTCTTGTTAAAATTGTACCCAATTATGTTTTACCTCATTGAATCCTATTTTGAGGGGAAACTCCTCCTCCCATACTCAAGACAACTGAACAGTCAACCAACTTTCCAATCTTGTTTTGTAACTTGCTAATTTAAATTGCATAACAAAAAGGGGGAAAATATAAACACTATAAAACCATACACAAAGGTTCTAGATGTCTAACTAACCCATAGGCCACCCTTGGACCCCCTTAAAACCACTTAACAACCCCTAACCTCCAAACCTAAGTCAAAATGACTAACTTTGACCATTCTACCTTTTAAATATCGACCATCGACCCCTAACCACTGATGGTTAGACCTAACCACTAAAAGTCAGCCTTTAACCACCTTAAGGTTTAACTCAATCTCAACTCCACCTTGATCTTCTATTCTTAGCCACTCGCATAATTATGCATGTTAAGACTAAATTTAGATGACCTATTGACACTTTGTTTAAACTTATTGTTTCACCTCTCCCTTCTTATATAAAAAGAGAGGAGGAGGTGAAGAGAGGGAAATAATCATTAGATAAAATTAGTAATTATCAAATCTCCACATATTAGAATTTATTTTGTAGGTATTCTTCCAGCAAACTAGTGACCAAGTCAAAGATATGAAGTTTTGTAATTCATCAATCACAGTGGCACTCTACCAGAAATGCTCTAGTCTCCACAATGGGTTTTTAGCCACTCACCTCAGCATTATTTAGGTAATAGAACTAAGTATTTATTGGTAGTAATTAGTTATTTTATTTTTGTCTTGTATTCAAAATCTAACCTAAACCCACATCCCAAAATCACTCAGCCACCTTCTAGACCAGACCTACCCTTACCTAAGTTAAATCTGATAGTAACCATTAATGGTCACTTAACCATTGATGGTCTACCCCCCACCACTAATGGTCATATAACTGAAAATGGTTACCCAACTACCAATGGTTCACCTAAATTTTGATGGTCACTATGTGAAAATTCCAATATCAATCTAATTCCACATATCATACCCCAACCAAATCCCACTCTCTGACTTTTTACTTGATCACATGTGTAGAACCCACCTATAAAGTTAAGTCAATCTCACCAAGAACCTACTATGAGGTCTAATCAAATACTTAAACTAATTTGATAAAAGGCTATAAATCACTATGAGTATAACCCAGATATGAGAGTAATGTTATGGTAAAAATATTAAGTCTTTCACTATTATAAATCATAATATTGTGTATAGGTTGATGATCAAGCTATACTCTAATGAGTAAAGAATTAAGATCAAATTCATCATCCTTATTCTTACTAACATTGAAAGTAATAAAATATATCTAAACCATATAAGGTGTATGTTGCGGTTAAGTACAAATAATCCCATTTAGTGGGTGCACATAGTGTGATGTAGGAGAATGTCTGTTATATACCATTTTTACCTATGTGATCTTATTAGAATGGTATTGAAAATTATTTTTAAATATTTTATACTTATGGTGATCACCATGTTTTGAAATTTAATCCTTTAGAGGATCATTGAATGTAATCTTTTGGTCATCGATGAGGTCTTATATCTTGTGCTTCAAGGTAAAACATATGTTTTTAGAATATCTAGGGCCTTGATAATAATCATAATAAGAATTTTAATCATATCCATTGGGTATGTACTGACTCATATCAACCTTTATACGAGGAGGGAGAGATATAAGATGACATCCTAATAACCATGGAGAAAAGAAGCAAGAGACTCAGGTAAATGTGCAAATTGTCTTCGTGGTGTATTAGATAAAATAAGTCAATTGGGATTTTGTGATACTAAATTAATTATATTGGTTGTTTACTTTTTATGATCATGTGGTTTCACATTATAACTTATTTTGATTACAAACTTAGTATTGGATGTAGAAGTAGTTGATGTGTTTACTACACAATTAAGCATATTTAATGAAACAAGATTTATTTCATGGTCTCAAAAAACATGGCATAAGTCATAAAAGGATTTGAAATTTTTAAAAATAATCAAATCAAGTAAATGGTAAAGGAAAATTCATTTGAATATGTCTTGAACTTTTTTATCTACCATATGATTAGTCATTTTAGCCAAGATTGTCTTATACCTCAAGACATATTCATTGATAGGTGCATTGGTTCCTTGTTTGATTTTTACAATTTGGGCAGAGAAGACCTTTTCATTGATATTAATATAAAAGTATGCCAAAAACTAATATAAAATATGTTTAAATGCTTTCATGGATTGGAGAGGTAAATCATAGAACCACCTCAAATCATAGTCCTTATGGATCCTTGGACATAATTTGGTCAAAACATTATCCTCAGAGGCACAATCAAGGCATTTCACAAATAAGGATCAAATATGTTTCTCAAGATCACCCTTCCCATCATAAAATGTTAATTTAGATGTGATAAAACTAGTTGGAAAAGAGTGAAAAAATATCTCAAGTGAAAGAGAGTTATGCGACACATCTTGGGAATAAATAGCATGAGTGTAGTCATATAAAATGTGAAAATTAGTAGCTTGAGTGTGGCTTATGACACCCAACCCATAGGTCCCTCTTGCTTACTCTCATGACCCTTCTAGACATCATTTTACTTATTTCCAGTCATTCATAGGCTTCCAAAACTTTATTCTAACTAAGCTAGGCTATATTTCCCATGATGATTCCATCCCCCCAAGTCCCATACCTTCAGGACAATAGTGCCCAACTTGGACTATAGCACTGGACCCTAGGGTGTCAATTTTTAGAGCTCCTATCCAATTGTAGTTTAGCTCCAATGGTCACTTCCTTTTAGTTCCTATCCTTCTTCTTGTCATCCTAACACTAATACATTTGACCCATGACCAACAAATCTTTATAAAAGCCCATTCAAATTTCATTTAGAAGTTGTAGACAAATATCATAAAGAAAACAAGAATACAAGCATGACTACTCAGGTGTATTTCCCTATTCTCTACATACAACCATATAATATAGCCACAAGCTTATTCAAACCCTCACACCACTCCCTATCCACCTCAACCACACCCAATTTGGCATTTTTCATCTTTATATACACTATTTCACAAATCACATGAAGTGGAAGAAATACATATGGCTTGATCCCTCTTCAGAGTATTGGTATGTAGGTAGTGTACCCAAAAAAGGGGTGTGGATATACCTTCAATGAATATTACACACACTAACCCCACCTCTTCCTCAAAGTTTGTCAAAGAATAATGGAGTCTAGGGTTTGAATACTAGATCTATTTTATAAAGAGTTCCATAGAAATCCAGCGTCTAAAATTTCATAAGCAGTCTCATATAAAGACATTGGATAAAACCGAAAATGCTCAGGCCTTCAGGATAATAGCAACAGAAGAGAACTATAGTGTTGGACCCTATGTTGTCCTATTTTGATAATCTTTTCCTTTCACAAAATGAAGGTTAGATCCTGATTCATGACACTATCATAGTCCTGTATAATAAATTCTATACCCTATCTCAATCGTATCAGTACAATTTAAGCTAAGTTATATTTATCCTCACTTATTACTATTTTTAGAAAGGTTTAGATTATAATTAAATTATAAAAATTAGTATCTTAATTATTCCAATATTATCTACTAATTTAATTAACTTATACCCTTAACTAAATTACTAATAAGACACTAATATTCCCAAAATAGTTAAATCATTTGGTGAACATGACTTACTTTGTTTGCACATAAAAAGCCTAAAAACCCTAGGGTAAATTCCTTGCTAATTTTTTCAATAATTTTATAATTCTTTACCTACATATTTAAATCAGAAATTCACTATAATTTTTGAAATTCCTTATTAATTTTTAAAAAAAATCATTTTCTACAAAACCCTAGTTGCATATACTAGGTCCCTTCAAATTAAGAATTTTTCAATAATTTTTTGATTTTTTACTTGCATATTTAAATAAAAAATTCACTTTAAATTTTAAAATTGTATAGTAATTTTAAAATAAATTATTTTCTTCCAAACCCTAGTTGCATACACTAGGTCCTTTCAAATCAAGAATTTTCCAATAATTTTTTGATTTTTTACATGCATATTTAAATCACAAAATCACCTTAGTTTTTGAAATTCCATAGTAATTTTAAAAAAAACATTTTTCAAAACCTTTGTTGAACTTACTAGGTCCCATTACTTTTGAGTTGTCACTTTACATGGTTGTGACCTTCGTATCTTTTTTATGCACTTTCCAGTTTATTATTTTTAAGACTTTATATTTCTTATGTTCAATACTTTTCTTCCATAACACTTTGCTTATTTCAAATTATTAAAAAAAAATCAATCAATTTTCAATTTGTTTTCCTACTTTAACAATGGCCCAATAAACCATTTTTGATGAAAATTATAAATGGAATTTTTAAGAACTCTTAACTAAACACCCTGACATGCAAGATGATATACTTAAAATACTACAAGAAGAGAAACAAAAAGTGAACAATGGCTAGTCCTATAAAACCAGATAAAAACCAATTACACATGACACTATGAGGGTAGCTATTTATAAATAACCCCCTATAGCATCCCAACCTACCTCTATGCCACCACCAACTACAACTAGTACATCTTTGTCTCCTAATTTGGTAGTCCTTGTGTAAGAGATAAAATCTCTTCAATCCAAGTTGCTACATCTTGAACAATGTGCTTCAAGAGCTACATAGGCCTTGGATTCTTTTAGTCTACTACATACACCATTAGCATGCCATATTATTTCCACACCCTTGCCACTAGATTTTGTTCAACCTAAGCTCACTCTTGTAGACACTAGAATTATGTCACACACTTGTGTGACTCCCTATGTTTAAATCGCCCTTCCATCCCCTTTTAATAATTAACCTTCCTAACCTATGTTTTCACCTTAAAATATTTAATAAAATTAATCAAAACCCACTTATGCCGCCTCACTTGGCCACCTCATCCTAAGACTAATTCTTACCCTCTAAGTCACCTTAAGATTTAGTCTCCTAATCCTAACTACCTATGACTTGTTCTCACCCTTAACATAAATTCCTAACTAATTACGTTCCTCATAGCCTTGCATTTTTACCTTTTGCTAACAGACACCATACTTGGCAATATAAGAAATAAAAAATGACCTAAAAATAGCCATTTTACCTATTTTCATGCCACTAACGTTGGTTAACCCTCAGCTAACATTTATGGGATCACCAACATCAATTACTTAAGGAAAATTCCAAGTTGGTATTTAGGTCAAAAAAACAAGAATTCATGCACATGCTTTTAGAAATCAGAGCATAATACATCAATTTTGACAGCTAAGCTTACTGTTACTCTACACAAATTTATCCAAATCAGGAATTGATAGATTGCATAGATCTTGAACTCTTGAGGAATATTAGCACATGCTTATCTTGTTTGTTTACCCATTAGTTCACCAAGCCTCATCAAAATCATCTATTCGGCAGTCATAGTTCACCCATATCACTAGCTAAGTATATCTTGATGTTTTGTAAGTCTTTAAATAGTAATTTTCTAATTACTTTACATTATACTATTTATTGTTTCATGAACCCTGACTCCTTCCATAGAGGAGTTGTAAATCTCCCCACCCACTTTTCTCTAACTCAACATACTAACCCTCTATCCAAATTCACTTGAGTCTTACCCACCTCCTTATGACTCTTCCTAACCTCACAACCTAACCATACTCCCATTCTCCCTCTTAGAAAATCCTTCTCTAATTCATTCTAATACTACTACCCCAACTAACATCATTGACCCCCAATTGACATCAATGACCCCAAACTAATATCAGTAACCCCAACTGACATCGATCACCTAATCAACATCAATTACTATGTATTTAAAATAGCAACCTCAAAATCACCTAAAAACCTTCCCAAAACATAGACCTAACTTATTTTCCTGCACTATATTATCTTATGCTATACTTAGACTTGTAGCATGGTAAATAGAACTCTCTCTCTTTCTCTTTACTTTTATTTATTTTAAACTTTGTTTTAAAATAGTAGACTATCATCCCAAGGAAGTTTCACACTTCCCAGATCAAACACGTAGCTTGGCAGTTTGCACATATCTTCACTAAAAACTATTTTGTGTAGTGTTTTTTATCTATAGGCATCTTCCTCCATAGCCAAAGACAAGAATCTACAAATTCTAGAATAGTGTGCACTATCTAGATTTTAATCACTTATCCTTAATTCTCTTTCTTTTTTTCTCTCTCTCTTTAAATATAAAATAAGATTAAAATGTAGTGAAACATTTAGGCATGCTCAGTGGGACCCTAGAGTTTTCTTGGGTTCATTTCTTGTCTAGCTATTCATATAGGTGCACCATAGTGAAATTTTCATTTTTTAAACTTTATCTTTTTATTTTTCTCAATATGAAATTTTGAAATTTTTATTTTTTTGTTTAAGGAAAGAACTTAAATTTTCCTTCCCTATCATTCTCCTCTTCTTGTGATTCTAAAATAAATTCATTATTTTCCTACAAGCTAAAAAGAATACTCTCTTTTTTAATCTCTTTTGAGCATTAAGATAGTGAAATTCATCCTCTTCTCCTATTCACCATTATTTTCATTTAAACTTCAACATTTTTTTATTTGGTTTTTAAACTTATTGCATTTCATTATTTTTTTTGATGCATTTATCTCACATAGTTAAATAAAGCATCATGAATAAATCATAGAACACAAATGTTACACAACTAGATCACTCTCATAAAATTAAACATCTAAACTCACTTGAGACAAGGCCCATTGGGATTTCATCACCAAGTGGATCACCTTACCTTACCTGATAATCTCACTTAAATTTCACCACCAAGGAGCAAACCCACTCCATTCTCTAATGGAGTATAAACTCTAGACAAGAGGTATATTTTGGCTAAACAACCTGGCTCAGCTTCAGGACCATGAAGTATGGGGAGAAAGCCCCTATAGCAAGCCATATACCTAGTCTAATACAAAATTTTTTTTAGCACTGAAACTAACTTGAAGCCATCCTTAGAATTCTCATCTAGTACCTATTTCAAAAACTAGTTTTACTCTCACACTTTCTAAGGCATAAGTCATCAAGAGACTAAAATTAATTTTTAGATGTTAACATTTAGTGGTTGTATATTCCTTTTCTAATTCATTTTATCTTCATTTTTGAGTTAGTGAGGACATTTCCTATATCAATTTATAGAATCTAGGCATTTCGACCTCTTAGATTCTATTAACTTCTAATTTCAAGTTTTATATGTGTCATTTATCCTTACATAGACCTATTATGTCCTTTGTTATACCCAAATTTGACCTTAGGGTTAATAAAACCTTAGATTTTTCACCTTTCTAAATTCCATAGTAATCAACATCAGTAAGGAAACCAACATCAGTTGCCTTGTTACCTACCAACATCGATCAGATAGCCAATATTAGTGATTGTGTGTTTTTATAATTTTTATCTTGCTTAAAATAGTAAGCTAAAATTACCTACTTATCTACACTCAAACCTAGCTTCCTAATGCTCTATCACTAATATAGAGTTTGTGGCCTACCTTTATCCCCTTTTCATGGTATTGATTCATATCCAAGCCAAAATTCTTGTCGATTATGCAAGATAACAACCACTCCCACCTTCCACTCTCCTTTTTGATTATATCATAAAGCATACTTCAGTTGCAGAGAATACCCCTGTGACTAATAGTCCTAACTAGATCCCCCTTATATTTGAATGAGATCTTGAATTCATAAAATTTCTTGATCATAACATTATATCCCTTTAGTATTATCTCTCCACGAGCCAAACCCATAACACTGCAGGAGATCCCCTTTATGGTATGCCAACTTCCTTGATGGAGATAACTATAGTCTCGATAGTTTCCACCATTCCATATATGGTCACCTAGACTAATGCTTCAACAAGTTACCCAACCATCAATAACCCTAAAAATTCAACCACCCCAACCACTCAGTCTCATCTTTTTAACCTACCTTTTGTAGCAACTCCCTTAGCCTCATAGCCACTACTAGGCTAACCAAGTCAAACACCATTTCAAATCTTGTTAGTGGCCATCCCATCAAATATTCCACCCATAATTACAAGAGTTTAAACTCATCCTTTAACCCATGTAATAATGCTAGCTACCTAACCTTCGGTGATGGCACCCAACCAAGGCTTTATCTCTAACCCCATAGGATAATCCTCTTTCATTTTTGCCACTCAGCCCTTGACTCATTACTAGTATGTTGCATCTACACTACCACAACAAGGTGTATCATTTCCCACCTCTATCTACCTTAAATTACCTTATAACTTAGGGGGTGATCCTCACACCAATCTCCCTCCTGATCTAATCAAGATGCTAATGGATAAGATGTCTAACCTAGAAACATCTGTGTCAGGTTCAAAAAATATTCTATCTTATGATAAAATATGTAATGAAGCCATCCATCCTTTTGTACCTATTCGACCCTACTTGAGTTAGTGGGAACTCCCTAAATTTACTCATTTTCAGAGTAAGGTGGATCAACAATAGCACTTATGAGCATTTTGACATGCTTGTTACCTAATAGGGCATGATGATTCATTATTACTTCACACTTTCCCTATGTCTCTTTCGGGTGCTACCTTGGATTGGTATAGTTCCATAACCCAACACTCCCTTTTCTTGGTTACCCAACTTTCTCAACTATTCTTGGACCACTTCTGTATCAATATTTCTAAAAAGGTCTGTATTATAGACCTTTATTCCATTAGACAGTTTAAGGATGAGTATATCACTAACTTTGTCACTCATTTGAGAGGTTTAATCAATTAGCTCTCCTTTTCTTTACCTCACCCTGAGCTCATAGATATTTTTTCAAGATCATGTGCCAAACACATCTATTTTACCCTTTGCATCTAGACATTTTACACATTTGAAAAAGCTTTTATAATGGTGTGAAAGTTAGAGATTCAGGCTATAGATGAAGATAGGGTTAAGATATGATTCAGTCAAATAAATATTTAGACCATGACTGATAACTCACATGATCATGATATTCATATAATCAATATGGTCTTCTCTTTACCTCTGATCCAACCTCTATCAAAATCAAAGGAGCTTATTTTACCTATTCCTCTTCCATGAGTAGAGGAACCTATTTCACCAATCTCTCTCCCACATGTAGAGGGCCCTCATCTACCTATCCTTTTACCATGTGAGGAACCCATAATACCTACTCCTCTTGTACCTATTTTGCATATTCTTCTACCTTCAAAAGAGCATATCATGCCCACTCCCCATTCACATGTTGAGGGGAAAATCATTCCTCTATTCTACCCTCTTAAAGATCCTTTTTCACCTACTTCTCTTCCATCAAAAGAGGACAGTGTCCCATCTACTCCTCTTTTGCATATAGATGAGTCAATATTATCTATACCTACACTAATCGAGGGACCTATTATTCTTGCATCCATTGAACCAATTTTACCCCTTCTCTTGATAATATAAAATCACACCTTGCCTCCTCCTCATCCTCATGTTGGGAAAACAATCACACCCATGTTTTATCCATTAGAAAAATTGACTTCACCAATTCCTCCCCTACTTAGGGTGGACCATGCCTTTTTTCCTGCCTTCATTGAAGAATAATTGATTGTAGTTCTTACTCATCTTTGGCCCAAAATAGTAGAAACCAACACCTTCCCTCTTTCCCAATCACCTAAGTATTCTACATAATCAACTGTAAGGCCTATGACAACTTCATCTAAACCCTTCTCATAGTTGGTCACAAATCTATACTTTCTTGATTCTACGAAGCTAGACCACTCAACATTTTGGGACCAACTTAAATCTCCCTATCCTATGTAATAAATGTCATCCTCTAAGGCTAATAATTTCACTACCATTTATCCCAAGGTTTTTGACAAAGATAAAACATATTTGCCTAGACTATCAAAAGTGTAGCCCTCTACATCAGAACCATCACCATCATGGGCATTTTATACTCTAAAGCAAATTAGATCTTTGGTTTTCACCTAGTGTCTAATTTAATTCATCCATAGGTAAATTTAGATTTGAATCCTCAACCATGAGTTGGAGCTCCATGACCTAAACCAAGGAATAATGTTAAGCTTCTTAGGCCTCATCATTCCACTCTTCCTTTGCCCTCAACTTTACCTTTGATCTTTGGACCCCATCCTTCCACTTTAGTTGGAGTGTTCTCTTTCCAATTAGGACAAAAGGAAAAGCTACCTCCTCTTTTGCATCTACCACTTAGTGGCCCTTACACATCTAACACCTTGACACCTACAACTAAAAAGGTGTCAACAAAACTATTAGTTATGCTTTCACCCAAAAGGGTGCCATGTAAAACCATATCCATGCCTCCTAAATCAAAAAAGGCATCCACCCTTATTATGACAATAAGTGTTATCCCACTGGTAGGTTCTCAGGCCTCTCTCTTACAGTAGTTATTGCAATCCTCCACCATAACCCTTCCTCTGATCAAGATTTATCAGCTTCTCAGACTAAAGCCATCTTGGTTTGATGGCACACAAGTTTGTTTATATCATTGATCACTTGGACATGATACAGAAAGATGTAAATCTCTCACAGCTATTCTCCAACAATACTTTAATATGAATAACCTTCTCATTATGTATCCTCTTTCTAACCTCATAGTTATTCCACTAGTTCTATCCTAAACTTTACCTATGACCTCACCTAATTCCAAGACCAATGAGGAGGTTGTGCCTCCTCCACCACCTTCTTCATCTGTGCTCCAAATCAACATAGTTAATGTGACCACATGATCTTAAAATCAAAAGGATAAAGGTAAGGAAAAGGCCACCACCCCTTGGTCTCTATCATTCTAAAAACATGTTCCTCCATGAAATCCCAAGATCTCTATTCTTAGTGCTCCCCAACCCATATCTTCACAAGTCATTCAAGACTCAATGGTGAAACAACTTCACCAAACCCATGTAAAGATGTCTTTATATGAGTTAATCCAAAACTCATCCCAAAATCATCAAGATTTTATCAAGGCTTTATAGTCCATTAAGGTACAACCTAATGATCCTCAACCTCTTGTAGCTTTGGCAGATTCTCTTAATACTATTTCCCTAGTTACCTTTAGTGATTCATAAATTCTAGCTTTTCACCCTAGATAATAGGACCCTACACTTTTATCACTGCATATATCAATCAAACTCATGTTAAGAGATTCATGATCGATGGAGGTTTTAGTATTAATATTATCTCCACTCATGCCTACAAATAGATATCACTTCCTAACAATTTCATGTTGTAGTCTGGTGTGATACTTCATTCCTTTAATGATACTATAGTGACTATTGTGGGTACTATAGTCTTGCATATCCATATGGATCCTCACATAATCCTTGAACTCTTATATGTTATTGAAGGAGAGTTTTAATATAACATATTTCTTGGATGGCCTTGGATATGTGTTGTGGCATGTGTACCCTCAACTTTACACCACTATGTCAAATTTGAGCATGATGGGCAAGTGCATGTTATTCCCACCGACCTGCCTCCTTTCAAAACATGTACATGACTTATCATCTAAATGATGTCCCCATTCCATTGAAAACATCTTCCTCTTCACATTATACCATTGAATCCTCAAAAATCTTTACTACCTCAGTTGCTTAGGTATCGATGACACAAATTCCTAACAAGGACCCCATCCAAGACACTTTTAAATGCCTTTCACTCATAAAATATCACTTGTTGACACTTGACATGTTCCATACTCCACAAGAGTATGGAAAAGTTCACATGCACTCCAATTATGATTCTCATAATAAGATGGTCATATTATATGGTCCCCATAACCTTTAAACTAATCTCATATACGGGGGATTCAATCAGGCTCTTACTATCAAAAATACCTCCTCTTCACCATAGCCTTTTACCTATGACTTCTCCTTCCTAGGAAAACCTAGTTTTGCTCACACTTATCTTTATATATGTACCTAACAAGGATTCAAGTTAGGTCATTATGAGTAGGGTACTCATACACCCATTGAATACCCCACTAATAAGACCATCAAAGACACCAAAAAGTGGTATGGTGTGGGTTTTTATGAACCAACAAAACCCACCAAGGTCTCTCATATTGAGGAGCCACTCTCTCCTTCTCTATGCTCTCCTCTTCCCCCACCATCAGCCACAAAATTAGAGGTATTCATACCTCTTAATTTTTTTTCAATAAATTCCATTTATTTAGGACCCCTAACGTATCATCTAGGTGAGGAAACAAGGCCCCTTCCTCTTGTTCATCCTAAAATTATTGATGAAGACTCTCCCACTATTAACACTATCTAATGTCAGGATGATGACGTTATTCTCACCTACATAAGTGTAGATGATTCCTATATCCAATTATCACTCCCTTCTAAAATGTAAACTATGTTAAATGAATCAACCATTGATATTAATTTACCCACTTTAGATAACCCTTGAATACTCAATTTGGCCAATCTTTAGATTCCCTTAAACAAACCAATTATGTCACTTTCCTATTTGATCATAGTAAAGAATTTTCTTGGTCTTATCATGACATGCCTGGCATTAACCCCTATATCATCATCCATAATATTATAACCAACCATGATGCTAAGCTTGTTAAGTAGAAGATTCGTAAGATGAACCCTTGTATTACTCTCCTTGTCAAAGAAGAACTCCTACGCCTCTTATCTGCTAACTTTATTCAACCCATTGACTATTCACATTGGGTTTCTAACATCATCCCTATCACAAAAGTCACAAGCGGAATCCACATATACATTGACTACTATGATCTAATCCTTACTTGTCCAAAGGATGTCTTCCCTTTGCCAAGCATTGACCAACTTATTGACCTGATGGCTAGCCATGAGATGTTATCTCTTATGGATGAGTTCTCGAGATACAATCAAATTCTTATTTCTCTTGAAGATCAACACAAGGTCTCCTTCATCACCTCATGGGGAACTTTCTGATATTGGGTCATGACTTTTGACCTTAAGAATGTTGGTGCTACCTACCAACACACCATGACTTACATTTTTCATGACATCCTATACAAAATTATGGAAGACTATGTGAATGACTTACTTAAAAAGTCTAAACATCACTAGGATCACTTGGTAATTCTCAAAATCATATTAACTCATCTCCTCCAATATAACATTTGACTAAATCCAAAGAAATGTGTCTTTGGGGTCCTTTTAGGTAAGCTTATAGGCTTCATTGTCTCCCTTTATGGTATCGAGTTTGACCCTACTAAGGTTCAATAAATAATATAAATGCCTCCACCCACTAATCTCAAGTAGCTCTGTAGTTTATAATAAAAACTTCAATCAATCTACCATTTCATCTCTCAGTTGTCACATCGATGTCAACCTTTTCATCATCTACTTAAAAAGGATGTCTCCTTCAATTGGAACATGGATTATCAAAAATCCTGTAACACACTTAAATGGTATCTCCTTTCCCCACTAGTTCTTATTCCCCCTAAATAGGACCAACCTTTTTATATCTAAATTTATACAATAGACCATTTCTTAGGTGTTATGATTACATATTGAAATGATCAACATAGAGAGCAAGTTATTTACTACATAAGCCAAATGCTTATTTATTATGAAACTTGGTATACTCATCTCAAAAAGCTTTACCTTGCATTGGTCTTCATAGCTTCCAAAATTTTCCAATACCTTTTAAATCACAAAACCTACATTATCACCCATACTAACACCCTAAAATACATGCATTCCAAGCCATAAAAAAACTAACATATGGCTCATTGACTCATGTTCTTTGTTGAGTTTGACTTGGAATTCATCCAACAAAAATATATCAAGGGGAAAACAATTGTCGACTAGTTAGCTAATGACCCTTTACCTAACAACCAACCTTCTAACCTCAAATTACTTGATGATTCTATATTAATTCTATCCACTAATAACATCTCCTATCAAATGATGATGTTATTTGATGGGTTTAAATGTTAACTCGATTGGGGTGTAGGTTCATCCTCATACCTCTTGATGGTGAGCCTATGCCTTTGTCATTTAAACTAGATTTTGAATGTACTAACAATATGGATAAATGTATTAGGGCTTCAAACTACCATTTTATCTGGTGTCAAATCAATCAATATCTTTGGTGATTCCCATCTAGTGATTAATTAGGTTAATAATTCCTACCTCTACAAAAATGAAATTTTACAATGATATAAACATTATGTAGATGTGCTATTGGAATCATTTAACCAATACCTATTGAAGACTATTCCTTGATCTACAAATAAGTTTTTTAACACAATGGCTTTCCTTGCCTCACACATTCCATCCTCACCCTCTTCTTCAAAAATTTACATCACCATTCATCACCTCACATTGCCCTCTTATGTGTCAACTAACATCCTATTTTTGGGTAATTTTGACGCTAATTTGCATGATGTCTGGTATAAATAGGTTGTTGACTATCTCACTTATGCTATCATTCCATTAAACCTTTCCATTGATGGGAGATGTACTTTTGTTAAAATTACTACTTGCTACACTATGTTGGGGGGTCTTCTCTACAAATGAGGCTTTGATGGTCTCCTCCTTATATGCCTCACTCATGTTGAAATCCCCTTCACCATTAAGGAAGTCCATGATGAGATTTATGGTGGACATTTCAATGGGAATTAAATTACCAAACACATTCTTCAAATTAGATACTATTGGTTGACACTCAACTAAGACTATCAAAATTACATTTGGTGTTGTGTCAAATGTCAAAAAAATGCTAACCTCCTTCACACTTTAATCCATGCCTTACAATTTGTCAGAGACTTTTGGCCCTTTTCACAATGGCGTTTGGATCTAATCAGTGAGATTAACCCTCATTCATCTCTTTGACATCATTCTATCATTATTACTATTGAATACTTCACCAAGTGGTTTGAGGCCATTCCTTTCAACTCGACTAAGCCTGACAAAATTATCAACTTTATCAACCATCACATCATCTACCATTTCAGTGTCTCCTATAAGATTATTATAGATAATGACAAATATTTCAAGAATAAAACTATCCAAAAACTCTATGATACTTTTGGCATCAAATTAATCTTGTCATCATCATATTATCCACAAGAAAATGGATAATCAAAATCTTCTAATAAAAACTTAACCAAATTCTTGATGAAGGTAGTCAATGATGTTGGTAGGGATTGTCATACGCACATTCCCTTCACCTTATGGGCTTACCACACTAGCATCAAACCCCTATCAGTGCTATACCTTTTTCACTGGTCTATGGGATGGAAGTAATCTTACCTCTTGAGGTTCAGATTCCTTCTCTTCACATCTCTCTACAAGACATACTTACTAATGATGACATTCACCAAGAATATTTGGCCCAACTTGAGTTACTTGATGAATGACATCTAGCAGCCCTCAATCACCTCCAAATCTATCAAGAGCATATCAAATGTTCTTACAAAAAAAATCCTCAAGGAGTGATATTTCAATACCATAGATCTCATCTAAAATTAAAATCAACATATGATGAACATGGAGAAAATAAAATGGGGCAAGTTTGCTCCTAATTGGCTTGGACCCTACATCATAACTCACAAGTATGGCTTAGGAACTTATCACTTGTCTTCTCTTGAAGGCAAGCTATAACCTGAGCCTTTAAATGATTTTCACCTATGACCATTCTTTTTTTAATAAAGTGATTCTTCACTTCGCGTCTAACTTGATCTCATCCCTTGAGCAACCCTATTACATTCACCTCCATTCCTCTTAACCCTTGTTCATTCACATTTAGTTAACCTTCCAAGTGTTATGGTTTTGCTTTCATAAAATAAAACCTCTAAGCCTCTATAGTATTATCCATGAATAAATTCATATGTAAAAATAATAATAATATATTATAAAAATTTGAGATATATCAAAATATTATTATCTCTTAGGTCATGATTCTCAACATAGACTGCTCCCTTGAAGGACAACTATGTAACTTCTCATTGCTAATATAAATAGATTACTCCCTAGAAGGAGAGTTATTAAAATCTTTAAAAAAATATTTTAGACCACTCCCTTGAAGGATGGCTAAGCTAAGCTTTGTTATCAAGAAAATAATGATTTAGAAGCTTCCAACATTGATCAGCTTTGCATGACCTCAAGGCACCAACAACATCCTAATGAAGGATTCCTCCATTGATCAACCTACACAATAAAAATAAATTAAAAAAATTTAGTCATGGACTTGCTTATGGTATCTCTCAGGTCACCTATAAAAGGGGAATACCATCCCCACTAAGAAGGTTACACTACCTAAAAACCCTAATTCCTTTTACCTTTTTCCCCTCTTACTCCCTCACAATCAAGGGACTTTGAACACTTGACACAAGGTGATCTTGACATTTCTCTACCAAAAAAAATGGTTGATAATTCATCACTTGAATAAGGCTCATACTCTTATGCTTAATCATATGGTCATTATGGTCCTCTCCAATGCAAGAGCATCATGTCTTTTCTTTTCTATCACATGTCAAATTTCTTTTTTAAGGTAGCATCTCATAACAAGATTCATTTAACTTCTTACCTACCTTTAAATAAATATTTAAAGTTATGTGTTTAAGAATACTATTACTTACATATCCATCTCAAGCAACGATGCTAAACAAATATAAAAAAACATCATGGTGTAATAACAATACATTCTTCAATCATCACACTCTACTAATACTAATAAACCATTTTCCAACTCATTTTTTTCATATAACCTCATGTGAAATGCAACCCACATAGCTTCTCTAAATAATATTAAATCTAGAAACTATAAAATCAAATAGCTCATTGTTATCATACACCATCACATATATGCAAAAATTCTATAATGAAACCAACTGCTCAACTATGCATGTACCATCCTGAATATGGGAAATGGTGGCATAAACGCACTAACTATCACTAACATAACCAAAAATAACATCACATAAACCTCATACATAATATAACATCATAACATCTCATAATACCAAAAATATCATTATATATATAGACACACACACACACACATATATAAAATGAATATACACCAATGAATCATATTAGTATCATCTCTCTCTCACAATACATCTCTCAAATTTGGCTCATAGGCTATAATATATATAACAAAAACCATAATACATTTAGTCCCTCAGAATACTAAATGTTATGGTCATGGTCGTGAAGAGACAGTATCATCATCACCCTCTACTTGTATATGTTTGCATGAACTAGAGGTCATGCTGCATCTCTCTACTTTCTCCTACTCTCTAGCCTTGGAATGCCTTAGAATCTATGGGAACTACCTGATGGCTCTCTCATATTATGTAATCTCATCTAAAGTATTGGTGTACCTCACTAGTGGCATAGTCTATGATGGACCCATTAAAATTATTGTAGGACCCTATGGTGGTGCCTACAATGGATCATATACTAGTCCCTATGATGGAAAGAGGGGGAGCCTACACTACTACTCTCAAACCATCTCTCTGTTATTAGTATAAGTAACCTATCCCTACAATGTCATCACCTATCCCTATTGGACCAAAACCTATACTTGTGTTGTAGTCAACTGAGTTTGTAGTGTCATCACCTATCCCTATAGAACCAAAACATGTGCTTACATCGTATCCTATACCTGCATAGCTACATCCCTCTCTCTTTTCACTCCATGTAAATCTGGTCATGGTTTCCTTAGAATCACCAAGTGTAATCCTACCCACCACACTTGATAAGCTACTATATACCCCCAAATCTATCACACTTGGGCCTACTGGAAACTCCTAAAAATCTAGCCCATCTATCTCTTATGTAAATGGAAGGGGCACCTCTATATCATCCCTCTTATATCAAATAAAATCAAGAGGTATGTCCTATAATAACTGAAACTATCTCCTAACTTTGACCATAGGTATCATCTACAACTCTCTGACTCACCTCCCCTTGACCCATATCATACTTTGTAAGCCTTTAAATACAAGATATGTCAAGTAGGGCCTCCACACAATATCTGATGGAATCAATCCGTCCATAATCTACCTGTAATAATCAATATCCTACACAATGTCATCTACTCATGTATATGCCATGCTATCACTCCATTAGATGAAACCAATTGAAATCATGATTGGTAGCCCTAGTGGCTATGTCACCATAATTTTCTCATATACCCAAAAATTAAGTAAATTCTTAACATAAAGACTATATCACTATCATAACCTCCCACCTCATAACTCCATATCTAGTTGTGCTATAAAAATTAGTCCCCATGTAAATACTATTCACTACTCAAACATCTACTCCAGAACTCTAGTCATTGCAATCAAGAATCTCCTTCCATCCACATTAGGTAGTGCATACACTGTAATGCCTACTTTCATTAGGATAATCAGGTGATGGTGTTCCTCATCAATAGTGTATAATAGATCATATGCAAAACTTACTAAATGATAGGTCACCTTGCTGAAATGTTCCCCAAACAATGGTGGACATATGAATATCATGATCCTCCCTCAAACATGTGAAGAGATCCTTAGCCTGGAGTGGTAAGCCATAAAATCCTATATACATCCTCTTACATTACTATCAACTCTTTGATAGGTAGATGGAAGGTGTTGGTGGTGTGATCCCACCTCTCTATCAAAGCTACCATCAAGCTCACATCTCACATGACTCTACAATATCATCACACTCCTCCTAACCTTATATTTTCCATGTGCTCCCACTCATCTATGGTGACATCC